>JAVJIF010031045.1:0-47500 GCA_038442645.1 Agave tequilana | reverse complement strand
GACCCCAACGGCTAGTTTTCCAGACTCTATAAAATGGGGCATTTGGGGGCTGTTTTGATTAAGATTTTTGGAGAATTTTAGAGCCAGTTTTTCCTACTCTTTCAAGAAGATTTTCTCCACAAAATTGGGAGCTAATACTTTCAATCAAAAGGGGAGTTTATCAAGAGTGATTAAAAGAGAGTTTCTTGAGTTTTCCTCCACCATCTCTTTCCTTATTTTTCTCACACAAACACTTGAGCAACCCATTGATTATTCATCTTATAGGAGTGTTGTAGTGAGATAGTTTTTAGGTGATCAAAGTGTTGTGATCACCAAAGACTTGTTCTTTGTACTTTGAGGAGGCGGACGTGTGTGTTCGCATTGTTTCGGGTCCTAGTGGGGACTCAGTGTTTCGGGTTCTAGTGGGAACTCGGTGTTTGAGGTGCGGCCTCGGCGAGCCGGTGGGCTTGCGGTGTGTACGGGCTAGAGAGTCCGAGAGCTTGTAGGTGTTGCGGCACCGAGGAGTGATCCATTGGGATTGATTATAGTGGAAATCCTTCGTGTGTCGAAGGCGGGGATGTAGAGCAAGTGTGCTCGAACCTCGAAACAAATCCCTTGTGTTTGCGATTGCTCACTCTCTCTCTCTCTCTTTGTCTCCTTTGTTTATATCTTACATACTTTTATTGTGTTTATCATTATATGCTTGATATACATTTGTGCTTAATTGATATACATGCTTGGGATTGTTTGCTAACACTTGTATTCAACCAAGAGAGCCAACGCGGCACCTCAACCCTTATCTAGGGGAATCTAGAGGAGTTAGTCCAGAGCCCTTCACGGGGAATTCGGCAACACTCTTGTGTTATATGATTGAGATTTAAGATTTGTAAATAAAAAGTTGAGTTGTAGAATTCTTAGTCTCAATGTTATCCGCTGTAGCAAGGGCCAAAGCGGGTCGTGATCCTCAGGGAAGGATGCGATGCAAGCTTTTCGGCCGACTTCTCTGTATGCTTCAAATAAAACAAAGGAGGGATTAGATTTTAAGTGTATATGAGCAAAGAAGTATGGTTTTACTGATCTACTACCACAACCCACCATGCAAGTCTTTGGATGTTGAATTTCATCTTGAGATATATGTGATTTACCCTAGGTTATTAAGAATGATTCAAGTAAGAAAAGATGATACTAGATTCTACTTAAGTTGCATTATCAAAGACTAAACAATGTTTCATCCTAACATCTAAGTACAGCTTAAGAAAAGATTAATCTTAAATTTAGGCTGTCCAAGTTCTTAAGTATGAAGTCATGAAGAGTTATTTAAATGTGCAACCTATTTTAGGAAATCTAATTATCAGTTTAATCTTCAAGAAAAACAATCTTTAGTCCTAGGGTTTCTAAAAACTAGTCATCAATCGATTCAAATCCTAACTTGCCCTAGGGTTGCTTAAGAGATCAGCAAACCACACAAGGAATTAATTAGACATCATTTTTTTTATAATTTTCTTTTTTATTTTTTTATTTCTTAATTAGAAAAATTGTCAAAGAAGAAGAAATGAAAACAAGAGATCGCAGATTAAAAACCGAAACAATAGATCACAGAGAAATAAACTTGACAAGAATTAAATATGCAAAAGAGGTAACCTTTATTCGAATAGATGTCTCCAAATACAAGCTCCTCCTTCCACAATGCCTTTGAAATAAAAGTACAACTTTGCAGAATTTTAGAAAAGCTAAAGAAAACCCTAATTTCTCTCTGGATGCCCTCTCTGCTGCGCCTGCAGGGGTATTTATAGGTGCAGAAGGCGATAGAGTCCCGGATAAACTCCTCCACGAAAACTGGTAGATGGATAAGGCAGGATTGCCGCGGAAACGCGGCTTGGGTCGCGTTTCCGCGGCCATAGTCTGATCTCTGGCCGCGCGCTTTCGCGCGTGGCCTCCTCTGGTCCGTCCATCTGGGCATATGCTTCTTGAAGCTGGATCCTAGCTCTTCATTTTGGATTTTCGAGATAACTTAGAAATCAAGTTACCCTAAATCCAAATCCCTTCAAAAACGAATCTCATCCTTGCACATGTATTTATCCTCATCCACCAAGCATTTAGGATTGGATAGAATTCTATCCTTTCCCTCTTTGTAGTATTTGCAATATTTACATCTTGTATTTGCACTTTGACTTCTTGTAATTGCACTTTTACACCTGGGCTTGGACTTGGGCTTGGATATGGGCTTTTGGGCTTCATTAAGCTTTAATTCTTTATTTAATTCAAAACTCAAGGCCTGCACACATTAAATAACAAAATATTAATAAATGTGCATTATTATATGATTAAATGTGAAAATGTGATTGTAAATATGATGACAATTATGCATTTTTCACTACCAATCACACCCCCACACTTATCTATTTGCTCGTCCTCGAGTAAAAATCAAAAAAGAAAATCTAATCTAGCTAACTCACTTTCGTAGGAATCACGGTTGCACTTAACATGTGCAACAAGCCGTTAAACCCCTAGGTTACCCTAGAGGACGAGTGTTGTCTCGTGAGGGTTTTCAGCGGATTACACCCACAAAATCCATAAAAAGGAAAATATTTGAAATATATTTGAAGAGACTAAGTAGTCTATAAGTTTTAGGATTATCATTTTTATTCATTCTTAAACTTAGTCTTAATAAAGTGAATTGTTATTTATTTTAGGTAAGGATCAAAATTGAATGTTTGTATAGTCTTTTTCGTTACCAAAAATCATATGCATCCTTATGAATTTTTACTAGGAATTCCTTAACTTTGACTCTCATGCCTCTTTATTATTTTTATAACATCATCTAATTTTCTTTCGTATAAGTATCAAGGCTTCTTGAGGCCCTCATACCTAACTAATTGACTAATAGATGTGTTAAAAAAAAAATTTTTTTGGCATGTATAACTCATCTAATTTTCTTTCGTGTAAGTATCAAGGCTTCTTGAGGCCTTCATACCTAACTAATTGACTAATAGATGTGTTAATACATATATAATATTTCTTAGTTTTCTTAGGCTTTCTAATCCACCCATGTAGCGAACTTAAAGTCGGTGGCTCCCAAACCGGTCGGCTTTAGGGCACCAGGTGAGAAAACACCCCGCGGACTCAAATTCGAATGAACTAGGCCACAAAACTAAGGACTTTATTTTATTTAGAACTCACCTTTAGGCGTGAATACTTATGCTTCTTGAGGCACATGTATCCAGCTTAATTGGTGATATTTTATATATATATATATATATATATATATATATATATATATATATATATATATATATATATATATATATATATATATATATATATATATATATATATATATATATATATATTTATGAGGCACAAGGTCTTTGTCTTAGAATCCTAGATATGCACTAGGAATGCACATTTCATTAAGGTAAAAATCAAGACTGGCTACTTATTCAATTTCTCCTCCTATACCTAAAAATTAAACAATTCACTTATTTTGACCAAGTTTTTCGAAATTCTAATCATGACTTTCCTAATTCTTAAAACTAACTTAGATTTCTTTCAAGAAATAAGTCAAAGTATTATCCTTTTTATAATAATTTTTTTTATTTTATAATTATTATTATTTTTTTTAAATAAACTAACTTAGATTATCTTAATTATGCAAAAAAAATTCTTTTTATATAATAAAAAGAAAAATATTGCTATTTTTATTTTTTTTTTATATATTACATATATTACATACCCTTCCCCCACACTTGTTTCATGCATTGTCCCTAATGTATGAATGAAATGCATGGATGCATGAACTGGCAGAAAGATAAAGTTACCGATACAGTGGGTCAAAGAGACCCATGGCTGCATTTACTTCCGGTACTGACTCCAAAAAGATTTTAAGACGTTGACCATTTACCTTGAATGCATTGCCATTTTTGGGGTCGTAGATCTCTATGGCTCCGTGTGGAAACACAGTCTTAACAATGAAGGGCCCTGTCCATCTTGACTTCAACTTGCCAGGAAAGAGATGAAGTCTAGAGTTATAAAATAAAACTTTTTGTCCTTGGACAAACGTTTTTCTCGTGATGAACTTGTCATGAAAAACCTTAACTCTATCCTTCGCAATCTTTGCATTGTCGTATGCTTCATTCCTTAATTCCTCTAGTTCAGAAATTTGTAATTTCCGAAGCTCACCGGCCTTATCTAGATCGAAATTTAGCTGCTTAATTGCCCATAGGGCCCGGTGCTCTAGCTCAACAGGAAGGTGGCATGCCTTTCCAAAGACTAGTCTGTAGGGAGACATTCCTAGAATCGTCTTAAAGGTAGTCCTATATGCCCATAGGGCACCACCAGTTTGGTGGACCAGTTCTTCCTATTCTGATTCACAGTTTTCTCCAAGATGAGCTTGACTTGCCTATTAGAAACTTCTACCTGTCCGCTAATTTGAGGATGGTAGGGCGTAGACAACTTGTGAGTTATGGCATATTTTCGCATAAGAGCTTCAAAAGTTCTATTGCAAAAATGTGTGCCATTGTCACTAATGATGGCTCGAGGGATTCCAAAGCGTGAGATGATATTATCTTTCAAGAATTTGACAACAACTTTGTTGTCATTTGTCTTGCAAGGGACAGCTTCAACCCATTTTGACACGTAGTCTACGGCCAACAAGAGGTATTGGTGCCCAAACGAATTAGGAAAGGGTCCCATAAAATCGATACCCCACACATCGAAAAGTTCTACTTCTAGAATTAGATTTAGGGGCATCATATTTCGTTTGGAAATTCTTCCTATCATTTAACATCTTGCGCAAGTTTTGCAATACTCAAATGCGTCTCTAAACACGGTTGGCCAATAAAAGCCACTTTGCAGGATCTTTTCAGCAGTTTTGCGAGGACCAAAGTGTCCACCGCAAGCGAACTCATGACAGAAAGCTAGAACACTTCTAGTTTTCTCGTCGGGGACACATCTCCTAATGATTTGGTCGCTACAATATTTGAAAAGATAAGGATCTTCCCACATGTAATACCGGACTTGAGACAAGAATCGGCATCTATCCTGTTTTGACCAATTAGGTGGTGTTTGGTTTGTGACTAAGTAATTTACTATGTCAGCAAACCATGGCTCCTTAGAGATGGCTAGAAGTTGTTCATCAGGGAAATTGTCATTGATGGGCAGTTCGTCAGAAGGTGCTTTTGGCACACGAGAGAGATGGTCTGCTACGACATTTTCGACACCTTTTTTATCTCGAATTTCGAGATCGAATTCTTGAAGGAGAAGGATCCAACGAATGAGTCGGACCTTCGCATCTTTTTTAAGCATATGGTATCGAAGTGCAGAATGGTCAGTGAAAATCGTGGTCTTAGTCCCAAGTAGGTATGGGCGGAATTTCTCCAAAGCGAACACTACTGCCAAGAATTCCTTCTCGGTTGTAGTATAGTTCATTTGGGCGTCATTGAGCGTCCTACTCGAATAATAGATCACATGCTGCTTGCTATCCTTACGCTGTCCTAAGACAGCACCTATCGCAAAATCTGAAGCATCGCACATGATCTCAAAAGGTTTGGACCAGTCCGGAGGTGAGATGATAGGAGCAGAGATAAGTTCCACTTTCAATTTCTCCCACGCACTATAGCACCTATCATCAAAGATGAAGGACACGTCTTTAGCTAGAAGGTTTGTAAGGGGTCTAGAAATTTTGCTAAAATCCTTAATGAACCTACGATAAAACCCAGCGTGTCCTAAGAAAGACCGAATGTCCTTCACACATCGTGGAAGTGGAAGCTTGGCTATTATTTCCACCTTGGCCTTGTCTACCTTAATCCCTTCCCTAGATATCTCATGACCTAGGACAATCCCATGCTGCACCATGAAGTGACACTTTTCCCAATTGAGGGTCAAGTTCTTTTCGGTGCACCTACTCAGCACTAGCTCCAAGTGATGGAGACACTGGTCAAATGAATTCCCATAGACGGAGAAGTCGTCCATGAAAATCTCTAAGAAACGCTCGACCATATCAGAAAACAGGCTTAACATACAACGTTGTAATGTGGCGGGGGCATTGCATAAGCCGAAAGGCATTCGACGGTAGGCAAATGTCCCAAATGGGCATGTGAACGTTGTCTTTTCTTGGTCCTCCGGGGCTATAGGGATTTGGTTATACCCTGAATAACCGTCCAAGAAGCAGTAATACTCATGACCGGCTAATCTTTCCAGCATTTGGTCAATAAATGGGAGGGGAAAATGATCTTTCCTAGTGGCTACGTTCAACTTGCGGTAGTCTATGCATACTCTAACCTTGGTAGGCAATCGTGTTTGCACTAACTCATGCTTGTCATTCTCTACCACAGTAAAGCTAGACTTCTTAGGGACCACATGCATTGGGCTAACCCATTCGCTATCGGAAATGGGATAAATGATCCCATTATCTAACAGTTTCACTATTTCGGCGTGTACAGCCTCCTGCATGAGTGGGTTTAGCCTACGCTGTGGATCCCTCTTCGGTCTAACCCCTTCCTCTAGATGGATACGATGCTAGACTATCGTAGGGCTCAGTCCCTTGATATCTGCCATAGTCCAACCAATGGCTTCTCTATGTCTCCTAAGGGTTGCCAGTAGGTCTTCCTCTTGCCTATTAGTCAAATTAGATGCAACTATGACCGGTAACGTCTCTTGTTCACCTAGGTAGGCGTACTTAAGATGTTTAGGCAAGGCTTTTAACTCCAAAGAAGGAGGTGGCTCGATGGGTGGAGGTGTTAAGCTAGAATCTCCCATCTCTATAGAACTCAGATTTGATTCCCATTCGATCTCATCAAGGCTGAGATCACTTGCTTCTAAGTCTTCCTCTTCCTCTGACTCAAGTGTGATCTCCTCATTATGCTCACTCGTCATGTTCTCAATGAAGTTAACCTCAAAGGGTTGGTCGGTCACATCGTAGGGATGCTTACCTAGGTTGAAAACATTGACTTCATTGGTCATATCCCCAAAAGTCAGTCTCATGGATCCGTTTCTACAATTTATGATTGCATTTGCGGTTGCTAGGAACGGTCTTCCTAAGATGACGGGAGTTTGGGACCTAGGATTAGGCGCAGGTTGTGTCTCTAAGACAATGAAATCGACTGGGTAAATGAATTCTCCCACCCGTATGAGAACGTCATTGATCTCTCCCTTAGGAACTTTGATTGAATGGTCAGCCAACTGAATAGTGACTTGGGTCGGGTTGAGTTCACCTAATCTAAGTTGTTGATATACGGAGAAAGGGAGCAAATTGATGCTAGCTCCTAAATCGAGGAGTGCTCGATTGATTTCGGCTCGACCTATGGTGCAAGAGATGGTGGGGCAACCAGGGTCCTTATACTTAATAGGGATCTGGTTGGACAATAGCTCACTAATGTTAGTGGCTAGAAAAACCTTCTTAGGCACATTAATCTTTCTTTTCTTGGTGCACATGTCCTTAAGGAATTTGGCATAACTAGGGACCTGTTGGATTGCATCAAGAAGTGGGATGTTGAGCCTAACTTGATTGAACACCTCTAATAATTTCTCCATATGTGCATTGTTGTTGCTTCTAAGCCTATTTGGAAATGGAGCTATAGGCTGGTGCACTTGACCTGGTGACTTTTCAACTTCAGTTTCATTGGAGCTAGGTGGAGAAGGAGTGGAGCTAGATGGAATGGATGACTGAGATGGATCCTGTGGCATGGATACTTGATTATCAACTTGTTTCCCCGATCTGAGTGTATGAACCATGTGACACTGATTTGGGTCTTGAGCCTCATTGGCTGGCCTAGGATTCCTAGGATTTGGCAATGGTTGACTCGGTAGGTTACCCCTCTGTCTTTCTTGCTGATTTAATTGGACCTCTATCCTGGTCAAGACTTGAGCTAGTGTGTCATGGCTTTTAACAAGAGTGTCCACCTTTCTTTCCATGTTTGAAAGCCTTGTTTCCATTTGTGAATATTGGAAAGATGGTGGAGGATTTTGACTAGGAAAACTTTTCTGATAGGGCGGATTTTGGAAATTGTTGGAGAATTTGGGCCTAATTTGATCATTGTTGCTTGGGCCCCATAAAAAATTGGGATGATTTCTCCAACCAGGATTGTAGGTGGGTGAATAAGGATTGTTGGCGGGCCTTGTGAAGACCGCACTCATATATTCGGGCAAGCTTTGATGCGCGAAAAAGACAGGACATTCCTCGAACACATGGTTCATATCTTGACAATAAGTACAGCCCGCCGAAGATGTTGGGCTGACTTGGTTCACAGAGACTGGCTCTTTAGTTTCAAGGGCCTCTAGTCTTCGCATAACAGCATCTAACTTAGCATCGGTTGCTATGTTGGCCTCAATGGAATGGATACCTCCTTTAGAAGAAGTAGGGTCATTAGTCCTAAATTTTTCCGGAGTAGGTTCCCATTGGATGGTATTTTCAGCTAATTCCTCATACAATTTCCATCCTTCATTTTCGTTCTTTTTCATAAATCCTCCTTGGCACATGGATTCTAACAACGTTTTAGTTTGATATTCTAATCCATCATATAGAACTTGGCAAAGTCGCCATTTCTCTATCCCATGGTGAGGGCATTGGGCAAGAAGGTCCTTAAAACGTTCGAAATATTTCCAAAAAGGCTCATTTGCTGTTTGCTTAAACTGTAAGATATTCTTCCTAATCAGTGCAGTCTTGTGAACGGGATAAAATTTCTTTAAGAAGGCCTTAACGAAATTATCCCAAGAAGATATAGAACCGACCTCTAGACTGTAGAGCCATTTCTTTGCTAAATCCTTCAAAGCAAAGGGGACAAACCTAAGTTTGATGTCATCTTTTCCTAACTTAGGAATATTCATCATGAGACATACTTCCTCAAATTCTCTTATGAAGAAGTATGCATCCTCGGAGTCAAGTCCATGAAATTTCGGAAGGGTGTTGATGTATTGTGGCTTAAGCTCAAATGGGTCAACACCTTCATCGTTAAGCTTGATGCAAGAAGGAAGAGAAGTCCTGATAGGATAGATCCTATCTTGGAGTGATGGCGGTTGTGCCATGTGTGAGTCGGGCTTGAGCTCGGGTGGTGAACTAGTTCGAGTTAGCCGGGATGTAAGTGGGTCTCTCGACCAAGCAGACATGCACAATGAGCAAACAAGTTCACCCAATCAATCAATAAAAAAGAAAAACAATCAAAAATCCTAATCTAGGGTAAGCCTTGACCTAGACGACTCCTAACTTTAGACTGTCCTTAAGAGGTCTACTGTCAACGTTAACCACAAGCTAATCGGCCAGGTAGGTGGCAAGACCGGTGGGAGGTTTTCCGTCAGAGACGTTCCTTAATTAAATAACCACCGTTCTTCGGGCTTTCGGCCCTCAATTCCCTGCCTAGACACCGATTTGACAAGAGTTAATTTCGAACAATTTTTCTCCTTCGGTCAATCTCCTATTGAGTCCGAGTTAACCTAGGGCCAACGTCTAGTCAAATTTTACTTAAGGTTAGGGTTGTGAGTGTGACGGATATAATTTGTGGGCCAAGGAAGGGTGATGAAATCCCCACCTTATCTTGTTTATGGGTTATGCCCTTAAGATATTTTTGTGTACGTGTAAAGCTGTAGAAAAGTAATCACTCAAGAAAGCAGTGAATCAGCCAAGAGTGTTTCCTAATCTATATGCTATGCAAACGTACCTTGTCGCCAGCACTCTTCAACAGAATTAAAAAAATTAAAATAGACACGTGCCCTAAATGCAAGAGTCTAATTTTTTTATTATCAACAAATGGGTTAATATTATTAATTAGCAGTTGCAGAGTGATCACAGAGAAATTTAATCACAGCAATAAGCAATATTTGCAATTCTGAGCAACCTGCAGAAAATTTGATGAGTAGTGAACTACTCTTGCCGCGGAAATGCGGCTATTGCCGCGGACCCGCGGCAAAGAAGTAGGCTCTGATGCTCTGCCTTCGAGGGCAGAGGAACAGAGTTGCTATGTGTCCTTGCTACTGCTTTCTTTTCCTGTTCTCTGTATCTGCAAACAGAAAGAATAAAAAATAGTTAGATTGAGGAAATCGTGCCGTTCCTTCCCCGGCAACGGCGCCAAAATTTTGATTGAGATTTAAGATTTGTAAATAAAAAGTTGAGTTGTAGAATTCTTAGTCTCAATGCTATCCGCTGTAGCAAGGGCCAAAGCGGGTCGTGATCCTCAGGGAAGGATGCGATGCAAGCTTTTCGGCCGACTTCTCTGTATGCTTCAAATAAAACAAAGGAGGGATTAGATTTTAAGTGTATATGAGCAAAGAAGTATGGTTTTACTGATCTACTACCACAACCCACCATGCAAGTCTTTGGATGTTGAATTTCATCTTGAGATATATGTGATTTACCTTAGGTTATTAAGAATGATTCAAGTAAGAAAAGATGATACTAGATTCTACTTAAGTTGCATTATCAAAGACTAAACAATGTTTCATCCTAACATCTAAGTACAGCTTAAGAAAAGATTAATCTTAAATTTAGGCTGTCCTAGTTCTTAAGTATGAAGTCATGAAGAGTTATTTAAATGTGCAACCTATTTTAGGAAATCTAATTATCAGTTTAATCTTCAAGAAAAACAATCTTTAGTCCTAGGGTTTCTAAAAACTAGTCATCAATCGATTCAAATCCTAACTTGCCCTAGGGTTGCTTAAGAGATCAGCAAACCACACAAGGAATTAGTTAGACATCATTTTTTTTTATAATTTTCTTATTTATTTTTTTATTTCTTAATTAGAAAAATTGTCAAAGAAGAAGAAATGAAAACAAGAGATCGCAGATTAAAAACCGAAACAATAGATCACAGAGAAATAAACTTGACAAGAATTAAATATGCAAAAGAGGTAACCTTTATTCGAATAGATGTCTCCAAATACAAGCTCCTCCTTCCACAATGCCTTTGAAATAAAAGTACAACTTTGCAGAATTTTAGAAAAGCTAAAGAAAAACCCTAATTTCTCTCTGGATGCCCTCTCTGCTGCACCTGCAGGGGTATTTATAGGTGCAAAAGGCGATAGATTCCCTGATAAACTTCTCCACGAAAACTGGTAGATGGATAAGGCAGGATTGCCGCGGAAACGCGGCTTGGGCCGCGTTTCCGCGGCCATAGTCTGATCTCTGGCCGCGCGCTTTCGCGCGTGGCCTCCTCTGGTCCGTCCATCTGGGCATGCTTCTGAAAGCTGGATCCTGGCTCTTCATTTTGGATCTTCGAGATAACTTAGAAATCAAGTTACCCTAAATCTAAATCCCTTCAAAAACGAATCTCATCCTTGCACATGTATTTATCCTCATCCACCAAGCATTTAGGATTGGATAGAATTCTATCCTTTCCCTCTTTGTAGTATTTGCAATATTTACATCTTGTATTTGCACTTTGACTTCTTGTAATTGTACTTTTACACCTGGGCTTGGACTTGGGCTTGGATATGGGCTTTTGGGCTTCATTAAGCTTTAATTCTTTATTTAATTCAAAACTCAAGGCCTGCACACATTAAATAACAAAATATTAATAAATGTGCATTATTATATGAATAAATGTGAAAATATGATAGTAAATATGATGACAATTATGCATTTTTCACTACCAATCATTCTACGTGGTGTTTAGTGTAAGAGTTTAGTTTAGGTCATTATAGTTTTTAATTCCGCATTATTTGTTCATTTAGTGACCATTAGATTAGCCATCACCTATTCACCCCCCCTCTAGGTGATCCTACAATTGGTATCAGAGCCAAGTGCTCTGAATTTGGGTCTCACAACCTAGAGTTAAAGATCCTCATTTTTAGGCTAATCACAATATTTCTACACACACCATTGATTTCATGTCACCACCCACTTTTGACATTCTTAACATCCAAATTTGGAAGGTTAAGATGTCCTTGTACCTCAAGGCCCTAGGCATTCATGTTTATCTTGCCACAACTAATAATGCATATTGTTTAAATGGTAAGAACATTGAGGCTAATGCAAAAGCCCTTTATGCTTTGAAGAGTACCCTAAATGATGATTATTTATCTAGGGTTTCTAATGTTGATTCGGCTTTTGTAGCTTGGAACATCATCACCTCCCTTGGCGAAAAAGATCTATATTATGCGGGGAGCGATTCGGACGTTGGAAGCAACACCTCCAACTTGTGCTAGATGGTCCAAGGGGATAACCCCCTTGAGCTAACTACCGAATCCGAGGTAGATGATGAAGACATGTCATATGATGAGCTTAGCACTTTTTGTCAACTCCTTCTTGAAAAATATAGCATGATTAAGAAAGATAATAAAAATTTGAAAAAGAAATTTGATTGCATGCTAAAAGAAAATGATTCATTTAGAAATAAGATTGCATGTTCAGAAAAAGAAAAGATGATTTGAAAAATGAGAATGTTTCCTTAATGTCCAAATTAAATGATCTTTGTGAAGGAAACACTATTTTGAAAAATAAAGTTATTTTGGTGGAAAAACAAAAAGAAGTTGCTTTTCAAGAAAACACTTCTTTGAAAAGAAAATTTTTGATAATGAAAAAGAAAATGTTTCGAAAAAGAATAAGAAAATTGTTTCACAATCTCACCATGCTTTACATGCCACCATTGATAATAGTGAGATTAATGTTTTGAAAAATAGGATTTATTGTTTGAGCTCAACCTTGAGCTCATGTGCATTTAACCATTCTAAATTGGAGTCTTTGTTTTCAAAGAAACAAACTCCACATGTTCATGCATATGCTTATGTTGCACGTCATGTTCACACTCACACACATAAGCATCCTAAGGTGTACAAATGTACACATTGTGGCCGCAAAGGCCATTTAGCAAAATTTTATTTTGATAAGATAAATGTTTTAAATTTTGCTAAGAAAAATGTTTGGGTCCCTTATAAGACTAACCCCCAAGGACCCAAAAGAAAATGGGTACCAAAATCCCCACCTTTGGTTTTTAATGTAGGTGAGGGCTCTCACAAAACGTGAGAGGGATGGTGCCTTGATGGTGGTTGCATGGACTTGAAGGACATATACTTGATGCACCGCTATCATGGAGGTTTGGTGGGATAACCACCATGTTTGGAGTTTTGGAACATAGTTCCTTAGTTGGTAACTATTTCTAATCTCTTATTTTGTTTACATGCTTTTTATTCATATCATAATTTTAGCATGTTCATTTGTTTTATGTGCTTCATGTGGTAAATACATGTTTAGATGTAGATTCCATTAAAACTTGTGTATATACATGTTCAAGTAGTGAGCAACAAATTGATTCATATATGTTTGCACTTCATGCTCATTTGTACCCACTATATGCACATGTATAGCCTAATTTTGATGATTCTTTCATTTATACTTGTTTTGTCAATTTTCATGTTTACTTCGTGTATATGTAATTTTTGTTCAAATCTAATAAATATACATGTATACCCGTGAGTCTCTTGCCTTCATGCAAACACCTTTAATAGACTCTTTTATGTTTGGGATATGTATGCATATTGTTAGATTTAGATAAATCATACATATACCTAGAAGTTTGTTTTGTTTTAATGAAAAATGAATTTTTATGTTTTGTTTGATAAAAATAAAAGATTCATGTTCTTTTTGAGCCTAAATGAATATTTTCATGAAAATGCTATTTACATGATTATTGAACACTCACACTTCATTTGTTTGTCATGACATTGTTTCATGAACACTTTTATGAGCCTTATCATTTTGAGTGTCAACTCTTGTGTATTTAGTATGATTCATGAAAAACATATGATTTGGTTTCATGTTTTTGAAGGATCTTTAACTAGTTTTTCAAAAATTAATTTAACTAGTTATTTATTCTTCAATGTTTATGAGATATACACATGATGATTCAATTGGTATCATTGAATCGTTTCAATTGGTATCAATTTGACTCTATTTTTGTATATACTCATATTTTGTTTTATTATATATGTATGTATCAATTTCATTTGGTATACTCATTTTTCATACATATATATGAGTTATTTGTGCTTGAGTTAACAATGATTTTTACATGTTTAAAGCACAAAGTTGTTTATGATAAGAAAATGAAAATTTTATAAGAAAAATTCAAAATTTTGTTTTATAAGAAAAATCAAAATATTTTTGAGTTGTATTGCCTATATGCAAGGAGAGCTTAACATCTCTTCTACATATAGATTCATGTTGAGTGTATTGTATATTAAGGAGCTTGATAACTCTTCTTTATGTGGTACACGTGTGTAGGGGGGCTTCACATCTCCTTTTATGCATTATATATTATACGTTATGTGATTTAGGGCTTGTCATCCCTCTTTCATGTAATGTATATGTGTAGGGAAGTTACTTTACCGTCTTCCTCTTCATGAATGTATATCGCATATAACCTTTTATTGACTTATTTGTTTACACCCTTATTGGTCTCTTTGTTTATGACAAAAATGGGGAGAAAAATTTGATGATTTTGTTTTAACTCTAACCCCTTTGTTGATGATTAACAAAAAGAGGGAGAAGTATTTGAGATATATGCATGTTTTCCTTACTTAAGGGGGAGAAGTATTTGTTTTCCTTGCTTAAGGGGGAGTAGTATTTGTGCTTATGCATATATGTTTTGTTTTGCAAATAGGAGAAAAAGATTTTGTGATTTTGTTTTATGCGTGATTAGCTTGTTTACTTCTTCATTTGCATACATATTTATGAGCATACATTGCATATTTTTTTGTTTGTTTGTTATGCATGAGTTAAGGGGAGCTTCTTTGAAGTTTTACTTTAATCCATGCATATATAACTTCATGAGTTTTGTCATCATCAAAAAGGGGGAGATTGTTGGCCCGAAAGCCCATCACTCTAGTTTTGATGATGATCAACTCATGTAGTTATAGTACTAATGATCTTGTGTTTAATTAGTAACAGATTTATGATCAAGATCTTAGTAGGTGCATAGCTTCAACAAAGGATTTAAAGTCAAGTTTTGGAGCTAGCACGGTTTGATCCAAGAGCCATTGGATCGTGTTTGGACCAAGTCAAGAAGATGAGAAGGCTTCAAGTGAAGACTTCAAGAAGATGAAGACTTGTGTCTAGGTTTGTTTTTAGAAGATTTTATTTTTTAAAAATTTAATCTCACTTTACATTTTTAGATAAAATGTAAAGGATAGAGTAGTTGGTGGATTGCTCAAGTATACATATACACACACACTCTTGATTTAGTTTGTTTTAGAAAAGATTTTTCTCTTGACAAAATATCATTTTGGTTTTTGGTATTCAAGTTTCATGTTTTATCCAAAACCATGTTTAGTGCTTAATGTCAAAAACATAGATATTTCACCTTGTTTGTGTAGTGGATCATATCCATACACTCTATGCTTCAAGTGAGTTTAGATATCTTGTTTTTGTATTTGGAGAAGTTTTGAAAAAACAAGTTTTGGAAAAATCAAGTTTGAAAAAATACTGTTTTTGTTTTAAGCCAATTTTTCCATATTACAAAAATAGTCCAAATCATTTATAACATGCCTTGATTTTGTGCAAGCATGTTTGTTTATCAAAGTATATTGGTAAAATTATTTTTGTAGATTTTTTTTATATTTTATGGGATTTTATTTAAGCCAAAAAGACCAAGTTTTTAATCCCTTTACATTTCTGTACTGGCTTCAGCCGGTCGACCGGGACGGTCGACCGACGTGCACAGACGTGCACGCCAGTTCTTGCAGGAGGCCGGTCGACCAACCCGGTCGACCGTCCAAAGAGCTTTGCTCTCTGGAAAGGCCCCGGCCGACCGAGCGGTCGACCGGACAGAGAGACTTGCTCTCTGTATCCTGGCCTCGGTCGACCGACCGGTCGACCGATGGCACAACGGTCTGAAATATGACCATTGGCCGGTCGACCGGGCGGTCGACCGACAGGCCTGACAGACCCCAACGGCTAGTTTTTCAGACTCTATAAAATGGGACATTTGGGGGCTGTTTTGATTAAGATTTTTGGAGAATTTTAGAGCCAGTTTTTCTTACTCTTTCAAGAAGTTTTTCTCCACAAAATTTGGAGCTAATACTTCCAATCAAAAGGGGAGTTTATCAAGAGTGATTAAAAGAGAGTTTCTTGAGTTTTCCTCCACCATCTCTTTCCTTGTTTTTCTCACACAAACACTTGAGCAACCCATTGATTATTCATCTTATAGGAGTGTTGTAGTGAGATAGTTTTTAGGTGATCAAAGTGTTGTGATCACCAAAGACTTGTTCTTTGTACTTTGAGGAGGCGGACGTGTGTGTTCGCATTGTTTCGGGTCCTAGTGGGGACTCGGTGTTTCGGGTTCTAGTGGAAACTCGGTGTTTGAGGTGCGGCCTCGGCGAGCCGGTGGGTTTGCGGTGTGTACGGGCTAGAGAGTCCGAGAGCTTGTAGGTGTTGCGGCACCGAGGAGTGATCCATTGGGATCGATTATAGTGGAAATCCTTCGTGTCGAAGGCGGGGATGTAGAGCAAGTGTGCTCGAACCTCGAAACAAATCCCTTGTGTTTGCGATTGCTCACTCTCTCTCTTTGTCTCCTTTGTTTATATCTTGCATACTTTTATTGTGTTTATCATTATATGCTTGATATACATTTGTGCTTAATTGATATACATGCTTGGGATTGTTTGCTAACACTTGTATTCAACCAAGAGAGCCAACGCGGCACCTCAACCCTTATCTAGGGGAATCTAGAGGAGTTAGTCCAGAGCCCTTCACGGGGAATTCGGCAACACTCTTGTGTTATACGTGGTGTTTAGTGTAAGAGTTTAGTTTAGGTCATTATAGTTTTTAATCCGCATTATTTGTTCATTTAGTGACCATTAGATTAGCCATCACCTATTCACCCCCCTCTAGGTGATCCTATATTTACATCTGCGACCTTGGTCGCAGTTTTAATTAGCACAGTTCAGACGTGTGATTGTCAATTATTTGCTTTTATTTAGTTCAGCAATTTGTTTTGTAGGATCTGAATTCACATGGAGAAATATCTGAAAACTTAAATCTTTTTTTAGGGAAACAGTGTATTTAGTAGAATATAATACACTGCGACCAAGGTCGCACTGCAATTTTATAATTAACCTAAATAATTTACCATTAAGGGGCTCTTGTATCATCATACTGCGACCAGGGTTGAATTATGCAATCAGGCTAACTTAGTTAATAGACTGTGACCATACCCCCAAAAAGGAGAAAACGAACGGCAACAATGCGACATCAATCACAAGTTTTTGCAAAAAAAATCTTAAGAAAACGGACGTGAATAATTTTTTAAAATAAATAAATTTTAAAAGTCTGGACCAAGGTCGCATTAACCTAAGACACTAATTCAGATAACTGCGACCCAAGTCGACATAAAAGGGAATGAAAAAAACCTTTAACCATGGTCGTTGTGTTAAAAAAAAATTTAAAAAAAATCTCTAAAATAAAACTCTTTTTATCTTAAACTTTAAACTTGATTTAAAGTTTCAGTGTAAAAAAAACAGTTTTAAACCGCATAAATATACTTATTTTTTATGATTACCTCTTTAAATCATAAAAAGCATCTTTCTCTCTTATTTGCGACCATGGTTGCAAGTTTTAAAAAAAATATTTAACTATTTTTTTAAAAACCAAGAATCTTGAAAATTTTTAAAAAATCAAAAAAAAATTCGTAAAAAAAAGTTCATCAGACACTTTTAATTTAAGTTAAGTTATAATAGGAATATTTCTTAAAAATAAGTAAAAAGGGAATCAAAACTGAAAAAAATATAACTATTAAAATTTACAAACCCTAAAAAAAATTTTAGGTTTCCCAATTACCTTTTTTCGCGGATGATTTCTTTGGCGCCATCTTTAGCAGATATTTTTTTTTAAAAACTAATTTTGAACGAAAATGATCGAAATTTTGAGAAACAATAGCACTAAATTTATCGGATTGATCAACTGATAATTTCAGTTCTGTAAATTTTTTTGAAAGAAAAGGTTTTACATACAGTAAAAAGTTGTGAGAGAGGGTATTTTCGTCAAAGCGATTGTTGAAGTGACTGATACTAAATCGAGCGAGAATTTTTTGTTTTTGTCCGCGAAAATTAATGTCAAATTCGTGGCTATTATGTTGCCACGTCCCGCCAGCTGAGAAACTCTCTTAGCTGTCGCTGAGGTACAGCAACCCCATATATATATATATATATATATATATATATATATATATATATATATATATAATATATATATATATATATATATATATATATATATATATATATATGAGAAAAATGTATATCAGCCCGCGGGCTGAGAGTACTCTCTCAGCCTGCGGTGACGTGGCTCGATTTGTCACCTCACTGACTTGCGGCCCGCTTTTAGGGAGAAGTTAAATTACCAAATACCCCTTATGATAACTTTTCCTTATTGTTTATTATTATTATTCCCCCTTTTATTTTGTCGCTCTTTATAGGATATAAATTACTTTTCGCCTTATTTCTTTACCTCTTTTTTGAAAGATCTAGTTTCTCCTTTTCAGCCTGGGATAAATTTTTTTGAAAATATAAAATCTTTTCAGATCAATGTTTTCAGCCTGCAATAAAATTCTACTTTATAGTTTATTTTTTTATATATAATGTAGTCAGAGTCTTTGGTCGCATTGTACATTTAAACTGCGACCTTAGTCAAAGACTTTGATCGCAGTGTACATGGTTAAATGCGACCAAGGTCGCAGTGTTGTTATTGATAAAGATGGCCAGCAACTGCAATCTAAGGTTGCATTACATGGACTGCGACTTTGGTCGCAGTACGTTAAGTAAGTGTTTTCCTTTAGATTAACATGCATAGCGACCAAGGTCGATACTGCTATTTTGGTTTAAAACTGCCGCCAGCAACTGCGACCAAGGTCGCCGTGTTGTTGTTTTATTAAGTGTTTGATGCGACTTGGAGTCACTCCGTGAGACGCGACCTGTCATAAAGATTTTATGAGATCTTTTTAACGTCAAGTCTACGTTGACGAACCCGCACCATTCGTTGTTTCCCGAAGCTGTTGTCCACGCGTCGGCTCTTCATTGGGTTTAGGCGTTAATGTCTTTTAATGCCAAACCGGAGCTGGCGGTTGGAGACCATTAAGGCCGACGGTTCTGATTAATGAACCATTAATTATGGTTATTATGGGCTGGCTATAAATAGGGCTCACACTCTCCCTTTAACAGCCCATAATTAGACTGTTTTCATTTGAGAGCAATTGCTCTGAGAATTTCCGCCTTCTTCAGAGTCTCTAACAGGGGCCTGCCTCCATGGATGAAGATGACCCTATGCACGAAGATGACCCAGAGCTTGATTGTCCTTTTTCAGGTTCGCTGGGCCTCTGGGAGAATATTTTTGGCCGGTAAACTTGATCGATGTTCGTCCACAAGGGAAGAAGTCATGGTCCTCGACGTCCACAGATTTTTAATACACGGGGACCTCAATAACACCACTGCTCTTATTCAACAAGGGCTCTTTGGATGTTTAATTTTCTTTGTAATGTTATATTGTAACACTCAATCTTATTGTATAAGAGAGCGTTTTGTATCATTTTCACATGCCTGGAGATAAATACCTGGACATAAATAAAAAGACCTCAATAACACCACTGCTCTTAGTCAACAATGGCTCTTTTTGATGTTTAGTTTTCTTTGTACTGCTATATTGTAACACTCAATCTTATTGTATAAGAGATCATTTTGTATCATTTTCACATGCCTGGAGATAAATGCGTGGACATAAATAAAAAGCATATTTGTTTTTTAATAAACTACGACCTTTGGTCGCAGTCATGCAATGCAAACAAAACAACTTGGACCAGAGACGACACTGCGACCAAGGTCGCATAAGACTACAGTGCAAACAGAAACAACTGCGACCAGGGTCGACACTGCGACCAAAAACTGCGACTAATCAACTGCTGCGGTGATGTGTCACCTCGTCGCAGTGTTGTTGTTGATTAAGACTAAAGACCAGCAACTGCGACCAAGATTGCAGATTATTTTTTTAAGACTGCGGCCATCAACTGCGACCAAGGTCGCAGTGTTGTTGATTATTTATAAAGACCACCAACTGCGACCAAGGTCGCAGTGATGTTGTTGATTAAGAGTAAAGACCAGCAACTGCGACCAAGGTCGCTGTGTATTTTATTAAGACTAAACACCAACAACTGCGATCAAGGTCGCAGTTTATTTTATTAAGACTACGGTCAGAAATTGCGACCAAGGTAGCAGTGTTGTTGTTGATTAAGACTAAAGTCCAGCAACTGCGACAAAGGTCGCAGTGTATTTATTAAGTCTGCGTCCATGGTCGCAGTATTTCAACCAATACATAGTAGTAAAAAAATGTAATTCACACAATTAACTTTAGAAAATAGATTTATATATATTTAAAAAGAAAAACAAAATACAATTTTTTAACTTCTAATCGTCGTCATCACCATCATAATCAGATTCGTCGTCAAGAGTCATGCTTTCGTCTTCTGTCTCTTCCTCCTCTTCAGGTACAGTCTCATCGTCGCTTTCTTCCTCTTCATGTTTGTGTTTTGGTTCATCAATGAACTCCCAGAAAGGGTCGTCTGTATCAAACTCAGATTCTGACCCGTAGCGAGACATTATTTCAGAACTAAACATAAAATCATCATTTGATGATTGGCTTCTTTCCGGTGAAGACGGTGGTGATGGTGAAGACATTGTTTGAATGTATTGGCTTCTTTCCGGTGAAGACGGTGGTGATGGTGAAGACATTTTTTGAATGTATTTTCCAAACAGTGAGAGTAACGAGTTTGAGCAAAAATAACTTAGTATGTTTTTAATCCTTTGCTCATGACCCTTTATATATTTTTAATCCCGGAATTCCAAAAGGTTTAAGCTCTCGGACCACGTGAATATCTCTCAAATATATTTTCTATCTTTTCCCAAAAATTGTATACTTCCTAGGTGACTGTTCAGTTATCCAAAACAGTTTAAAAGTTAATACACTATAACTTTAAATTACTTTGAACTCCAAAACAGTACATTATTGCGACCAAAGTCGCATTGGGAACTGATAAATGATTAACTGCGACCATAAATTGCATCCGTAGTAGGATTGCGACTATGGTCGCAGTGTTTAAGAGCAGCAGTCGCAGTTTGGATATGTAATTAAAAGATCTTATAAGTTAATATAGTGAGAAAGAGACCTTACAAAAAAAAATAGAATTAAAAGCTTTTAAAAGAAGACAAAATATAATTGAATATCAGAAGATCAGGAAATCCTAATCCTCGTCATTATCACCATCATAAGCAGATTCATCGTCTTCATTCTTCTGCTCTTCCTCTTCATCACTTATTTCCTCATCATCTTGCTGTTTTTGAGGTTTTTTTGTTTCACCGATGAACTCTCAGAATGGATCGTCTCTATCAAGCTCTTCGTCTGACCCGTTGCTAGGAAGCGAGCCTACAGCATCAGAGGACATGCTTTCATTAAGCATGTCTCCGTCAAGTGGCAGAGGAATAATGTCTTCCTCACTAACCCACATGAAAACTTCATTATCATCATGAATAGGAGGATCAGTTAATACATTATTTGATGTAGTGAGATAGTCAAAAGGAGTGAAGTCCAGACTGGTATCAGATTCACTAGAATATCCTGAAGACAAAGAACCGGTGGGGGAACGATTGAAGTTGAAATCTAAGTGTTCAGAGGAAGAAGATGGGGAAGACATGATTCAAGAATGAATTTTTTTTGGAAGTTTTTGAAATCAAATTGAAAAGGAAGAGCAAAAATATAGTTTTTAGGTATGAGATAATATATTAGTAACAAGCATTATATAAAGGTGAATATTTGTGAAAGAACATGAATAGTAATAATAATTATTAGAGGTGATGGTTGAGTATGGTAAGAAGTGGTAAAAAAAATTTAACTTTTTATAGAATTGTTTGCCTATATCTTTAGATTACGTATGGTGCACATCTTTCCTTTCTCGGAGATTAACATTAGTGCGTCTCTTTTTTCTAGACTGTTGTTGTATCACGGTAGATATAATATTAATTACTTCTTTTACATAAGGCATGAGAAAGAAGATTGCGAATTTGATCGCAGTACCGAAGGAGGTCGCATTGCTATACGATAGCATTTTTTGTCTGGTATTCTTTATTCTGTATTAAGTCTGCGACCATGGAATGTTTTTTTACTTTTCAATGCTAGAAGTCGCAGTCGTCATTTAAAAGGGGTATTTTTGTCATTTTGATTCACGATTGTTTAGGCGGGTTTTTTTGATTTTTTTTGGCGCCCACACTCTGCGACCGATGTGTGGCCTATATTCAGCCACGTCCCGCAGGCTGAGAAACTCTCTCAGCCTGCAGGCTGAGGTACAGTAAGCCCTATATATATATATATATATATATATATATATATATATATATATATATATATATATATATATATATATATATATATATATATATATATATATATATATATATATATATATATATATATATATAATCAAATGAGAACAAAATTTGACTTCCTAATCAATTCCATCAAGTTTCATGACATTGTAAAAAGAGTCTTCAATTCAGTTCGTACCCATCAGTTAAGTTTCTCCACGATGATGATTATGACAATTCACTTTATTTGTCGATTTGCAGAGTGAATTCAATTTATCATTTTTAATTGCTTATTAGTACTATTGCTAGTTTAGATGTCATATTAGTAAAAAAAAATTACAAATTCAGTCAGAATTTACTAGTAAAGCAAAAATACACAAGTATAACACATAATACAAATTATCACATAACCAAATATCTTTAGATTACGCGGGATGAATCTATTCCAGTGGTGATTAATTAATTAATCTTGAATTGAAATCAATTTTCTTTTTATTTTATAAATATGAAGACCAAAATTACTTTTTATCATGCAAAACTTTTATACTGGGGTAATAAGCGGAGTATATAACTTTAAGCTGTATACAATATCTGTTTTTTCTTTCTCCTTCCCTTTTTTCTTCTTTTTCTTACTTGATTTTTGATTTGGTTTTGCCAAATATCAATGTCAAATCATGATGATCGAACATTTATAGATCTTGATAATTTACAGATAGATTCTACAATGTAATCTCGATTTGTTACTTTCATAAAGACATTATTGAATAAGGCTTTCGAGCTTGAGGCCGTGTGTGTGTGTGTGTGGGGGGGGTTACTGTACCTCAACTGACAGCTGAGAGAGTTTCTCAGCCGGCGGGACGTGACAACATAATAGCCACAAAATTGACATTAATTTTGGTGGACAAAAACTTGAGAAATCCCGCCTAAATTACTATCAGTCACCTCAACAGTGTATTTGACGAAAATACCCTCCCTCACAACTTTTTACCGTATGTAAAACATTTCCTTTCACAAAAATCTACAGATCTAAAATTTCAGTTGATCATTCTGAAGAGATTAGTTCTATTGTTTCACAAAATTTCTTAGTTTTTTAAAAATATATTTGCTACATATTGCGCCAAAGAAATCATCCGCGGAAAAAGGTAATGGGGAAACAAAAGCAATTTTTTTTAGGGTTTGTGGATTTTAATAGTTATATTTTTTTCCAGATTTGATTCCGTTTCTTTCACTTTTTTTTTGAAAAACTTGCGACCATGGTCGCAAATAAGAGAGAGATTCGCAAACTTGAGATCATGAATAGCTTTTTAAATTTATAAATTTTGTAACACAGCGACAAAGGTCCAATTTTTTTTCTAGTTTTTTTCATTCCCTTCTCTGTCTACCTAGGTCGCAGTTGTTTGAATTAGCGTTGTAGATGTATGCGACCTTGGTCGTAGCGTTTTAAAAATTATTTATTTTTTTCATTCCCTTTCAGTCGACCTGGGTGTTTGAGTTAGCGTTTTAGATGTATGCGACCTTGGTCGTACCATTTTACCAAATATAAATAATTTTCATTCCCTTTTCTGTCGACCCGGGTCGCAGTTGTTTCAATTTGCGTTGTAAATGTATGCGACCTTGGTCGCAGTGTTTTAAAAATCATTTATTTTTCATTCCCTTTTCTGACGACTCGGGTCGCAGTTGTTTCAATTTGCGTTGTGGATGTATGAGACCTTGGTCGCAGTGTTTTAAAAATCATTTGTTTTTCATTCCCTTTTCTGTCGACCCGGGTCGCAATTGTTTCAATTTGCGTTGTAAATGTATGCGACCTTGGTCGCAGTGTTTTAAAAATTATTTGTTTTTCATTCCCTTTTCTGTCGACCGGGGTCGCAGTTGTTTCAATTTGCGTTGTAGATGTATGCGACCTTGGTCGCAGTGTTTTAAAAATCATTTGTTTTTCATTCCCTTTTCTGTCGACCCGGGTCGCAGTTGTTTCAATTTGCGTTGTAGATGTATGCGACCTTGGTCGCAGTGTTTTAAAAATCATTTGTTTTTCATTCCCTTTTCTGTCGACCCGGGTCGCAGTTGTTTCAATTTGCGTTGTAGATGTATGCGATCTTGGTCGCAGTGTTTTAAAAATCATTTATTTTTCATTCCCTTTTCTGACGATCAGGGTCGCAGTTGTTTCAATTTGCGTTGAAAATGTATTTGTTTTACATTCCTTTTTCTGACGACCAGGGTCGCAGTTGTTTCAATTTGCGTTAAAGATGTATGCGACCTTGGTCGCAGTGTTTTAAAAATCCTTCAATACTTTCAATATTCTAAGAGAAAGTTGAACCAGATGATATATCCTCTATATTTAGATCAGGAGATAGAGATCGCTTACGACTGCGACCAGAATTGGCAGGGGAAGTAGACTGCTCAGACGTCGACATTAAATAAAAAAGAGAAAAATCTGCTCTGAAAATCGATATTTTCAGAGAAAACTTTATGGCAGGCTAGAAAAGGAGAACCTAAATCTGACAAAGAGCGGTAAAGAAATAGGGAAAAATAATAATAAACAATAACCTAAATCTTATAAAGAGCGGTAAAAAAAGGGAAAAATAATAATAAACAATAACCTAAATCTGATAACGAGCGGTAAAAAATTGGGTGGAAAAATAATAATAAACAATAACGGCGCGAGTACCTTTTATCAAGGGGTATTTAGTAATTTAACTTGTTCCTATAAGCGGGGCGCAACTTAGTGGGGTGGCAAATATTGAGCCACGTCACCGCAGGCTGAGAGAGTCTCTCAGCCGTCGGCTGATATACATTTTTCTTATATGTGTTGTGTGTGTGTGTATGTGTGTGTGTGTGTGTGTTAGTTTCTAGGATCAATCTGACAACTAATCAATATCACCGATCTAATTAGCCAGGTCGGTGAATATCAGTTGGGAGGTTTTCTGTTCAATAGAACGTTCCTTAATTAAAGAACCACCTTTCAATTATCTTCCTTAGTTGAACACCAATTAGACTGGTATAAGTCAGTCTCAATATACTGAATATCAGCATAACCCATGTATAAAAGAAAATTAATTTACTTATACAGTACTTGGAGTGAGGTACGCTTATAACGAATCTCCAAAGCAAATTTCAAGGAGAATATTTATCTTTACTTTGGAGGAGCACCCAACTGTAGACAAATTTCAAGGAACCCGAGCCCGAGCCCGGCCCGGCTCCGGCCTGCCGCCGCCGCTGGCGGCTCGCGCGCATGTGGGCATGGTTTTCCCCTAATCGCGTGTGAAAACTTCAAGTACTTAAAGGGCACACCCTTTATTCCAAATTTTCTTTATTTAAACACTTCAAACTTTCATCTCATGGCCAATGTGGGACTAAATGCTTTTAGCTACCTTTAGTCCCCTTTTGACTTTGAATTAGGCAAACTTTAGACTTGAATATCTCATTCATTCGAAGTCGGAATTGAACATGTGAATATACCACGTTCATCCCTAATGGAAGGAGAACACACTCCAACCATTATCCAATTGATTCTATCAACTGATCTCGCCGTAATTCAACTCAAAGATTCACATATATTCTTCATATTTCCCAATAATCCCCCACAATGAATGGAGATTCAAGGAATTGACACATAAAGAGACTGAATCTATGGTGAAATGTACTTTAGAAAAGAAACTGCATCAGGATAGGTGAACTAGGTCTTGAACCTTCCATAGCGAAAGCTTTATCGGACTTATTGGCTAATCAGTGAACTAGGTCTTGAACTGTTTGTCGTTAGTGTAAGCCAAGTCAACAAGCTTCACACAGTAACTTTTCAAATTAACTTTGATTCTCGGTTGTGTCCATTTTGGCCTTGGACATTCTTAATTTCAGAGAGTATCTTTAGGGAATAACAGCCTCCATAGAAATTCCCAAAGAGCCGATCCAACTCTATACTCACATAGGTGATCGTCCTATTAAGAGTAGTCTACTTTACTCCACTTGTTTAGTAACAAGATATAAGCATCATTAAAAGCTTTAAGCTTATCCTTAATCCACTTGTAGAAAGCACTTGTGTGCACCTTAGGAATGGATTAGAGTCAAGCTCCTAGGTGCTTACTTGCTGAGTCAATCATAATTAGTTTTTCCTCTTGAACTTAGTTCGTGGGATCTCCAGTCGCTAAGTGAGATTTCTATTAAGCTGACTCGATAAGGTTAGGCTTTTAGACCCATTCCTCTCGATGCGCAGTTTATACGCTCTCCACTTAAACCTTTGGTAAGCGGATCCGCTAAATTAGCTTTTGACGAGACAAAGCCAATAGAGATAATTCCATTTGAGAGTAACTGCTTAAAAGTATTATGTCTACGATGAATATGTCTAGACTTACCGTTGTATATAACATTTTGTACCCTAGATAAAACTGCTTGATTATCGCAGTGTATACATATAGCGGGCGCTGGCTTTTACCATAATGGTATATCTTCCAAAATTTGTTGAAGCCATTCTGCTTCTCCGGCCTTATCTAAGGCTATGAATTCCGATTCTATAGTGGAACGAGCAATACATATTTTTTTGGAAGATTTCCAAGATACCGCTGCTCCTCCTAGAGTAAATACGTATTCGCTAGTTGATTTTGAGTGCTCAGAATCTGCAATCCAATTAGCATCACTGTATCCTTTAAGTACAGGTGGATACTATCCATATCTCAAGGCATATTCCTTGGTATGTGATACGTAACCCAATACTAGCAGTAGAGCAGTCCAATGATCATCACTAGGATTGCTAGTGTATCTGCTTAACTTACTTACAGCGTAAACAATATCGGGTCTAGTGCAATTCATTAAATACATTAGACTTCTGATAATCTGAGAATACTCCAACTGGCGTACTCTAGTTCCTGTATTCTTACGAAGGTGAATGTGTGGGAGAAAAGGATTTGTATTCTCTTTTATCCCATGATCCTTGAATCTTTCTATCATCTTATCCACATAGTGAGATTGAGATAGACTGATTCCATCTGGTGTTTTGGTGATTTTAATTCCTAAAATTACATTAGCAATCTCCAGATCCTTCATGTCAAAACTGTTGGATAACATTTTCTTAATGGACTTAATAATTTCAATATTAGTCCCAAGTATCAACATGTCGTCTACATAAAGACAAATAACGATATATGCATTTTCAACTGTTTGAGTGTAAACACGCTTATCGCATTCATTGATAGTGAATCTATTTTTGATCATGACACTATCAAATTTCTCATGCCATTGTTTTGGAGCCTGCTTTAGACCGTATAAGAATTTTATCAATTTACACACTTTGTGTTCTTGGCCCTTAACTATAAATCCTTTAGGTTGCTCCATATATATTTCTTCATTTAATTCACCATTTAAGAATGCAGTCTTGACATCCATTTGATGAATATCTAAGTTATGCAATACTGTAAGTACACCTAGAGGGGGTGAATAGGTGTACGGCTAATCTAATGAACACAATGCGAAAATTAAAACTTAATTGCAACACACTTAGTGTAACCAACGAATGTAGCCGAATTCCCAGTGAAGGGCTCTGGACTAACTCCTCTTGATTCCTCTGAATAAGAGTTGAGGTGCTATATGAAGCTCTCGTGGTTAAACACAAGTGAGGCACACAAACAATCACAACCAAGCATATAAGTATGATATGACAATATGAATCAATGCAAGGCACAATATAAAAGAGAGAGAGAATGGATCAAACGCAAACACCGAGATTTGTTTCGAGGTTCGAGAACCCAGCTCTACGTCCCCACCTTCACACTGAAGGATTTCCACTAACTTGTCCACGCAGGACTCCCACACAGGGAACCTCCACTGAGGATTTTGGGCAATACAATAACCGGGAGTACACAACTCCTCTCTCCACCGAATACAACCTCTCACAGAGGCAAAGTACAATCCACAACAAACACCTTTACACTTAGAGGGTTTGGCACTTAGCCAAACAAATCAACCTCTCACTAGAGGGATAGGGTACAAAGCCACCACTCCAACAATCAACCTCTACACAAGAGGGATATCACAAATAAGGAGGGTTTACAACTTGGTGATCAAAAGACCACAAACCAATTCTTTTCCCATAAAATAAAGATCTTATAGAGAGGATAGAATGATAAGCTCAAGTGTGAGAAAACAAAGTGTTCTTAACAAAGAAAATCACTTGGGGAAATCTCCAAATAGATATAGAATTTTTAGACCAAAAATCAATTCCCAAAAGACTATTTTCTTTGAATTATTTAAAAACAAATAGAGAATAAGAATTTTGAACCCAAAAACTTTTAACTGAAAAACACTTAAGGAGTATGAAATTTTTCTCTCTAAAAATCTTACCTAAAACAGTCCACAAAACCCCCAATTTATAGGCCAAAAGAAAACTAGCCGTTGGGTTCCAGTCAGCAGCCTGGACGGCTGTCGGTCGATCGGCCCGATCGACCGCCAACGGTCAAATTTCTGACCGTTGGGGCAGCGGTCGACCAGCCCGGTCGACCGTGGCCTGGAACAGAGAGCAGAGCTCTCTGCCGGTCGACCGGGGCTTTCTAGAGAGCAGAGCTCTCTGGACGGTCGACCGGCCCTCCAGCCAGACTGGCGTGCACATTCTGTGCACGTCGGTCGACCGACTCAGTCGACCGACTCCTGGCTCGGTCGACCGGTCCGGTCGACCGGCAGAAGCCAGAACAGGACTTTTCAGGATTTAAAACTTGGGTTTTTAATTATCAAATAAATCCCATAAAATCTCTAAAAATCCACAAAAATAAGTTCTTATATTCGCTTTGAAATACAAACATGTGTGAAAAAATTCAACACATATTTCAAACTATTTGAACCATTTTTGTGTCCTTGAAATTTTACCGAAAACCAAAATCCGTATTTTCCAAACTTAGATTTTGAAATGGAAATCCGATTTTTCCAAAACACATCCAAATGTAAAAACATGATATTGAAACAACTTTGAGGCATATAGTATATGGATATAATCCAATATACATATAAAGATATATATCAATATTTTTGACATTAAATCCGAAAATACGTTTTGTTAAAATACCAAAACTCCAAACTCATGAAATAGACTATCAAACTAAGTTTGTTTAAATAATTGAAGCATAGTTGTATATAGAACAAATCTAATATACATTAAACCATGTAAACTTGTTTTGATATAATATCTATTCATGAAAACCAAGATCGGTTAAACCGAAAATCGAAAACCAATAAATATGAAACTTAAACAAGTGTGTGTGTTGTGAACTTAAGCATATCACACTATCTAATCTTTAACAATAGATCTAAACTATAAACTAAATAATGTACCAAAGTCTTCTTGTAGAGCGCCGTCTCCAAGTCGACTCGATCCAAACGTGATCCATCGAGCTTGACTCCAAACGAGTACTAGATATGAACTTGACACTCGGGCTCTTGAATCACCATGTGAAAGCTCCAAAACACCTTTATTGAAGCTAATCACTTACTAATATCTTAGTTAAGTATCTGAAACTAAACATCACAAGATTATTAGTAAACTATAACTACATGAGTTAATCATCATTAAAACTAGAGTTGAAGGCCTCTGGGCCAACAATCTCCCCCTCTTTGATGATGACAAAACTCATGGAGTTATATATGCATGGATTAAAGTTAAGCTTCAAAGAAGCTCCCCCTTAACTCATGCATGGCAATAAACTATAAGATATGCAATGAATACTAAATATGAATATGCATCAACATACATAAAACAATGAAATGAACATGCTCTTGATACCAAATTTTTAAAAATAAATTACTTTTCCTTTTTAAAATAAGCATGTTCTTAAGTATCAAATGAAAATATAAACTTAAAATATTACTCTTGATACCAATAAAAATTTCAATTGAAAACTTTATCAATAAAAGCTCTTGATACCAATCAATAAAAACTCTTGATACCAATTGAAAGATAATTAATAAAAGCTCTGATACCAACAATAAAAATTTTAACAAAAGTTCTTGATACCAATAAATCAACACAACAAAATATGTTCTCTTGATACCAATATCAACAAAACATTAAAACATCAAACAAACTCTCTTGATACCAATATGAAATAAACTTTGATATAAACTTACAAATAAACAATAAACATGCATATAAACTCAAATACTTCTCCCCCCTTTTGTCAATCATCAACAAAGGGGTCAAAGAAAACAATATGTTCTTCCCCTTTTTGTCTTAAACAAAAAATATCAATTAGGGGAAATCAAATCAAAGCATTTTGAATGATGTAAACATATAGGTAATCTTGATATCAATTGTAAACATTAATACCAATTGAAAGTAATTTTTCATTAGGAGCATATGATACCAAAAAATAATCAATATCATTTTTCAATCATTTTTCAACATAAAGTGTGGGAGTAAAATACCAAAGGTAAACAAAAACCAATAAAAAGGTGAAATATGAATTTTCTCCCCCTTTATGAAATACCAAACAAAAAGATGCTTAAGTTTGTATAAGATACCAATTGAAATATAATCAATTGAAATATAATAGTCATTTAAGAAATCAAGCTTAGCATAATTAAAATTTGTGCTCAAAGATATAGAGATATAGTAAGCACAAATAAAGCATATATATATGCATGAAAAACTAAATACCAATCGAAATTGATACTATTTGAAGTGTAAACATACATATATAAAAACATATATGAGTATACAAAAAGAATGTCAATAGTGATACCAATTGAAAAGATCCAATGATACCAATTGAAAACATAATAAGATTAAGTGTATAACTCATACTTCCCACCACCATTTCATGCACATGTTTTAAATAAATTTTTAATAATAAGCATACAAGGCATGGTCACCCAACCAACCGCCCTTTGATGGGTAGGGGTTTTCAAAAATAAGTTTGAAAATGTAGTATGTTTGAAAACTCTACCAAATGAAGAATACGAACTAGTTTAATGAAAAAATTGTAAACTAGTACGAAATCCTTCAAGTAAGTAATAAAACAAGAACATATTTCATAAAACATGAAAATCACTAAACCAATGTCACTCAAAATCTATATAGCACATCTAATACTCATGAAAATAAAATCATGAGAAAACATCAAGTAATATGAGTGTACAAGTTTTGTGAAAGACAAGTCATGGAAATAGGCAATCAAGCTCAATTATGAAATTCCTTTTCAAAACAAGAAAATCATCAAAGTCAAATAGGCTTCAAGGTATATGTATGTTTTGTCTAAACTAGAAGTATACATACATATCCCTAAACACAATTGAGTCCATAATAAAGATTTGCATGAAAGGCAAAAAGACTCAAAGGGGTATACATGTATATCTTAAGTTTTGACAAAATAGGCATATACATGAAGCTAAATATATAAACATGAAAAACATGTACAATATGGGAATAGACGTCAAAATGTTCGAATCATCAAAACTAGACTATACTAGTACATCTAATGAGTACAAATGAGCGTTCAAGCACAAACATATAATAGTCTATTTGTGGCTCACTAGTTGTACAAGTATATACCTAAGTTTTAATGAAAACTAACATCTAAACATGTAATTAAAGCATAAAGCATGGAAATCAAAACAAAAACTCATATTATCATTATGGCAAATGCCCATAAATTAGAGTTATGATATACATAATAGCTAAACTATAGAGAGAACACAAAATATGGGTTCATATAAACATGGGTGATCTCAAATGCTATACATGTATGTCAATGGTCTAATAAGCATGGCAGATGGCATAATGAGCATTAAAACAAGACATGCTATAAATGAATGATCTAAAAACATGCAAACATAAATGAGGAGTAAGAGATAGTTACCAAAACTATGAGAGCAACTCTCCATGTCTCCAAAAACAAGGTGGTCCTCCCACCAAACTCCCCTTGAAAGTGATGCATCCAAATTTGTCCTATTTAAGCTAGGAACACATCCACCTCAAGGCACCATCGCTCTCACGTCATGCGAGAGCCCACACCTACATCAAATAACATAGGGGTGGTCTTTGGTACCCATACGCTTTTGGGTCCATGGGGGTTAGCTCATTTTCTAACCCAAACAAATTTATTTGCTAAATTTACATCATGTATCTTATCATAGCAAAATTTAGCAAGGTGGTCCTTACGTCCACAATGTGTACATGTGTACACATGAGCATACATCGTGTTATGAGTATGAACGTGGGAAGCATGTGTATGCCGTGATTTGTGTGCATGCATAGGAGAAATTTATTTCTTTCGAAACATAGATTCCAAACGTGTATGATTCAAAGCACAATGACTCAAAGTGGAGCCCAAACAATTAACACTCTTCTTAAGCATAGATATATCATTTTCAATTAATGAAGAAGAGGTGCATGCAATAGGTGAGCTAGATGGTGAAGCAACACTAGTATGACAAACATGTGTAGACAAATCATTTTTCAAAGAAACATTTTTCTTTAAACAGTCTTCCAATTCTTGTGAAATCAAATCAACTTTGTTTTTCAAAGAAACATTTTCTTTTAAAGTAAAATCAAGTTTTGAAGACAAAATCTCATTTTTCTTCAAAACCTCATTGCAATCATTTTTATTTTTCAAAATTTTATTTTCTTTTAGAACAAGATCAAATTCAATGAATCCCTTTCATTAGAAATCTCCACTTTCTCTTGCAAAATCAAACCTAGTTTTGAACACAAATCCTTATTTTTTTGTTAAATTCAAAATCTTCTTTTTCAAAAGATTATATTTTTCAAGCAATTTTGCACATACAATTGATAGTTCTTCATTCAAAGCATTTGGATCAGCATACTCATCACAAGAAGAACTAGCATCATCACCATCTAATTGAGTTTTCGAGTTTACCTCAAGGGAGTCATTCCCTTGGACCATGTAGCAATGTTGCTCGGATTCTCCACTAGATTCATCCTCCACAATGGTTGGCGTTTGAAGCTTGAAGAAGGTCCATGTGTTCCACACTGCAAAGGCGGAATCACAGTTAGAAACCATAGAAAGATATTCTTTATTAAGCGTGCTTCTAAGTGCCATTAGGGCTTGTGCATTGGCCTCTATATGCTTGCTATTATCAAGATAGGATTTCTTGGTAGCGGCAAAGAAAACATGCAAGCCTAGGGTTTTCAAGTACATGGACATCCTAGCCTTCCAAACAGCAATGTTGGAAGTATCAAACATAGGTGGGGTTATGAAGTCCATGAGTATGTGCAAACAATATATGTGCAAAAGCAAATCTAAATTAGCAAAACTAAGATCACACTCCTAGGTGGTTAAACCTAATATCAGGAGCGTAGGCTCTGATACCAATTGTAAGTACACCTAGAGGGGGGTGAATAGGTGTACGGCTAATCTAATGAACAAAATGCGAAAATTAAAACTTAATTACAACACACTTAGTGTAACCAACGAGTGTAGCCGAATTCCCGGTGAAGGGCTCTGGACTAACTCCTCTTGATTCTCCTGAATAAGAGTTGAGGTGCTATATGAAGCTCTCGTGGTTAAACACAAGTGAGGCACACAAACAATCACAACCAAGCATATAAGTATGATATGATAATATGAATCAATACAAGGCACGATATAAAAGAGAGAGAGTTAGAGTCAATGGATCAAATGCAAACACCGAGATTTGTTTCGAGGTTCAAGCACCTAGCTCTACGTCCCCGTCTTCACACAGAAGGATTTCTACTAACTTGTCCACACAGGACTCCCACACAGGGAACCTTCACTGAAAATTTTGGGTAATACAATAACCGGGAGTACACAACTCCTCTCTCAACCGAATACAACCTCTCACAGAGGTAAGGCACAATCCACAATAAACACCTCTACACTTAGAGGGTTAGGCACTTAGCCAAACAAATCAACCTCTCACTAGAGGGATAGGGCACAAAGCCTCCAACAATCAACCTCTACACAAGAGGGATATCACAAATAAGGAGGGTTTACAACTTGGTGATCAAAAGACCACAAACCAATTCTTTTCCCACAAAACAAAGATCCTATAGAGAGGATAGAATGATAAGCTCAAGTGTGAGAAAACAAAGTGTTTTTAACAAAGAAAATCACTTGGGAAAATCTCCAAATAAATATTGAATTTTTAGACCAAAAATTAATTCCCAAAAGACTATTTTCTTTGAATTATCAAACACTTTAAAAACAAATAGAGAATAAGAATTTTGAACCCAAAAACTTTTTGCTGAAAACACTTAAGGAGTATGAATTTTTCTCTCTAAAAATCTTACCTAAAACAGTCCACAAAACCCCCAATTTATAGGCCAAAAGAAAACTAGCCGTTGGGGTCCAGTCAGCAGCCTGGACGGCTGTCGGTCGACCGGCTCGGTCGATCGCCAATAGTCAAATTTCTGACCGTTGGGGCAGCGGTCGACCGGCCCGGTCGACCGTGGCCTGGAACAGAGAGCAGAGCTCTCTGCCGGTCAACCGACCCGGTCGACCGGGGCTTTCCAGAGAGCAGAGCTCTCTGGAAGGTCGACCGGGTCGGTCGACCGGCCCTCCAGCCATACTGGCGTGCACGTTATGTGGTCGACCGGTCCGGTCGACCGGCAGAAGCCAGAACAGGACTTTTCAGGATTTAAAACTTGGGTTTTTAATTATCAAATAAATCCCATAAAATCTCTAAAAATCCATAAAAATAAGTTCTTATATTCTCTTTGAAATACAAACATGTGTGAAAAAATTCAACACATATTTCAAACTATTTGAACCATTTTTGTGTCCTTGAAATTTTACCGAAAACCAAATCCATATTTTCCAAACTTAGACTTTGAAATGAAAATACGATTTTCCAAAACACATCCAAATGTAAGAACATGATATTGAAACAACTTTGAGGCATATAGTATATGGATATAATCCAATATACATATAAAGATATATATCAATGTTTTTGACATTAAATCTGAAAATACGTTTTGTTAAAATACCAAAACGCCAAACTCATGAATTAGACTATCAAGCTAAGTTTGTTTAAATAGTTGAAGCATAGATGTATATAGAACAAATCTAATATACATTAAACTATGTAAACTTATTTTGATATAATATCTATTCATGAAAACCAAGATCGGTTAAATCGAAAACTGAAAACCAATAAACATGAAACTTAAACAAGTGCGTGTGTTGTGAACTTGAGCATATCACACTATCTAATCTTTAACAATGGATCTAAACTATAAACTAAACAATGTACCGAAGTCTTCTTGTAGAGCGCCTTCTCCAAGTCGACTCGATCTAAACGTGATCCACCGAGCTTGACTCCAAACGAGTGCTAGATATGAAATTGACGCTCGGGCTCTTGAATCACCATGTGAAAGCTCCAAAACATCTTTGTTGAAGCTAATCACCTACTAATATCTTGATTAAGTATCTAAAACTAAACATCACAAGATTATTAGTAAACTATAACTACATGAGTTAATCATCATCAAAACTAGAGTGGAAGGCCTCTGGGCCAACAAATACTGCAATTGCAATCAACATCCGAATGGAGGTTATTTTTGTTGCTGGTGAATAAGTATCGAAGTAGTCAAGTCCTTCCTTTTGTCGATATCCCTTGGCTACTAATCTAGCCTTGTACTTATCGATAGATCCACCGGGTTTTAATTTTCTTTTGAAAATCCACTTACACCCAATTGGTTTACTGCCATGAGGTAAGTTTGCCAATTCCCAAGTATGATTACTTAGTATGGATTCTATTTCGCTATTTATAACTTCTTTTCACATTTGTGCTTCTGGGGTAGACATAGCCTCTTTAAATGTTTTAGGCTCGCTTTCAATAGCATATGCTATAAAATCTGGACAAAAAGATTTTGAGATTCTAGATCTCTGACTTCTTCTTGGTTCACCTTCCGCATTAACAATTGGTTCCTCGGGGCTTTCATCCCTGAACGCCATCTCATGTATTCTTTTCCCAGAAATCTTATCTTTTTCCCGTTTGTATGAAAAGATGTCTTCAAAGAACACAACATCTCTAGATTCGATAATCATGTTTACATGAATATCTGATATTTCTGATTTATGAACCAGAAATCTGTAGGCACTACTATTCAAGGCATAACCTATGAATATGCAGTTCATAGTTCTTGCTCCCAACTTAGTCTTTTTAGGTAATGGTGCTAGTACCTTTGCAAGGCACCCCCACATTTTGAGGTAATGGTAGGAAGGTGTCCTTCCATGCCATAACTCAAATGGTATAAGACCAAGTTTCTTGTGGGGTACTCTGTTTAGAATATAATTTGCAATTAACAGAGCTTTTCCCATAAGTTCTGCGAAACTCCAGAACTTACGAGTGTAGACTGTCTAAAAATCACTAAAAGACAAGTCACCAAAAAGCAGAGTTTCAAGCTCCAGACGCAGGACTAATCATGGTCATCACCACAACGTCAAGACGCGAGGATCTAAACCCGCGTCTCAGTGTCTCTACAACATCAAGGCACGAGAGTCGAAACCCGCGTCTCTATAACATCAAGGCGCGAGCGTCGAAACCGCGTCTCTATAACATCAAGGCGCGAGGGTCGAAACCCGCGTCACTGCAGCACCAAGACGCGAGAGTCGAGACCCGCGTCTCAGTTGTAACTGCCCTTGTTATGGGGTCAATCACGGCCCACATAACAAGGAAGTTAACCCCTATTATGGAGCAATTTTAGGGGGCACGTTCACCTCTGGAACCTCTATAAATAACCCCTCTTGCTATTGCGAAGGGGTCGGTCGGTTGATTCAAAAAGACTCTAAAAAGAGGAACATGGCTCGTGAGCTATACAAACTCTGAGACTTCCACCAAAAAAGAAAGAGAGTCTAGCTCTTCAAATAACTTGCTGCGTACAGGTTGGACTTGCTTATAATCTCTTGGAGATTCTTGGTCGACTGGAGCTGTGTCACTCCATCTGCCACCAAAGAGAAGATCCCCAAAAGTTCTTGACGTTCACCCGGTCAACGGAAAATAAGATTCACTTTTCATCGCCACTTGAAGAACCCAGCATTAAACAAAGGGGAGATCCAAGTTTCAACATCTTTCCTCTCTTGTAATTGGAGTGTAAATCCATTGTAATCTTTCAATTGATTCAAGAAAATTTTACAAGGAACCCCATTCTCCCGTCAAACAAGAGATGGCGACTCCGCTGGGGACTACTTTCGTTACTAACGAGCAAGTGGTGGCGCAAGGTGTTGTCATCTACAAGGGGAAAAGGGTTGAATCACTCGTCGTAGAATTTGACCAAGCAAAGTATGAAGAGTTTCTCTCTTCCGGCTCCAAGAGCCCAAAGGCCCGAGCCTACCGCAGGGTCTCTACGGGGATTTGCCCCGAAATCCGCTCTGAGATTCTCTCAGACGCAACTCCTGTGAAGGAGGTCGTGGCTAAACGCGTCGGCGTAACGCCTGCACCAACGTCTCTCAGGAGACCTGCATGGTCAACCTTTCCGGTGTCCCGCCAGTCCATCCTCTTCCTCAGCACCAGGTCATGGGGGGCTCCCTTTAACCTCCACGACGCAACCGGAACGCTGAACGGTGGCAGAGGAGGCGTGCGCGTCAACTACAAGTTGGAACAACTGATTGTCCAACAGAGGCAGAACGCAAGGTTCAGACCAGCGTCCCGTCTGCACCACATCCGACACATGAAGTCCGCGTTTGGCAGCCCAAGCGTGAGGTTCACCAGGCTGGCTCTTCTGAAGCCCCATTCCCCAGACGCCAATGCGAAGCTCGCGCACCTTGTCAAGCACAAGAGGCACGCGCCTCTAGGCGCAGGGCCCAGCAGCCCTGCATTCCTCAAGCGTCTCTGTTCAGACGCGATAATCAGCAGCGCGAAAGCTGCGTCTCTTATCAGCAAAGACGCCAGACTCGCGTTTCGAGGCCACGACGCAAGAACTGCGTCTCAGAACCTTGCAGCTCAGCTGTGCAAAGTAAGGATGCCTCCCGCCCCAAGCATTGCGAGGCCAGTCCCTTTGATCCCCCTCCCACGGATCTAAGGGATTATTTGACAAGGAAGAGAAGTGCTAATCGAATCACTTTGTCATGTTGCTGTGAACGGCTCATCACAATGCTCTCTGAGTGCCGTTGCAATTCAGGTGCAAACCAGCAGTCTCTAGCTAGACAGCTGACCCTGATTCCCCGATCAGCTAAAAGAAATCATTCCCATAGGAGAAGGATTTTCTCTGATGCTGAATATCCTGAGCTCACTGCAAACATGACGAGCAGGAGTAGGGGAAAGCAACCTGCGGTCAGCTCCGATGAGTCTGACACCGAACCGGAAGGAGTGTACCGACATACTCGCACCCGGACTGGAGCAATCCCCTCAATTAATTACAATGCCTTGGCCAGGGGCATTGAGATAAATGACTCTCACTCTGCTATTGCAGAGTCACAGGCTTCAAATTCTTCTATAGAGAAAGAGGCCTTTATATACATGACAAGCACTCCTGAGGAGACAGCTAGGCGCTTGGAGCAGCAAGCCCAGGTCCAAAAGGAACAATTCGAGATGATTCGTGCTCAGCAAGAATCTATCGACTCCCTCAAGCAGATGCTCGCATAGTTGCTTGAAAACAAGAGGAAATCAACCGACAAAGCCTCCTCTAAAAAGTCTAAAGGCAAACGAAAAGAGGGAGAAAGCTCATCTTCTATACATATAGAGGAGAAAGAGCAGCCTACTTCTGGTTCGTCTAAATCCTCGTCGCAAGGAAAAGACGACCGAGACCAGGGAAGGGTTCATTCTAAAAGAATGAGTCAATTGGAGCAACACCTTGAGGCCCTTACCAACTGGAAAGGCCTGCAAGAAGCAGGAGTGGTTCGGCCATATCCGACCGAGTGGGACCTTGTCCCATACCCTCCAAGTTTAAGGCTCCGACCCTCCAAGCATTTGATGGGAAAGGGTCACCGAACTAACATATCTACTACTTCAAGTCTCAAACAGGGAATGTGGTAGATAACGATGCCATCCTGGCTCGTTTGTTCATCGGCACCCTAAAAGGGCTTGCCTTTGAATGGTTCATGAAGCTCCCAGAGGGCTCCATTAAGAATTGGGGCGATTTGGAGAAGCTCTTCCTAACGCGCTTCTTTGAAGATGACTCGAAGGTCACCATGCCAACTCTTTTGGCCACCAAGCAGCGAAAGGGGGAATCCGTCAAGTCATTTGTAGAAAGATTTCAGAATGTAGCACTCTGATGTCCAAGCAGTATGACCCAGGTCACGCTGGTGGAGACATGTCGCCACAATCTACAAACTTCGCTCCTCACCCAAATAGGAGTTGCCGAAAGCCGCACCTGGAAACAATTGATCCAACAAGGTGAACAGGCTGAAGAAATTGTCGCCCGGGTCAGGGTAGAAGAAAACAAACCCAGACCTGAAAGATCAACAAGGCGTGCGCCGGATACATCCCTCCAAGCGAAAAGGAAGGATAACTTGGCGACAGAGACCAAATCCCCCGTCAAACCTCAACCGGTCAAGGGAAGTGGCTCTTCAAGTCAACCGCGCTCCAGCAAGCAGTATTCCTTCAAGGACGAACATGTTGACTCGCTGTTTAAGTTACTTAACAAAAGCAACAGACTGAAGCTTCCTGAAGCTAGACGCCCTGAAGAAGTCGGTAAACCGATAGTCCCAACTATTGCTTGTATCATAGGATGCTGGGACACCCCACCAAGAGCTGTTATGTCTTCAAGGATATCCTTCAGGCTCTGATTGACGCAGAGAACTCCGTCCAGAACAGAAGAAGGTGACAGCCAATATGACATCATTTCTCCAGTTTGGAAGACAACCTCCAACACCCTCTGGAGTAGTCCCTGTCCCAAAGGGGAGTTAAGAATAGTTAACGTAGACCCTCACCACCAGCAAGAGAAGGGTCTTGTACCTGTTCCCACACCCCGGGGAGAAGTCATGTGGGTTCATCCTGACCTTGTGGACGGCCAACAATGGACCACTGTGACCAGCAGAAAGTCCAAAGGTAAAGCTAGAGCTTCATCCTATAATGTGGTATATGCTTCTTCTCGGGAAGCGGAAACTGATGTTCCCTCGCTGACTGATTCAGAAGAGGAAACGATAGCTCTGGCCACAGAACCCAACCAACTTGTGGCAGGAACCCGTTCGGGTCAGTCATAACTGAAAAAGTATGACAAAATAGCGGCAACTCATCCAAAACCCTCTATAGAGTCAGCCAAGCCCTCCATAAAATCACCCGTGGAGAGACAGAAAGAGCTTCGGTTTCCAAAGTTCTCTCGAAAGACATCGCGGAAGGATCCACAGCACCTTATCGCTTTGATGTCCTGACTCAATTGGCTAATATCCCGGCCGAATTACTCTTTATGAGCTCCTCAGGCTATCGAAGTCAACCAGAGAAGCTTTGCAAGAGGCCCTACCTAATGCTGAGGTGTTCATAACCCAGGTGCCGATTTGGCCAAAGGAGGAAGATGTAGAGGATTGCCTCCATGCCTCCCAAAATACTCCCTGCATCACCTTCACAGCAGATGATATGCAGGTCAAAGGAAAACATGATCGACCCCTGTACTTCACAGGGTATATTGGTTCATCTGAAGTAAGTCGCATTCAGGTGGATCCCGGGTCCACATTGAGCATTATGCCTCGTCGGGTCATGCAACATCTAGGGGTTCCTACTCACCGTTTGAGTGCTACCCAAACTACCATTTATGGGTTCAATGCCAATGGTACCCGTCCAATGAGGAAGATCAAGCTCAAATGCCAGATCGGAGACCTAAAGTCGGAAGGGACATGCTACGTGATCGATGCAGACACTTCTACAATCTGCTGCTGGGACGACCATGGATTCATCGTAATTCTATCGTTCCCTCCACTCTCTACCAAGTCATGAAATACATCGATGGAAGTGGAAAGGTGTGAACGTTGATTGCCGAAAGGCATCCGTTCAAGGGAGTCGAGAATTATTTCACAGATTCTCTTCTGTATCAGGACTCTGTAGAAACAAACGAAATCCCGCAACCAGAGGAGCCAGACTCTGGTAATGAAGCCGACACCGAGCCGGAAAAAGAAGAGTGCATGTGTGATTGGTAGTGAAAAATGCATTTTTATCATAACATTTACCATCACATTTTCATATTTATTCATTTAATTCTGCACATTTATTAATATTTTGTGATTTATTGTGTGCAGGCCTCGAGTTCTTATTTTTATAAGAAATAAAGCCTAATGAAGCCCAAAAGCCCATTTTGAAGCCCAGGAGTCAAAATGCAAATATCAATTGTCAAAGTGCAATTATGCAAGGGCTAAAGTTGCAATTATTAAAGATGAGGGAGGATAGAATTCTACCCAACCCTAAACTCTTGCAGGATGAGGATAAAAGCCAAAGAGAGTGCAAAGATAAAAATTCAACGAATTCGGATTCAGACTGTACACGTTTTAGTGTTTAAATCATAACTTTTGCTACAGTTATACAAATCCGATGATTCAAGATGCTCCAGAAAGAAGACTTGAAGACCTACAACTCTTATGTTGATCAAACTTTCCAATTCAATCCGTAGATAAGCTGATTTCGGCGATCAATATGATAAGAAGTTGCAGGACAGATTTGAATTTCTGGAGATAAGATCTTTTTGGGAGAGTTGTACTAGGACTCTACATCTTCCAACACCTATAAATATCCCTGCAGATGCAACACAGAGAGTACACAGTCCAGAGAAGAGCCAAGGGCCAAAGTTAGGGTTTTTAGGTTTTCTTTCCACCTCTGTATATTTTTTATTTTCTTTTTGTAAAAGCTGAGAGGAGATGATGTATTCATGGAGGAAGGGATCTGCTTGTACTGATGGTGACAGTCGGTGTAAGTGTTATTTTTCCACCATTGTTTAATAATCAAATCAAGGCTTGTTTTATTTTATTCTTGTATTAATTCTAGTTTCTTTTATTCTTATTTTAATCTTGTATCTACTTTCTTCTATTTGTTTTCTAATGTCTTGCCCACCATGAGATCCAACTGCTTCGAGAATACATAGCCGAAGAAGGAACCTTGACGGCCCAATGGCGATGAACAGGTCTTCATAGCTTGTTTTTCATTTCGTAGAGTAGATTAAGAAGGCGGACGATCCCATAAGCCGTGCTTGTACACCTTCCAAGAAAAGGGAAATCATCGCAACGGTTCAACGGCAAGCAGACTAAAGAGATAAGTTTTCTTTCTTTTTCTTTTCTTTTTCTTTTTTGTAGATTAAATACAACTCATCTCCATATCTTTTCTACCACCCATTGTAAATACCACCATCATAACTAATAAAAAGATAAAAACTTTAGAGAAACTTGCTTAACGCTTCCATCGCTAGTCCCTCCCTGAGGATCACGACCCGCATAGCCCTGCTACCGCGGATTAGAACTGAGACTTGCACATCTATTCTTACAATTAAAATATTTATTTTTGTGTGCAGGAAAAATCAGTCAACAAATTGGCGCCGTTGCCGGGGAAGGACTGTAAGTTATCTCTAAAACAAAAAATTTTAATTTTTAACTAATTCTTTATTCTTTTCTGTTTGCAGGTTTGGAGAATAGGAAACAGAAAACAACAGCTGCAGTGGACATATAGCTGCCCTGTGCCTCTGCCTCGAAGGCAGAGCACAGGAGCCCACTGTTTTGCCGCGGATCCGCGGCCAGAGCCGCGGAAACGCGGCAACAGTAAGGACTACTGATTCAAATTTTTTGCAGGGTGCTTCAAGTTAAAAATTCTGCTTACTGCTCTATTCTGTTTTGTTCTGTGATATACCTGTAAATTGCTAATAATTCAACAGTAAATTATTGGTTGTTAAAAATAAAATTTGATTAGACGTTTGCATATTAGGCACGTGTCTTTTCAATTTTTTTATTTACTGTTGAAGAGTGCTGGAGACGCAAGGTACGTATGCATTGCATGTAGAATAGACTCATCTCTTGGTTGATTTTCTGCTTTGAGTGATTCTTATCTATTTATCTTGTACACTTGCACTAATTCATCTTAAGGGCATAACCCATTAACAAGATAAGGTGGGGATTTCATCACCTTCCTTAGCCCAAAAATCATATCCCAAGCACTCACTAACCCAAGCCTAACATAAAAATTAGTAGACGTTGGCCCTAGGGACATCTCGGACTCAATAGGAGATTATCCTAAGGGGGAACAGTGCTGGAAGTTGACTCTTGCCAAATCAGTGTCTAGGAAGGGGATTGAGGGCCGAAAGCCCGAAGTGTGGTGGTTATTTAATTAAGGAACGTCTTTGACGGAAAACCTCCCACCACTCTTGCCCCGACCTGGCTGATTAACTTGTGGTCAAAGTCTACACCCTACCTCCCGTGGACAGTCTAATCAGTTAGGAGTCGTCTAGGTCTAGGTCTATCCTAACTTAGGTTAGAAATTTTTCTTATTTGTTTGTTTTTCTTTTCTTTGTTTGTGTTTGTGTGATATGGCCTATGACAACAATTTTTTCAATTTTAATGAGGATCCATGTTACACACCACCTCTTATTCGGATATTACCACCCGGCATATCATAACTTTGACCAACCTAGTGTGCCAGATTGGTCTTATCCGAATCATTACATGCCCCAGTCCCAATACTATGAACAAGATTGGAATAATCATCACTACTCTTCACAGAGTCAATGGGATTCAACACCCCTGAGCCATATGGTCAACCACCTGTTCAACCATTATCTTCATATACGTCTTTTCCCACATCACCAAGGTTTCAGTCCTCCATTGATCTATTCGATGGATTAGAAGAAAAAGTGGATCGGTTGCAAGATACAATGAATGATCAAATTTCTAGACTTTCAAACATTCTTGAGCATCTTGATAGGAACCAGAATCATTCTGTTTAGAAGACCTTGATCAAAATTCAATTTCATCACATCAATATGAACTTGCTCAATCCCAATCCTTGGACAAATTGGCTAGTTTTAATTTCAATGAGATTGAATTAGATTATGAATGTGAACCCGATCCCCACTTTGCGATTCAGTTTCCATCTTCGAATCTATGTTGACTCCGGTATCATCACCCAATTTGGACCAATTTTCTGAGCCAACATTTATTCCCATACCTATAGATCATGAAATTGAATCACCCATTTTTGATGATCATATTGAACTTGACCAATTGTGCAATTTTGAAAGTCCCATGGAAAAATTGGCAAGTTCCCATTTTTATGAGATTGAAACTAATGAGATATGTGACCTAGATTCTCAATCTATGATCAAGTTCAAATTCCCGAATCATTATTGACTCCTGTTTTGTTACCCGACTTAGGTAATATTTTAGAGTCAGTTTGATTCCCACACTATCATTCCTGAACTTGAATCACCAACATGAGTCACATTCCATTGTGGGAAAATGATTGTAGACTTGAGTTTCAATTTCTTGACTTGAACCCACTTCTTGATCCTAGCCCGACTCTGAACCTTTACTTGATTTGAGTTTCTTTCCTGAGTCGATATTAGATCCTGAACCTATCATTCTTGAGTCCAAGTCAACCATTTTACCAAGTCACATTCTTTTGTTGGACATAGGTATAGACCATGACTCTGTGATGATTTTCCAGGACTGGTCATGTAAAGGAGTAAGTTTCACGAGAGGATCTTCCATGATCCTATTCATTCTGGGGACTGTAAATGTAAATAAACAAGAGGTCAATAAAGGTAGGTCCCGTGAACTACCACGTTATCTTGTTTGGCCGCATTTCGTGACCAATTAGACCACCTCTGGAACCACCACCCTAAGGTAACTTCTGCCTTCCCTTGTTCTGTTTCATGCATATATGCGTTCATTCATACATTGAGGACAATGCATGAGATAAGTGTGGGGGTGGGTTTTACTAACATACTAACATAGGTAGAAACTAACAAAAAAAAATTTGCTAAAAAAAAAAAAATTTTTTGACTTATTTTTTTGAAAGAAACCTAAGTTAGTTTTAAGGATTAGGAAAATCACGATTAGGATTTCTAAAAACTTGGTCAAAATAAAAAATTGTTTAAATTTTTAGGTATAGGAGAGAAATTGAATAAATAATTAGTCTTGATTTTTACCTTAATGAAATATGCATACCAAATGCATATCTAGGATTCTAAGACAAAGACCTTGTGCCTCATATAAAAAAAAAAGAAAAAAAAAAGAAAAAAAAAATCACCAATTAAGCTGATACATGTGCCTCAAGAAGCATAAGTATTCATGCCTAAAGGTGAGTTCTAAATAAAATAAAGTCCTTAGTTTTGTGGCCTAGTTCACTCGAATTTGAGTCCGCGGGGTGTTTTCTCACCTGGTGCCCTAAAGCCGACCGGTTTGGGAGCCAATCGACTTTAAGTTCGTTACATGGGTTGATTAGAAAGCCTAAGAAGACTAAGAAATATAATATATGATTAACACATCTAATAATCAATTAGTTAGGTATGAGGGCCTCAAGAAGCCTTGATGCTTATATGAAAGAAAATTAGATGAGTTATACATGCCAAAAAAAAAAATTATATTAACACATCTAATAATCAATTAGTTAGGTATTAGGGCCTCAAGAAGCCTTGATACTTACACGAAAGAAAATTAGATGAAGTTATAAAAATAATAAAGAGGCATGAGAGTCCAAGTTAGGAATTCCTAGTAAAAACATAAGGATGCATATGACTTTTGGTAACGAAAAAGACTATATTAGAAATTCAATTTTAATTCTACCTAAAATGGAAAACAATTAACTTTATTAAGACTAAGTTTAAAGAATGAATAAAATGAGGATCCTAAAACTTATAGACTACTTAGTCCTCTTCAATAATAATTCAAATATTTTCCTTTTATGGATTTTGTGGTGCAATCCGCTGAAAACCCTCACGAGACAACACTCGTCCTCTAGGGTAACCTAGAGGTTTAACGGCTTGTTGCACGTGCTAAGTGCAATCGTGATTCCTACGAAGTGAGTTAGATTAGATTAACTTTTCATTTCTTTTTTCTTTTTCTTTATTTTTACTCGAGGACGAGCAAAAGTAAGTGTGGGGGTGTGATTGGTAGTGAAAAATGCATTTTTATCATAACATTTACCATCACATTTTCATATTTATTCATTTAATTCTGCACATTTATTAATATTTTGTGATTTATTGTGTGCAGGCCTCGAGTTCTTATTTTTATAAGAAATAAAGCCTAATGAAGCCCAAAAGCCCATATTTGAAGCCCAGGAGTCAAAATGCAAATATCAATTGTCAAAGTGCAATTATGCAAGGGCTAAAGTTGCAATTATTAAAGATGAGGGAAGGATAGAATTCTACCCAACCCTAAACTCTTGCAGGATGAGGATAAAAGCCAAGAGAGTGCAAAGATAAAATTCAAAGAATTCAGATTCAGACTGTACACGTTTTAGTGTTTAAATCATAACTTTTGCTACAGTTATACAAATCCGATGATTCAAGATGCTCCAGAAAGAAGACTTGAGACCTACAACTCTTATGTTGATCAAACTTTCCAATTCAATCCGTAGATAAGCTGATTTCGGCGATCAATATGATAGAAGTTGCAGGACAGATTTGAATTTCTGGAGATAAGATCTTTTTGAGAGTTGTACTAGGACTCTACATCTTCCAACACCTATAAATATCCCTGCAGATGCACACAGAGAGTACACAGTCCAGAGAAGAGCCAAGGGCCAAAGTTGGGTTTTTAGGTTTTCTTTCCACCTCTGTATATTTTTTATTTTCTTTTTGTAAAAGCTGAGAGGAGATGATGTATTCATGGAGGAAGGGATCTGCTTGTACTGATGGTGACAGTCGGTGTAAGTGTTATTTTTCCACCATTGTTTAATAATCAAATCAAGGCTTGTTTTATTTTATTCTTGTATTATTCTAGTTTCTTTTATTCTTATTTTAATCTTGTATCTACTTTCTTCTATTTGTTTTCTAATGTCTTGCCCCACCATGAGATCCAACTGCTTCGAGAATACATAGCCGAAGAAGGAATTGACGGCCCAATGGCGATGAACAGGTCTTCATAGCTTGTTTTTCATTTCGTAGGTAGATTAAGAAGGCGGACGATCCCATAAGCCGTGCTTGTACACCTTCCCAAAAAAGGGAAATCACGCAACGGTTCAAACGGCAAGCAGACTAAAGAGATAAGTTTTCTCTTTTTTTTCTTTCTTTCTTTTTTGTAGATTAAATACAACTCATCTCCATATTCTTTTCTACCACCTTGTAATACCACCATCATAACTAATAAAAAGATAAAAACTTTAGAGAAAC
>JAVJIF010031044.1:0-104719 GCA_038442645.1 Agave tequilana | reverse complement strand
TCATAACATTTACCATCACATTTTCATATTTATTCATTTACTTCTGCACATTTATTAATATTTTGTGATTTATTGTGTGCAGGCCTTCGAGTTCTTATTTTTATAAGAAATAAAGCCTAATGAAGCCCAAAAGCCCATATTTGAAGCCCAAGAGTCAAAATGTAAATATCAATTGTCAAAGTGCAATTATGCAAGGGCTAAAGTTGCAATTATTAAAGATGAGGGAAGGATAGAATTCTACCCAACCCTAAACTCTTGCAGGATGAGGATAAAAGCCAAAGAGAGTGCAAAGATAAAAATTCAAAGAATTCGGATTCAGACTGTACACGTTTTAGTGTTTAAATCATAACTTTTGCTACAGTTATGCAAATCCGATGATTCAAGATGCTCCAGAAAGAAGACTTGAAGACCTACAACTCTTATGTTAATCAAACTTTCCAATTCAATCCGTAGATAAGCTGATTTCGGCGATCAACATGATAAGAAGTTGCAGGACAGATTTGAATTTCTGGAGATAAGATCTTTTTGGGAGAGTTGTACTAGGACTCTACATCTTCCAACACCTATAAATATCCCTGCAGATGCAACACAGAGAGTACAGAGTCCAGAGAAGAGCCAAGGGCCAAAGTTAGGATTTTTAGATTTTCTTTCCACCTTTGTATATTTTTTATTTTCTTTTTGTAAAAGCTGAGAGGAGATGATGTATTCATGGAGGAAGGGATCTGCTTGTACTGATGGTGACAGTCGGTGTAAGTGTTATTTTTCCACCATTGTTTAATAATCGAATCAAGGCTTGTTTTATTTTATTCTTGTATTATTCTAGTTTCTTTTATTCTTATTTTAATCTTGTATCTACTTTCTTCTATTTGTTCTCTAATGTCTTGCCCACCATGAGATCCAACTGCTTCGAGAATACCTAGCCGAAGAAGGAACCTTGACGGCCCAATGGCGATGAACAGGTCTTCATAGCTTGTTTTTCATTTCGTAGAGTAGATTAAGAAGGCGGACGATCCCATAAGCCGTGCTTGTACACCTTCCAAGAAAAGGGAAATCATCGCAACGGTTCAAACGGCAAGCAGACTAAAGAGATAAGTTTTCTTTCTTTTTCTTTTTCTTTTCTTTTTTGTAGATTAAATACAACTCATCTCCATATTCTTTTCTACCACTCATTGTAAATACCACTTCCTTTCTAACTTAACAAATAAAAATAAAAACTTTAGAGAAACTTGCTTAACGCTTCCATCGCAGTCCCTCCTGAGGATCACGACCCGCATAGCCCTGCTACCGCGGATTAGAACTGAGACTTGCACATCTATTCTTAAAACTAACATATAATATTTTGTGTGCAGGAAAATTCAGTCAACAAATTGGCGCCGTTGCCGGGGAGGGACGGTAAGTTATCTCTAAAACAAAAAAATTTAATTTTTAACTAATTCTTTATTCTTTTCTGTTTGCAGGTTTGGAGAACAGGAAACAGAAAACAGCAGCTGCAGTGGACATATAGCTGCCCTGTGCCTCTGCCCTCGAAGGCAGAGCACAGGAGCCCACTGTTTTGCCGCGGATCCGCGGCCAGAGCCGCGGAAACGCGGCAACAGTAAGGACTACTGATTCAAATTTTTTGCAGATTGCTGCAATTTGAGATTACTGCTTACTGCTCTATTCTGTTTTGTTCTGTGATATACCTGTAAATTGCTAATAATTCAACAGTAAATTATTGGTTGTTAAAAATAAATTTGATTAGACGTTTGCATATTAGGCACGTGTCTTTTCAATTATTTTTATTTACTGTTGAAGAGTGCTGGAGACGCAAGGTACGTACGCATTGCATGTAGAATAGGATTCATCTCTTGGTTGATTTTCTGCTTTGAGTGATTCTTATCTATTTATCTTGTACACTTGCACTAATTCATCTTAAGGGCATAACCATTAACAAGATAAGGTGGGGATTTCATCACCCTTCCTTAGCCCAAAAATCATATCCCAAGCACTCACTAACCCAAGCCTAACATAAAAATTAGTAGACGTTGGCCCTAGGGACATCTCGGACTCAATAGGAGATTATCCTAAGGGGGAACAGTGCTGGAAGTTGACTCTTGTCAAATCAGTGTCTAGGAAAGGGATTGAGGGCCGAAAGCCCGAAGATTGGTGGTTATTTAATTAAGGAACGTCTTTGACGGAAAACCTCCCACCACTCTTGCCCTGACCTGGCTGATTAACTTGTGGTCAAAGTCTGCACCCAACCTCCTGTGGACAGTCTAACCAGTTAGGAGTCGTCTAGGTCATAGGTCTACCCTAACTTAGGTTAGAATTTTTCTTTTTTGTTTGTTTATTTGTTTGTTGTGTTTGTGTTGGTGTGATATGGCATATAAGAATAATTCCAATTTTAATCCATATTACACCCTAACTATTATTCGGATATTACCAACCCGGCATACCCTAACTTTGACCAATCTAGTGTGCCGGAATGGTCTTATCCGAATGAGTATAACCCACACCCCCCATCTTATGACTATAATTTCCATAATAATTTCAACTCGTCACAGAGTTCATAGGGTTTCGAGTCCCCCGAGTCTAATGCTCAACCTAATTGTCCTTCATATCCATCTAGTCCACATTTTTCCCAAGATTCATACTCAGATCCACCCATTCAGAATAGAAATCCATCTATCTTGGAAATGATGAGTAGAAATGAGTCCAAGCAAAAATCACCATCAATTTTAGACATGATGATACGTGAGTCCACCGACTCACAACTTTATCACGACTACCCTTCCTATTTTCAAGTCCAATCAGAACAAGAAGCACCTATCGACTATGAAGGGATGCTAGCTGCCATGACCGAGGCTAAATTAGCCCGTGATCATGACATAGATTTGATGGTTCAATGTTTACGTTCTCACCGTCCGGCTGATTCTGATATCGCTGACCACTCTTTTAAAGCCGACGAACCAAGTTGCTTTGGACAACAAGATTCTAATTCAGTACCATCATGTGAACTTGCCGAAACTTCAAATTCTGATAACTTGGCAAGTTTTCCTTTCCCGAATTAGAACTTGAACATGACCTAGATTCTCACAATCTCTTTACTTCTGAAACTGATTGTACAATTCTGACGGAAGATGTTGACCTTAGTTTTGAAAAATTGTATGGCGATGAGTTAGAATTCCTTAATATTGGAAGTAAAGAGATATCATCCATATTAGGTCATATTCCATTGTGGGAAGAAGATTGTGGACTTGAGTTTCAATTTCTTGACTTGGACCCAATTCTTGAACCGAGCCCGACTCCTGAGCCCTTACTTGATTTGAGCCTCTTCCCTGAGTCGGTATTCGTTCCCGCACCCATAATGTCCAAGTCAATAATTCCATCTTTTCATACTCCATTTTGGGACAAGGAGGTTGACACAATTGACTCTGAAATTTATTATGAAATTTGGAAATTTGATAGGGTGGAAATTCTAAAAAATAATTATACATATATTTTAGTGGGTTATGTAAAGGAAAATTCTGGTAAGTTCCACCAACTTTTATGTTATCTTGATTGGTAGCAACGCTTGGCCCAATTAGACCACCACCGGAACCACCCCCTAAGATAATTTTCTGCCTTCCCTTGTTCTGTTTCATGCATATATGCATACATTCATACATTGAGGACAATGCATGAGATAAGTGTGGGGGTGGGTTTTACTAACATACTAACATAGGTAGAACTAACAAAATTGCTAATAAAAAAAAATTAAAAAAAATGTTATAAAAAGGACAGTATTTTGACTTATTTTTGAAAGAAATCTAAGTTAGTTTAAGGATTAGGAAAATCACGATTAGGATTTCTAAAAACTTGGTCAAAATAAATAAATTGTTTAAATTTTTAGGTATAGGAGAGAAAAAGAATAAATAATTAGTCTTGATTTTTACCTTAATGAAATATGCATACCAAATGCATATCTAGGATTCTAAGACAAAGACCTTGTGCCTCATAAAAAAAAAAGAAAAAAAAAAAGAAAAAAATCACCAATTAAGCTGATACATGTGCCTCAAGAAGCATAAGTATTCATGCCTAAAGGTGAGTAAATAAAATAAAGTCCTTAGTTTTGGGGCCTAGTTCACTCGAATTTGAGTCCGCGGGGTGTTTTCTCACCTGATGCCCTAAAGCCAACCGGTTTGGGAGTCATCGACTTTAAGTTCGTTACATGGGTGGATTAGAAAGCCTAAGAAGACTAAGAAATATAATATATGTATTAACACATCTAATAATCAATTAGTTAGGTATGAGGGCCTCAAGAAGCCTTGATACTTATACGAAAGAAAATTAGATGAGTTATACATGCCAAAAAAAAAAAATAAAAAAAATAAATATATTAACACATCTAATAGTCAATTAGTTAGGTATGAGGGCCTCAAGAAGCCTTGATACTTACACGAAAGAAAATTAGATGATGTTATAAAAATAATAAAGAGGCATGAGAGTCCAAGTTAAGGAATTCCTAGATTCACAAGGGTGCGTATGACTTTTGTAACGAAAAAGACTATATTAGAAATTCAATTTTAATCCTTACCTAAAATGAATAACAATTGACTTTATAAAGACTAGGTTTGAAGAATGAATAAAAATGAGGATCCTAAAACTTATAGACTACTTAGTCTCTTCAATAATAATTCAAATATTTTCCTTTTTATGGATTTTGTGGGTGCAATCCGCTGAAAACCCTCACGAGACAACACTCGTCCTCTAGGGTAACCTAGAGGTTTAACGGCTTGTTGCACGTGCTAAGTGCAATCGTGATTCCTACGAAAGTGAGTTAGATTAGATTAACTTTTCATTTCTTTTTTTTCTTTTATTTTTACTCGAGGACGAGCAAAAAGATAAGTGTGGGGTGTGATTGGTAGTGAAAAATGCATTTTATCATAACATTTACCATCACATTTTCATATTTATTCATTTAATTCTGCACATTTATTAATATTTTGTGATTTATTGTGTGCAGGCCTCGAGTTCTTATTTTTATAAGAAATAAAGCCTAATGAAGCCAAAAGCCCATATTTGAAGCCCAAGAGTCAAAATGCAAATATCAATTGTCAAAGTGCAATTATGCAAGGGCTAAAGTTGCAATTATTAAAGATGAGGGAAGGATAGAATTCTACCCAACCCTAAACTCTTGCAGGATGAGGATAAAAGCCAAAGAGAGTGCAAAGATAAAAATTCAAAGAATTCGGATTCAGACTATACACGTTTTAGTGTTTAAATCATAACTTTTGCTACAGTTATGCAAATCCGATGATTCAAGATGCTCCAGAAAGAAGACTTGAAGACCTACAACTCTTATGTTGATCAAACTTTCCAATTCAATCCGTAGATAAGCTGATTTCGGCGATCAACATGATAAGAAGTTGCAGGACAGATTTGAATTTCTGGAGATAAGATCTTTTTGGGAGAGTTGTACTAGGACTCTACATCTTCCAACACCTATAAATACCTGCAGATGCAACACAGAGAGTACAGAGTCCAGAGAAGAGCCAAGGGCCAAAGTTAGGGTTTTAGATTTTTCTTTCCACCTTTGTATATTTTTTATTTTCTTTTTGTAAAAGCTGAGAGGAGATGATGTATTCATGGAGGAAGGGATCTGCTTGTACTGATGGTGACAGTCGGTGTAAGTGTTATTTTTTCACCATTGTTTAATAATCGAATCAAGGCTTGTTTTATTTTATTCTTGTATTATTCTAGTTTCTTTTATTCTTATTTTAATCTTGTATCTACTTTCTTCTATTTGTTCTCTAATGTCTTGCCCACCATGAGATCCAACTGCTTCGAGAATACCTAGCCGAAGAAGGAACCTTGACGGCCCAATGGCGATGAACAGGTCTTCATAGCTTGTTTTTCATTTCGTAGAGTAGATTAAGAAGGCGGACGATCCCATAAGCCGTGCTTGTACACCTTCCAAGAAAAGGGAAATCATCGCAACGGTTCAAACGGTAAGCAGACTAAAGAGATAAGTTTTCTTTCTTTTTCTTTTTCTTTTCTTTTTGTAGATTAAATACAACTCATCTCCATATTCTTTTCTACCACTCATTGTAAATACCACTTCCTTTCTAACTTAACAAATAAAAATAAAAACTTTAGAGAAACTTGCTTAACGCTTCCATCGCAGTCCCTCCCTGAGGATCACGACCCGCATAGCCCTGCTACCGCGGATTAGAACTGAGACTTGCACATCTATTCTTAAAACTAACATATAATATTTTGTGTGCAGGAAAATTCAGTCATAATGCTAATCAATGCACAATATAAAAATTATGAAGCAACAATCTCACAAAGCAAGTGAATATAGCAATGAATGTAGAGAGCAAGTAATAAGAGCAATGAAAATAGAGTAAGAAATAAGAGCAAGTAAACCAAACGCAAACACCGAGAATTGTTATCGAGGTTCGAGCACCCAGCTCTACTTCCCCGCCTTCCCCAAAAGGATTCTAACCACTTCCACTATCACAAAGATGTCACAAATACACCGAGTACCCAACTCCACAATCTCAAGTACAAGCAATCTCTGAGTTGTCAAAAGACCACAAACTCTCTCTTGCAAAATTCTCTTCCCTTACAAAGGTCCTTAGAGAATAATGAGTAGGAATGAAGCTCTTGTGTGCAAGGAAAAAAGGAAAAGAAATCAGAGAGTTCTTGAAAACACTTCAGAAAATGAGAGAGAATTTCAGCACAAAAACCAAGAAACCAAGTCTTTTTGAATGCCTTAAACTTTTGGAAATTTTGAGAATTTTTCTAGTAACCAATCTCTCTCTAAACACCCCTATTTATAGGAGAGGGCTAGGGTTTAGAGATAAGACATATTTAGGCTAATCGAAAGCATTAGAACCAAAACATGTCACTTAAACACACTTAAGTGAGAAAAGACAAAAATAAACCAGCTCAGAAACTAGCCGTTACTGTTCAAACGGCTAGCTCGGTCGACCGGCCCGGTCGACCGCTAGTTCAAAGAAAATAGCCGTTGCAGGCTACGGTCGACCGGCCAGTCGACCCAAACAAACAGAGAGCTCTGCTCTCAGACCCGGTCGACCCGGACGGTCGACCGTCCAAAGTCTGCCAAACGTGCACAGATTTGTGCACGTCGGTCGACCGACCCGGTCGACCGACTTCAAGCCAAGTCGACTTGTCAGAAGACTAGTCGACTGGATGAAGTCTGGAACAGAAAACTGGGTCAGAAAAACAGTTTAAAAATATTTTGAAAAATCTTTTAACACTCCTTAAAAATCACCAAAAATAGTTTTATCATTTTGCATTGATATATAAACATGTGGTAAAAAGTTTAGCTCAAATATCAATCAATATGAACTATTTTTGTCTCTTATCATTTTTACCAAAAAACAAAAAGTGTATTTTCTAAAACTTGAATTTTGAATAGAAAATACGTTTTGTCCAAAACTCTTCCAAATACAAAAACATGATATTTAAACACTTTGAAGCATGATGTATATGGATATATCCTATATACATGAAACATATATATATCATAGTTTTTGTCATTAATTCCAAAAATAAGTTTTGTTAAAACACAAAACTTAAAACACATGAATAGGTATATCAAAGTAAGTTTGTAGGTAGAAGATTGTATACAAACTATTTATGTTTGGAAACAAGATGTGCGCAAAAACGTGTGTGATAGAGCTTCAAACCTATTCACTATTCTTTAACAAAACTCTAAACTAAAAACAAATCTAATAAATTATCTTGAGCAATCTTGAAGTCTTGAGCCATGCGATGCCTTGCTAGAGCCTTCTCTTCTATGTTCCTTCCTTGATGTGCAAAAAGCCTTTTTTGCTTCATGAACCTAGAAATTCTTGCAATAGCTAAGCAATGGCCTCCAAATATGGTACTAACCTGAAACTTATCTTAAACAAACTAATTAGTACCAAATAGCTCTTATTTGTTTTGTTATCATCAAAACTCTAAACAAATGGAGAGTGTAACCTTTTGGGCCAACAATCTCCCCCTTTTTGATGATGACAAAACAAATAGGCTATAAATAAAAGTATAGGGGAGGAGAAAGCTCCCCCTCAAATTATGCTATATTAAATAAAGAAAAACAATGTAATTTGTAATTTGCAAGTAAACATCATGAAACCAAAAACCAAAAATACTTGCAAAACACTTAAACTCAAATTACAAGAATTCATGAAAACACATCAAAAACAAAACACTTAAACTCTTTACAAAACACTTAAACTCAAATTACAAGAATTCATGAAAACACATCAAAAACAAAACATATATAAACTCATATGGAACCAAAACCATATGAACTCATATTTCCATACATAAACTCATTCTCCCCCTTTTTGTCATACATCAAAAAAGGTTAAGAAAACATTTCTATTCAATAACACAAACATTAAGTTCACCACAAATGAATAAAAATCTAGCAAAATCAAGTGGTTTAGTGAAAATATCGGCAAGTTGCAAATCCGTAGAAACATAATCAATATCTATATCTCCTTTCTCAAAATGATCTCTAAGAAAGTGATATCTAATCTCAATGTGCTTGGTCTTACTATGTTGATTTGCATTCTTTGTCATATGAATAGTACTAGTATTATCACAAAATATTTTTATATGGTTATAATGCAAATCATAATCAAGGAGAGTATGTTTCATCCAAAGGACTTGTGCACAACAAGCCCCCGAGGCAACATACTCCGCCTCGGCGGTTGAGAGAGCTACGGAATTTTGTTTCCTAGAGGACCATGAAACAAGACAATTACCAAGAAATTGACATGTCCCACTAGTACTCTTTCTATCTACTCTACAACCCGCATAGTCGGCATCCGAATAACTCGTCATTGAGAAATCTCCGGTTTTCGGATACCATAGACCCATTCCAATTGTTCCCTTAATGTAACGAATAATGCGTTTTACCGCAATAAGATGGGACTCTTTGGGACACGATTGAAATCTAGCACAAAGACACACACTAAACATGATATCCGGCCTACTTGCCGTCAAATACAAAAGACTACCTATCATGCTTCTATACAATTTAATATCAACATTTTTACCTTGGTCATCCTTATCAAGCTTGGTGGTAGTTGCCATGGGAGTGTTGCAAACCTTTGAGTCTTCAAGTCCAAACTTCTTTACAAGTTCCTTTGCATATTTGGCTTGACATATGAAGTTCCCATCTTGCAATTGCTTGATTTGGAGTCCAAGAAAGAAATTAAGCTCACCCATTGAAGACATTTCAAATTCACATTGCATAACCTTTTCAAATTTCTTGCATAAAAACTCATTAGTAGAACCAAAAATAATATCATCAACATAAATTTGCACAATTAAAATGTCATTATCAACATGCTTAGTGAATAGTGTTGTATCTATTTTGCCTTTAATAAAATCATTTGAAATGAGAAACTAGAAAGCCTTTCATACCAAGCTCTTGGAGCTTGTTTCAATCCATACAAAGCTTTATCAAGTTTAAAAACAAAATCGGGATGAACATGATCAACAAAACCGGGAGGTTGAGCAACATAAACTTCTTCATTTATAAAACCATTCAAAAATGCACTTTTCACATCCATTTGAAAAAGTTTAAAATTATTGAAAGATGCAAAAGCTAGTGTCATCCGTATGGCTTCAAGCCGTGCTACGGGTGCAAAGGTCTCCTCAAAGTCAATTCCCTCAACTTGAGTGTAACCTTGGGCCACTAACCTAGCCTTATTCCTAATCACATTTCCGGACTCATCCATCTTGTTTCTAAAGATCCACTTAGTACCAATTATTGGTCTATCGTGGGGCCTAGGAACAAGGTGCCAAACTTGGTTGCGCTCAAATTGATTGAGTTCCTCTTGCATGGCTAGCAACTAATATGAGTCCGTCTCGGCTTCGAGGATGCTTTTGGGTTCAAAATGAGAAATGAAAGCAAAGTTACCACATAGGTCATGAAGTTTGGAGCGAGTTGTTATCCCTTTGGATGCATCACCTAAGATGAGCTCCTTGGGATGATTTGTGGCATATCTCCAAGCTTTAGGAAGCTGTTGAGAGCTTTCCTCTTTATCCTCTTGAACGTCACCAATTTGTTCTTGCTTATCATCTTGAGCGGGTGAGTCCTTCAAGGATAGTCTCTCCAAGTCTTCACCTAATGGTTCAATCTCTACAACATTCTCAACAAACACATTAGACTCTTCAAATTTAACATGCATGGATTCTTCAATGGTAAGTGAAGATCTATTGAATACTCTATAAGCTTTACTAGTTGTAGAATATCCAACAAAGATTGCTTCATAAGCCTTAGCATCAAATTTACCCAAGTTATCTTTGATATTCAAAACAAAACACTTGCAACCAAAAACTTTGAAATATGCAACATTAGGTTTTCTAGAATGATACATTTCAAAAGATATTTTGGAAGAATTTTTACATAAATAAATACGATTTGATATATAGCATGCGGTGTTTACGGCCTCGGCCCATAGATATTGAGGGAGGTCATCCTCACTTATCATTGTCCTAGCCATCTCTTGAAGTGTTCTATTTTTCTTTCTATAACTCCATTTTGTTGTGGAGTTCTAGGACAAGACATTTCATGCTTAATTCCCTTTTCATCACAATAAGTCATGAAGAGTTGGTTAACAAACTCACCACCTCTATCACTTCTTATTCTCAAAATCGAAAAACCTTTTTCTTTTTCAACTCTTTTTCGAAAAATTTTAAAATGGGAAAAAGCTTGATCTTTGTGTTCCAAGAAGAAAACCCAAGTGAAACGGGAAAAATCATCAACTAAAATAAATACAAATCTACTACCATTTAAGCTCTTAGTTTTAGTAGGTCCAAAAAGATCCATATGAATTAATTCTAAAGGCCTAGTTGACATGATATCCTTGATTGGTTTGAAGGAAGACTTGATTTGTTTCCCAAGTTGGCACGCACCACAAATGCGGTCTTTCTCAAACTTCAAGTAAGGAATACCCTTCACCAATTCCTTTGAATTAATCCTAGAAAGATGATCAAAAGATGCATGTCCTAATCTTCTATGCCAAAGCCAAGAATTTTCATCAAAAGCATTTAAGCATTTAGTAGAACATTCCACATTAAGCATGTCAATGATATAAACATTATCATCACGAAAACCGGTGAGAATACAATCATTGGTTTTAACATCAAAAATCTTGCAAGAAGAATCATCAAAAATAACTTTAAGTCCACGATCACAAAATTGACTAATGCTAAGCAAATTATGTTTCAAACCATCAACAAGTACAACATTTTCTATAATGGGAGATGCACCAATTTGAATGTTACCTATACCAATGATAGTGCCTTTGGAGTCATCCCCGAAGGTGACGGAGCCACCTTCCTCGTACCTTGATAGGGTTGTAAAGTTATTGATGTCCCACGTCATGTGTCTTGAACAACCACTATCAAGGTACCACCGCTCCCTACGTCTTGGAGCCTTAGTGTGTACCTACATCAAATAATTTAGGACTTGATTTTGGTACCCACATTTTCTTGGGTCCTAAAGAGTTAGTTTCATTAACCCAAACAAGATTATTGGTTCTATTTATTTGGTCATAACAAAATTTAGCCAAATGTCCATTCTTACCACAATATGTGCATCTATACACTCTACCATATTTAAAAGCATAGTGAGTGTGTGATTTGTGAGCATGAGAATTGTGAGCATGAAAAGATTTAGCATGAGAAGTGTTATGTGTAGTGTGAGCATGGGGAATCTTAACATGTGAATCTTTAGCATGAGAGGTGTGCTTTTTAGAAAATATTTCTTCAAGTTTCTTAGTGTTAAAAGTACAATCCTTTAAAGTCTTTTCAAAATCAACAATTCTAGTTTTCAAAGAAGAATTTCTTTTTCATCAATTTTAGGAAATTTTGCTTTACAAGCAACTTTGTAAGCACAAAATTCATTTTGGGTAGAAATGAGATTTGAAGAAATTTCATCTTTTTCTTTAGAAATAATAGCAAGTTGATTTTTGAGAAAAGCAACTTCTTTTTCCAATTTAGAGCATTCAATCTTTTTATTGTCATAGGTTTCTGAAAGTTCAACAAAGGCATGAACAAGAACTTCTTTGCTTAATTCATCATCTTCATCATCAAGAGGTTGAGGGGTTACCTTTGGTGTGTTTGCCATGAAACACATATTCGCTACATCCGCCTCTTCCTCGGACTCGCTTTCCGAATCCCAAGTTGCCTTGTACGCTTTCTTTTCTTCCGGTTTCTTTGGCTTGAAGGAGGAGGTCATCTTCTTCTTGAACTCCGGGCAATCCGCCATGATGTGTCCGGGCTTTCGACAATTATAGCATATAATTCTCCTCTCCTCTTTGCCTTCAAATTTCCTTCGGAAGTTGAGCTTGTTCCTTCGGTACATTCTCTTCACATTGCGAATAAGTAGTGATAGCTCCTCATCTTCTTCTTCATCTTCTTCATCGTCTTCAAGAGTGGATGAAGACTTGAAGGCTATGGATTTCTTCTTTAGTGGAGCGGCCTCTTCTCTTGCTTTCTTTTCCATCTCATGGGTCTTTAAGTTCCCAATGAGACTAATTAGGTCCATCTCATCCTTGTCGTTCAATTCTTTTAGGGCGGTGGCCTTGATCTCCCATGATGTAGGAAGTGCCCGAATCACTTTTCGCACCTTTTGGTCATTGGAGATGTCATCACCTAAAGAATAAAGAGCATTGGTGATTTTAGTAAATCTAGTAATCATACAATCAATAGATTCTTCATCAATCATTTTAAAGGATTCATATTGGGACCTTAAGAGATCTATCTTAGCTCTCTTAACTTGTGAAGTCCCCTCGCGTGTGACCAATAAATGTTGCCAAATCTCATAGGCGGATTGGCAATGAATTACCCGTGTAAGGTCATCCTCATTCAAGGCGGTTAAGAGGGAATTTTGGGCCTTGGAGTTAGCCTCATATTCTCTAAAGTTAAAGTCGGTCTATGTGCTCTCATCACTATCGGGTGCAACATAGGGTTTTGTCAAAGATTTAGCTACTAAGCTACCTAAAGATTGCAAAAAGATAGTCATCCTAACCTTCCAAATAGGGAAGTTGAGTCCATCAAATTTAGGAGGGGTTTTGATGTTATCGGCCATGTTTACTAGTAAATGACAAATGGAATGCAAATGTTGATTAGCAAATTTTAAGGATCTCTCTATGGATGTTAAGCCAAAACCTAGAGTCCAAACTCTAATACCAATTGAAAATCACCTAGAGGGGGGGTGAATAGGTGATAATGCTAATCAATGCACAACATAAAAATTATGAAGCAACAATCTCACAAAGCAAGTGAATATAGCAATGAATGTAGAGAGCAAGTAATAAGAGCAATGAAAATAGAGTAAGAAATAAGAGCAAGTAAACCAAACACAAACACCGAGATTGTTATCGAGGTTCGAGCACCCAGCTCTATTTCCCCGCCTTCCCCAGAAGGATTCCAATCACTTCCACTATCACAAAGATGTCACAAATACACCGGAGTACCCAACTCCACAATCTCAAGTACAAGCAATCTCTGAGTAGTCAAAAGACCACAAACTCTCTCTTGCAAAATTCTCTTCCCTTACAAAGGTCCTTAGAGAATAATGAGTAGGAATGAAGCTCTTGTGTGCAAGGAGAAAAGGAAAAGAAATCAGAGAGTTCTTGAAAACACTTCAGAAAATGAGAGAGAATTTCAGCACAAAAACCAAGAAACCAAGTCTTTTTGAATGCCTTAAACTTTTGGAAATTTTGAGAATTTTTCTAGTAACCAATCTCTCCCTAAACACCCCTATTTATAAGAGAGGGCTAGGGTTTAGAGATAAGACATATTTAAGGCTAATCAGAAAGCATTAGAACCAAAACATGTCACTTAAACACACTTAAGTAAGAAAAAGACAAAAATAAACCAGCTCAGAAACTAGCCGTTACTGTTCAAACGGCTAGCTAGGTCGACTGGCCCGGTCGACCGCTAGTTCAAATAAAATAGCCGTTGCAGGCTACGGTCGACCGGCCGGTCGACCCAAACAAACAGAGAGCTCTGCTCTCAGACCGGGTCGACCCGGACGGTCGACCGTCCAAAGTCTGCCAAACGTGCACAGATTTGTGCACGTCGGTCGACCGACCCGGTCGACCGACTTCAAGCCAATTCGACTTGTCAGAAGACTAGTCGACTGGATGAAGTCTGGAACAGAAAACTGGGTCAGAAAAACAGTTTAAAAATATTTTAAAAAATCTTTTAACACTCCTTAAAAATCACCAAAAATAGTTTTATCATTTTGCATTGATATATAAACATGTGGTAAAAAGTTTAGCTCAAATATCAATCAATATGAACTATTTTGTCTCTTATCATTTTTACCAAAAACCAAAAACTGTATTTTCTAAAACTTGGATTTTGAATAGAAAATACGTTTTGTCCAAAACTCTTCCAAATACAAAAACATGATATTTAAACACTTTGAAGCATGATGTATATGGATATAATCCTATATACATGAAACATATATATATCATAGTTTTTGTCATTAATTCCAAAAATAAGTTTTGTTAAAACACAAAACTTAAAACACATGAATAGGTATATCAAAGTAAGTTTGTAGGTAGAAGATTGTATACAAACTATTTATATTTGGAAACAAGATGTGCGCAAAAACGTGTGTGATAGAGCTTCAAACCTATTCACTATTCTTTAACAAAACTCTAAACTAAAAACAAATCTAATAAATTATCTTGAGCAATCTTGAAGTCTTGAGCCATGCGATGCCTTGCTAGAGCCTTCTCTTCTACGTTCCTTCCTTGATGTGCAAAAAGCCTTCTTTGCTTCATGAACCTAGAAATTCTTGCAATAGCTAAGTAATGGCCTCCAAATATGGTACTAACCTGAAACTTATCTTAAACAAACTAATTAGTACCAAATAGCTCTTATTTGTTTTGTTATCATCAAAACTCTAAACAAATGGAGAGTGTAACCTTTTGGGCCAACATCTTCAACTTTAACCGATTGGATTTTACAGATAGGTTTCCTGGTATTCTCCTGATGCTTTCCACCGAAGTTTTGTTCCACTCCTTCAGGGCTTGCCTATTGCATCGGATTTACCTTCTAGTTATCTGAATACATTCCCTCTAGAACTCCATTTCCATGCCTGATCAACAATACCCCATGAAGCTGGTAGTTCAAGCCAGAAATCTTCAAATCTCCATGGTTTCCTTGTATTCTCCTGGTTGCCACAAAGATCAATAAGTAATGGACTGTGATCCGATGCAATTCTCGGCAGGACCTCCACACTAGCTTCTGGGAACTTCACAATCCAACTCTCATTAACTAGAGCCCTATCCAATCGTTTCAAGATTCTTCTGGGTGGATCCTGGTTGTTACACTAAGTGACCACGAGCCCGGAAAACCCAAGATCACAAAGGTTGTTATCTGAGATAAACCGACGGAATTCCCTGATACCCTGGTCCGTCTTGAAGTCTGCACCCCAACTTTCTCCTCTGACATTGTGATACAGTTGAAATCTCCTGCTAATAATACTGGGCAATCAGGCTGAAGTAAGTCTTCACACTGCTTCCACAAGTCTCTTCTTCCATGCGCCAAACACTTAGCATACACCCACCCACAATCCAAGGCAATGACCCATCATCCTAGATCACCCCACTAATAATTTGAGAGCTTGTACCAACAAAACTAACATAATCAAGAAATTTTCTCTAAAGAGCTATTATGCCACCAGAGTGGTCGGTAGATGGAATACACTGTGCGTGCCAGTTTCGCCTAAAAGTGTGCGGAACTGAATCCATGGAGTTTTCATCAAGTCTTGACTCTACCAAGATGACAATATCAAGCTTCTGTTCACACATTAGTGTAGAGAGATGGTTAATAGCAGAGCTTTTAGCGGCTCCACGAATATTCCAAACTAATAAATGCATAACTTAATTAAAATTGGACATACCCTTCTCCTTCGACCAATCTCATCCTTAATAACTCCAAATGTAGTTGGACCACCAGTCACCGTGCTACCCAACCTTGACTTGTTCTGCTTGCTCTTGAAGTTAACAAGGACAACTCCTGATCTAGAGCGTCGACCGCTTGAAAGGGCTCCACCTTCCACTAGCCCCACCTCGGACCCTTCTTTATCTTTCCCGTTGAATATCAGAGGGAAAATGATGGGGTCTTCAAATTTGTAACACTACTCAGTAGAGATATTAATCATTTACATGAGGCTAGTTTTCTATATTCTTTGCACAATCAGAAATTGTATGTAAGAACGGGTCAGTAGCAGTCGAGATTTCCTTAGATTTGATCTTAATGGGCTTCAATCCATCAAAAATAGTCTTAGACATATTATGTTCTGTTGCGGGCTAGGCCGGCCCTGATTTCCTTTTGCTAGCTGAAATGATAGGGAAAATCTTACTGGGACTCTCACCGAATTTGGTCACATGGGTACAATCTTTTAGCACAATTTGTTTAACAAATAAGCGCTCACCATCTGGCAGAGGAATCTCGGCTAATGATTCCTTGTTAGCAGATTGACTCGCAGATGCCGACTTCGCTTCTTTTCCTCGTATTGCATGTGTTTTGAATGCGGAATCCATCAACATCCTATCACCAATTTGCGAATTAACTATCCCACAACGATCAATATCTTCTCCACATACGAAATCGCCAGCAAGCACATTAAATCGGGATCCTCCTGCATGTATGATCAGGTCAACCTTAGTGAGAAATGATTTGCATCCATCCATATTGATTAGCTCAGAATTTTCGGGATTAGATTGCAAAGCTAGACTATCACTACCTTGCAAATCTCTGTTGAATCAAGATCCGCACTCTTAGGAAACATCTCCACCATCTTTTCTCCTCCTTTACTTTTCTTGTTCTTGCTTTTCTTAGTGACTGGGGTCCACAAGCTTTTATGATAAGTAAATCCCTCCAGGCTGTTACTCCTTAGGATCTCACCCAAGCCATTACCGTGGTTTCATTCAGGCAAACCCGCTTCGTTGTTGCTCGTCGGACCTGGCTGGATCACAGAACCCCTAGTCGCACCTGAAACACCTGACTCACCAAGCACCGGCGGCGATGCCGGCTTAGTCGTCGTGACTCCACCTCCCGACTCCTCTACCAAGATCCACGGACCAGAGGGATTAATCTTAGCACCTAGCACCTCCTTCGAAACATCAGCCATATTCATGGAGCAGAGGGATATGTGAGGCCAGTCTTCCTTCATGTGACTTGTCCGCACAGGAAACACACTACTTTAAGAGTTTTATATGCAAATGGTCGCCATCTATCCTCCCCTGTGGTCCGATGTTCGTCCCTGGAACCAATGGTTTGGAGAGATTAATTTGTACACAGACTCTCGCAAAATTGTCTTTTGCTGCCGCTTCCGTCTGCATATCGACTCCCAAAGGGACACCAGCTCCCACCGCAATGTGCATAAGAGCTTTCTTATTCCAATACTCAGATGGTAATTTTGATAATCTGATCTAAATATTGAGTTTAGTGATGGCGTCGTCAGCTAGAATGAAATCAGGCTTCCACCTTTCAAGTGCAAGGATTTTGCCCGCCACTATCCATGGCCCCCTGTTCCAAACTTTTTGCAAATCCTCCTCATTCAAGAACTTAAAGTGAAAGAATCCTTGCACCAACGGAATGAGTTGTAGACCTGCACTTAACTTCCATCTGAATTGGAGAGCTTTGATCAGAAATCTAATCGACGGCCTGCCACCAAAAATTTTCCGGTAAGGGTGCATTTCCATGGTTCATAAAATTCTTTGAGTTCTTCCTCCGAAAATACCACCGATCCTAGGAAGAATATCCGCATCGATTTGATAACATCTAGAGGCACTTCAAGTGGTTCCCATGGTGGCCTAGGTCTCCTGAAGAAGGGAAGTGGGGAGGCCTCCCCGATCTTTGGAGCGGTATACGACAGCACCACAACCGGGGAAGTTTGTGGTGAGGAATTCACCGCTTCCTTCTACAAACGGCTAGCTTGTGCCATAGACAAAGATTCATGGTTACCTGCCTTGCTAGATGAGGCATGGTTCCCATTACTCCCATCTGAAGCGAGGAGCACTTGCCCTTTTCCTTTGTCTATAATGTAGCCATTTTTATTAGCGAATAACAATGGGGTCTTTTGGCCTTTTCAGCAAGAGATTTTCTTGCGACATTTTGAGGAATATCTTAATCAGGTAATAAAGTCTGTTGACCTGGTAGAAATATCCCTTGTTTGGTGTTCACAAAACTTGCTCTGATATCAATTGTTAAGACCACACCAACAATTAAGGTATGACACTAACTGTTGTGTGAGACCAAGACCATGGTCGACGTTGCGAAACCATGACAATATGCAATACTAGTAAAGAAAAATAGCAATACCAAGACAAAAAAAGAAATAATAAGAGGATTTAACGTGGTTCGGCCAAACCCGACCTACATACCCAGGGAGAGAATTTGAGAGGGTTTTATTAATAAACTTAATACAAGAGATCTAACACTCTCTTTAATTCCCACAAGAGTTTTCACTTTTCTCTTGAATCCCTCATGATTATAAGAGTATTTCTTTTCTCTTTGCACCGTCACCTACTCCTCTCTTCGCATTGGCTTCCTTTAATTTCCTTATTTTGTTATATCTATTAAGTTACCATCTTTATTTATAAAGTTTTATAATACATACCCTATTTGAATTATGAGATGATCTTAACCATCTGATGCTGAAAAACTTGATCAATCCTTATAGAAGTTGTTTTCTTTGATCTAGAATAATTCTAAACCCTTCAATCTTTAGAAATATATCTTTCAATGAATAGAATTTGAGTTCTATTTGGAGTCCACTAGAATAAAAAAACCTAAACGTACCAGAAAAGGAAACTAAAGTCTTGTTTTGGGCTTCTTGCTATCGACAGGCCTAAGCGGGCTGTCGACAGTGTCTCTATCGACAGGCCTTTGTGTCTGTCAAAAATTCGATCTTGATTTCTTCTCTGTGGAGTGTTGTCTACATACCTGTCCATAACCCTTTTGAGTGTAGTCGAAAGGCCTGTCAATTACCACAAAGTTTCTTGATCTGCTTATTTTTCAAGTTTTTCTTCTCTAATTTTGATTGAATTTTCTTTAACCATCATCTCTTCTTAAAACAAGACACATTCACAACACTTGCCCCCTAAGTTCACCATTGAGAATATTCATACAAGAAAAAAACCAACAAGCTCAAGCATAATTACAGCGGACAAAATGTTTATTAATATCTTTTCAAAAGTACGAATAATGTTAACGGGGAAGGAACCTATTTCAACAATTTCTAGAATGATAGGGATCTTATTAGATAGTGAATCTAGGTCAATCATTCATTCTGGACTAGTCATCTTCATAAGATGATTCAGATTTGGTTACGAGGAAATGAATCCGGGCAATCCATATTAGTATCTCATTTAAGAGATAATCAGTGAAGGAACATGGACTAGTTGGTAGTGACTTAGGTTCATGCATTTCATGGTTCCTCAATGTGGACCTCTTCTATGTATAAACCATCACATTTGTGGAGGGACGACATCCATTCTTCCAATTGAGAATCTGTAGAAAACATGTAGTCCCACATCAGGAGGAGATTAGCTGAGTTCTACGATCATTCTCTTTATCTCTCCTCTTTCATATGAAAGTATGGGTTTTCTTAGTTTCTTTTTAGCGTCTAGAAGCACTAATTTTTTATTCAGTGAAGCCATTGTTCTTTTGAAAAGCCTCTTCATTTTCTTTTATGTTTTTTCTCTTTTTGGTGCGTGAGATCAGATCATATTACAAAATATAAAGTTTCATTGGAACATCCATATTGATGTTCTCACTTTCCACATCTTCCCTTCTGGAAGACATCTCCCCCTAGTTTGTTAGGGAGTAATTTAGCACGTTAGGTGTAGTAGGTTTGAAAGAGTAATTGATTCATCACTTGGGATGCTTCCCCACCTTTCCCTTCCGAAAAACTCTCCTTATTCAAGGGAGAACTTTAGGATGTTGCTGGTAGTTTAGAGTAAGCAGTCCATTGATTTTCCTAAAACATTTCATTTGTATATTTCTTTTGCGTTAAATAAAATCTGGATCAAAGATTTATGTTTTGTTGGATTTATAGTTGTTCCGCCTTCTTTCTTCTATCCCCATGTTTCTTAAGAAAGAGGGACTTATGGTAAGCATCTCTAAATAGAGAACTCGAAAGATTGTCACATTTTGTCTAGTTTCATAAGCCTGTGCATCATAGCTTGGAGGAGGAAGGAGAAGAAATAGATCTAGAGTAATCGAGATTCTAATTCACTATCATGAGTAAAGGCTTCACTTTTTTTCTTTTTTTTTGCTAGAAAATCACTACTCAACGGGATTTGAGCTGGCGACCACTAGAGAGCAAAACTCAGGGCCTAACCAGTGGCCACTGATCGGAATTAAATACACTTGTTCCTCAATCTCTTGTTAAAGTTTCTATTTTTCTGCATTATCTCCATCTTATGATAGTGCTCTTGTTAGTGCAGGCATTTTCCATAGAGGCACAATATATGTTCTTTTCTTTTCTCCACTATAGTACTCACACACTGTAGAAGGCTAAGCAGAAGAAAATACATATGCATTGAGTATTGTACGAAATGTTAATAATGTTGGAAATAATTCAAAATGTGTGGACTCACGTACGTGAATTCAATGTGTATGGCTATCATAAAGTATAGTCCAAATTAATTGTGATCTAATAAAGTTAATAATTAGACTAATATGCATTAAATTGTCATGGATTTAATGTGCAGAGATAATAATGTAATTTCTAATTTGATGAAGGGCCAAATTAAGAAAAGAATAATTGATAGAATCAATTATTATTTAAGGGATCATGGTCCCCAAAAGAACGTGTCTTCTTCTTCTCTTTGAGATCCCTTCAAGCAGAGAGAAAACCTAGAGGAATACAGATCTTTTGGAAGGCCTTCTCCATCCCAACAATTTAAGGAATTAAGTCATGGATTAAGGTACGTTTTCGCCTTTATTATTTTAATTTTCTCATATCTTTGAATCTTCATTGAGACTAAATCTATATTTTAGGATTTTGATCTATGTTAAAGATAAAGTTATGATCTTGTTTATTCTAAGGATGATTATTGTAGATCGAATTTCTTTTATTTAATTCAAGTTCTAACAATTGGTATCAGAGCCACTCCATTGAGGATTCCTAATTTTGAGAATTAAATTTCAAATTTTGGGATTTTTATTAATTCTTCCATGAGATTGAAATATAAATTAGATCTTATGAATCATATTGTATGATTACTTTGGCTTTAGAATTTTTTTCTAGATTTATGGATTTAAAAATTTTTCAGATATGAATTTAGTTTAAAAAAATTTCTAGGCCAGGCGCGGGCAGCGTTCAGGCACCGGGCACGGCGCCCTAGGGCATCGCGCATCTTCTGACAGTGCCCGGGCTGTGCGCTCGGCCGTCACACAATTTTTAGTCATTTAGGCAATTTTGGGACTTTTCAAAATTTTAAAAGAATTTTGGGTACATCTAATAAACTATTGAGATTGTCTTACATTTGATAAAAAATAATTAAAATAAAATATCGCCAAAGTGACCCCTTTTATGTAGATTAGCTTCTTGAGAATGTTGAGATGTGTGCGTGTGTGTGAATTCATGCGAGTATTAACCGGCCCAAAGGAAAGATAATATTTGACCGAGTTGCATATGCACTTGTCCTGATAAATGTGTGACAATTATAAGGTTTCCATGTGAATTTTAAGTTGATTCAAAGATAAATTTATTATTTGACAAGATTTATTGTCAACATTTGATTGCTACATCAAGAGTATCACTTACAAGTTAATATTACTGTTCAAAAACTTGATATCAATGTTGTGCTAGGTATCTTGAGATGTATTCCATAATTGTTTAAATTTAAAAGTCATTTATTTGATTATTATGTAAACATGCATGCTTATTTAATTTATTCTCTGTACAGCTATTGTATCGCTGCTGCTATATCTGCAAACACTAACAGTATTCTCATGCTTAATGGGACAAACTTTAAGAAATGGAAAGAGAATATTTTAATCATTCTTGGCTGCATGAATCTAGATCTTGCACCAAGGATAGAGCTACATTCTTCTCTTATAGCTGAAAGTTCATCTGATGATCAAAAGAACTTTGAGAAGTGGGAACGTTCTAATCGCATGAGTCTAATGATCATAAAGCATGACATTCTGAAAGCTTTTTGAGGTACAATATCTGATGAGATAACTCTGCCTAAAGATTTTCTTACCAAAATTGAGAAATATTTTGCAAAAAAAGATATGGCAGAAACAAGCACGCTTTTAGCTAGCTTGATTTTTATGAAGTAGAAGGGCAAGAAAAATATAAGGGAGTACATCATGCAGATGTCTCATATTGCTTCTAAACTTAAGGCACTGAAGCTCGAGTTACATGAGGACTTGCTCATGCATTTGGTATTGATTTCGCTTCCTTCACACTTTAGTCAATTTAAAGTCAGTTATAACTATCAGAAGGAGAAATGGACTCTAAATGAGCACATTTCATATTGTATGTAAGAAGAGGAATAGCTTAAGCATGAGAAATCTGAAAGTGCTCATCTGGTCAGTACGTCAAAAAATAAGGATAAGAAAAAAAAGAATGAAGTTGCTAAGGGTCCAGATCAAAAGAAACCTAAGAAAACTAAAGATTGTTTCTCTTATAAGAAACCTGTACACACAAAAAGAGAATGTACAAAATATCATGCTTGGTGTGCTAAGAAGGGTTTGTTCTTTACTTTGGTCTCTTCTGAGGTTAATTTAACTTCAGTACCTAAAAGCACTTGGTGGTTAGACTCCGGTGCTACTACTCACATAAGTGTTTCTATACAGGATTGCCTGAGCTACTGAAGGCTAAGCGATGATGAAAGATACATCTTTGTGGATGATGAAAAGTAGGTAGAAGTTGAGCCAATATGGCATTTTAGGTTATTGTTAGGATCTGGTCTTTATTTGGACTTGAAAGACACTTTCATTATACCGTCATTTAGACTAAATTTGATTTCTATTTTTTATTAGACAAATTTGGTTTTCATTGTTCTTTTGGAAATAATCAGTTTAGTCTTTCATTAAATTCAAATATTGTTGGTACTGGTTCATTGAGTATTTATGACAACTTTTATTTGCTTGACACGATTGTATCATATAATGAACCTTGCATATGGATTCACGTGGTACAAAACGTAAGCTAAATAAAGAAAATTCAGCCAGATTATGGTACAAGCGTTTGGGTCACATATACAAATCTAGAATATAACGACTTGCGTCAGAAGATATTTTGGATTCCCTTGATTTTTCAGACTTAAATGTCTGCGTTGAGTGTATCAAGAGAAACAGACCAAACATAAGAGATTAGGTGCCAACAGATCTTTAGGCGTCTTAGAATTGGTACATACGGATATTTGTGGACCATTTCGTACGTCTTCTTGGAATGGTCAACAATTCTTTATATCATTTATAGACGATTACTCATTGTATCGGTACCTATATCTCATTCATGAGAAATCAGAGTTCCTGAAAAGCTGAAGTTGAAACTAAACTCAATAAAAAAATTAAGTATGTCATATCTAATCGTGGTGGTGAATACTACGGAAGATATGACAGTTCAAGAGAATAACGTCCAGGGCCATTTGCTGACTTCCTAGAGAAATATAGAATCATCCCACAGTACACCATGTCAAGCTCACCTAGCAGGAATGGTATGGATGAAAGATGAAACATAACTCTTAAGGATATGGCGAGGAGTATGATTAGTCATTCTACTTTACCAGAATCACTTTAGGGAGAAGCAATAAAAATAACATCTTATATCCTAAATAGAGTACCAACTAAAATAGCTGCCAAAACACCTTAGGAGTTTTGCACAGGTCGAAAAACCTAGTCTAAAGCACTTTCACATTTGGGGATCTGAGACTAGGCCTTATAGGCCAAATGATAAAATAGTGAGCAACTACTTCATTGGTTACTCTAAGCGATTTAGGGGCTACAAGTTTTATGATCCCACTATTAGGTCAATTTTTGAAACGGAAATTGCAACATTTTTTAAGGATGTTGAATTTGGGGGAAGAAACAAGATTAGAGACATTGTCTTTGAGGAGGAATCAGTTTCGATCCCTACCACTGCTTTTAATAGTGTACAGGCTTCTATACTTCTCATTGTTCGCGAAGCAGATATGGAATCTCGACAAGATAATGTTGAATAACTCCCTACTCAAGCTGAGATAATTGATCTTAAAGAACGAACTTAACAATCTCAAGAACAGATGCCACTAAGAAGATCCATAAGAGAGAGGAGAAATGCTATTCCAGATAACTATATAGTATTCATCCTAAAACATGAGAACACTGATGGATTGGTGGAAAGTAATCCAATCAACTTCCATCAAGCCATGCAGGCTTCTAACTCTCAAAAATGGATAGATGCTATGAATGAAGAGTATAAGTCTATGCAAGACAATCAAGTTTGGGATCGTGTCCCATTACATGAAGGTAAGAAGCCCACTGGTTGCAAATGGATATTAAAATCAAAGGGGATTCAGAAGGTAATGTGGAGAGATATATGGCTCGCCTTGTAGCTAAAGGCTTTACTCAAAGGGAAGGCATTGATTTTACAGAGATTTTGTCTCCGGTTTCATCGAAAGATTCTTTTAGGACAATTATGGCTCTTGTTGCATATTTTGATCTTGAGTTACGTCTGATGGATATTAAGACAACCTTTCTCAATGGTAATATTGATGAATCTATATATATGGTACAACCAAAAAATTTTATGTCTGGAGACCCAAAAAATATGGTTTGCAAATTAAAGAAATCCATTTATGGACTCAAGCAAACTTCCCATCAATGGTACTACAAGTTTCATCAAGTAGTTGTCTCATTTGGTTTCAGACAAATGCTGTTGAAGATTGTGTGTATCACAAGTTCAATGGGAGTATGCATATTTCTCTGATTTTGTATGTTGATGACATAATCCTTGCTATCAATGATAAGAAAATTTTGCACAAAATCAAGAGATTTCTATCAAAAAAATTTGAGATGAAAGATCTTAATGAAGCGTTTTTTGTCTTAGGAATCCAAATATACCGAGATCACCTTGGGGGTATGCAAGATTGTAAACCGAGAGACACCCTAGTAGCAAAAGGTAATAAATTCAGTCCAAGTCAATGATCTAAGAATGATCTTGAAGTTAAAAAAATGCAGAAGATTCTCTATGCTTCAGCTGTAGGGAGTCTAATGTACACTCAGGTTTGCACACGTCCAGACGTAGCATTCATTGTTAGAATGATAGACAGATATTTAAGTAACCCTGGGATAGATCACTGGAGAGCAGCCAAAAGGGTTTTCAAATATTTACAGAGAACTAAGAATTACATGCTCACATACAAGAGGTCAGATTAGATTGAGATCATTGGATATTCATATTTTGACTTTGCTGAATGTCAAGACAGTAGGATATCCACATCAGGCTATGTAACGCCCCGATCCGGCAGGTACGGAGACGTTACTGCAACATATATATGCAGGTCAGAAACACCCTCACGTATATACGCTAAAGCATCAGTACAAGCAAGAATCAGAGTACGGAAGCAAGTGGTGCATTATACTTTCCAACACATAAGTACAATTACAAAGTTATCACCAGAGGTGATCCAATATTACATGAATATTACATCACTGATATGCGCAATTGCGAGAATACAAAGAGATGTACAAGTATAAACAATACAAAAGGCACTCACGAGTTTACAAAAGGAAAACTCGAGAGGCACACAGGGGGCCTGGAAGGATAGAGCTTCAGATGGTCTGCTGGAGATCCACGCTACCCTGCGCCATTCTGATCAGCAACTGGAAGAATCCACACGCTCCAAGCTCCATGACCTGGACATGAGGATCCAGGGGAGTCAGATGAAACTCCCCAGGCGAGTGGTGAAGCAAAGGCCAGATGGCGTGCTAAGATAAGTACAAGTGTATCGATAAAACCAAATCATAATCATGCATTGAAAACTGTGTCGTGAGCAGAAGCATGTATAACAGGTAGATATATAACAAGTGATATCAAGTAGGAAGTACTCAGGGTATGATAAGATAAGAATAGGAGACTGGTGGAATAGAACACGAGTGGTAAAGCAGGATACAAGCAGGCATAATATAGTAATCATAAAACCGGAATCCGAAGTAAAGTCCGATACAGGCAAATTCGATTGTACAGGTTTAGGTCACGGCTCCATGAGATTAGTACCTCGAAGGAATAATCCAAACAAGGAAACCCTCATCTATATACCTTTACCTCATGTTACCGTAATCCAAGCGCGTACAACCTGAGTTACAGAACAGCATAACAAATGGTCATAACAGGAATACATAACAGGCATAACGGAGTTCATAACAGGCATAACAGGATACATAGTTGGCATCTTTTATTATTATTACTCGTCTGACCCATATATCTAGGTATGTGTCCTCGTGTACATCTCAACACACATACATCCATTATAAGCAAGCCGAGGTTGTTAATGGAAGCTGATGAAGGACTGATAGCTCTTCTTATAGTAGTTCCCGTACGCCCGGGACCAGCCTGGGGGCCTTAAATCCCCTAACACGTATCTTCTGAGGGCCTGAAATCCCTCTAACACGAATCGTCAATATTTTATTCTATTACTATAAGCAAGGCATCATACCGGCATTCATCACTTCCTCCCATTCCCTGTGCAAGTTATCCTTTTTATGGCTTATCAATATTATCAGATTACGGGAATAACTGGTTATAACAGGAGTTGGCCCTACAGATTCAAGAGGTGGCCCCCACAGATTTAAGAGGTGGCCCCCACCACGTATGTGATGTGGCACTTTGTTCCATGTGGCACTTTGCTCTGAGGGGGATGGATTCTAGAGGTGGCCCCCACAGATTCAAGAGGTGGCCCCCACCACGTGAGTGGTGTGGCACTTTGTTCCATGTGGCACTTAGTTCCATTCAGGATAACAGGTCACTGTATACAATACAGGATAACAAGGCAGGATTCCCGTAAACATGATAATCATAAGGTCAAGTATATCATGCTAGGTGTCAAGTGATAGCATGACAGGAGGGTGATATTTGGCAGGTGACAAGTCATGTCAAGAGATTGATATTAGTCCGGTGGCAAGTCATGTCATAACAAGGAGTCTTGCCAAGTAGTAGCATGTCAGGTGTTAGATGATAACACATCAGTTGACAGGTAATGCAACAGGTATTAAATAGTAACAAGTAAACGACAGGTATGAAGTAATGGCATGTCAAGTGTTAACATAACAAGTAAATACATGGCATAATGATAGAGTAGTAGCTGAGCACAACCAAGCGGAGCTGAGCAAGCTGGAAGCACAGACAGCAAACAGTATTTAACACTGGAGCGACTGGCAAGATTACCGGGATAACTCGGCTTAAGTGCGAGTAGAAAGTCCGGCAGCATCTCGCCTAGACGAATCTAGTGGTAAAGCGCTGAACGCTGATCATGATAACCAGGCGGAGCTGAGAAACCTGACGATCCCAATCACGTCTCTTTCGAGATAGTGAGTGACCGGAGGCTGAAGGGTCCAGAGAAACCTGACGGTCCCAATCACGTCTCTTTTGAGATAGTGAGTGACCGGAGGCTGAAGGGTCCAGAGAAACCTGACGGTCCCAATCACGTCTCTTTCGAGATAGTGAGAGACCAGAGGCTGAAGGGTCCAGTCATTGGCACTCGGCCATACACAAATACAGGGACTCAGCCCAATACATAATACATGAAAACATAGAGTAAAATACATGTCGACCCGACAAAGCGGGGAAACCCAAATGGAGGCGAGAGCGAGGACACTCGCCTAAATCACCAGAAATGCCGAAAGATCCGAAATCTATGGAACTCGGGACGCGCCATAAAATATGATATAAATAATAGAGAGAAAGAGAGAGAAATATATGGGAAGGGAGAGTGCACAGGGAGACGCGGGTTTTGAGAGTGTGCGAGGGTCGCAGACGCGGGAGTTAGCGTCGCAAGAATAACAGACACGGGAATCACAGACGCGGGAATAGCAGACGCGGGGTTCACGTCGCGAGAATGGTAGACGCGGAAATAGCAGACGCGGGGTTCGCGTTGCATAGATGCCACAACCGCGAGGTCTGCGTTCAAGGCAGAACGTGAGGAGAACGCGGACGCGGACGTGGGTTCTGCGTCGCGTTAACACAAGAAGAACACAGACACGGGAATAGGCTCCGCGTTGTGTCAATACAGGAATGTGCGGATTGCGTTTAAGGAATTGCCTAGACGCGGGGGTGAGATCCGCTTAGGAAACAAAGAGAAAGGAGTGAAGGTGATTTCTTTGGTGGTGGTGTTTAGTGTTTGTCCCGGAATAATCGTAAACGATTACCGGAATAATCAACGGAGAGTTGCACTTGTCACCGGAATGATTACCGGAATAATCGTGAACGATTACCGGAATAATCCATCGGAGAGTTGCAATTGTCACCGGAATGATTACCGGAATAATCATAAACATTACCGGAATAATCACCGGAGCCGGAATGATCACCGGAATAATCGTGAACGATTACCGGAATGATCACCGGACGACGAAAAGGAACTCGGCCCCAATCCAAAAGGAGTGGCCGGCCCTTGAGGAGATGATGGGGTGGTGGCTTTGTGAAGAGGTTTTGATGGTGGTGGTATTTTTGGAGAAGGTGAAGGAGAAGGTAGAAGCTTTGGTGGAGTTTTGGAGTTTGTGGTGGTTTACATGGAGATGGAGGAGGAAGAAGATGAAGGTAAGGAGTTGGAGAAGTTGTAGTGGTGGTTGTTGTGGTGGAGATGAAGGAGGAGTTGGTGGTGGTTAAGGTGTTGGTGAAGAGAAAAATGAAGTGAAATGAAGAAGGAAGGTTTATATAGGAATTGGATTTGTGAAGGTGGTGTAAAAATGGAAAAGAGAGGGTGTTATTTGTAAAATGGAAGGGTGAGGTGTTTCTCTTGGCCAATCTTGGCCGGCCATGGAGATGGGAGAGGTTGGATATTTTGGAGGAGATATTTTTGGAGGAGAAGATATTTTTGGAGGAAGAATGTAGAAAGAAATGGAAGAATGGAGAATTTGGTGGAAAGGAAAGGAAGGAAAGAAAATAGGAAAAAGGAAAAGAAAATGAAAAAGGGAAGATATTTTCTTGGAAGAAAAAGTGAAAATAATTAGAGTAGCGGATTTCCGGGATTCGGTTGCGGATGCGGAAATCTTTCGGAAAAATACCGAAATCGTCCCGAAATCAAGTATCTCGGAACGACCCGCAAAAATTCTCAAAAATCAAGAATATTATTTTAAGAATCATGGTGAAATTAGTTTTAAGAAATTCTTTATAGTTTTTAAATTAAAAATCCTGGAATCTGCCGCCAATATCGGTCGGCACCGAATCTGGTAGAAATCCGAAAAATTCTGAAAATACCCCAAAAATGAATTAAGATAGTAAATATTATTCTAAGCAAATATGTGAAAGCGGTTTCTCAAAATTTGACTCCATTTGTAAATTAAAAATCCAGAAGTCGGTCAGCGGTGCTGGTCGACACCGGTTTTGAAGATTTTCAATTTAATTCAGGAAAATTCCAAAAAATCATAGAAATCTAAAATATTGGAAAATGATATTTAAAACTAAAATTGGTCAAATCTAAATACCAGAAGAACCAAATCGAGTAATACCCTAGGATCGGGTCCTCGGTTCAGACTAGGGCAGACTCCGAGTCCGCGAATCCGGATCCAAGACAAAACGATCATGCAATTAATTAATAATACAAAATGAATACAGTAAGCAAATCGAAAAATACGATCGAAAAATCTGAATACGCAACTAAGTACGTATTCTGGGTACGGGGTGTTACAATCCATCCACCTTACAAAAAATTGCGTCCTCGCAATTTCGATAAGGGTTAAATTGAACACAAAGAGGACAAGGGCGAAAATTATACCATTTAAGATATGAATCACTCAGGTAGGGCTTCCCAAGTCGACTGAACAATAATCTGAATATAGACATCTTCTGCACTTCCTGCCGCATAAATCTTTAAACGATGCCAAATAATACTGACCATAAATAAAGAAGACCGATAATTTAAGAATTCCGAAGACCAGGCATCGATCACTCCGAAGAATACAGCCAATAATAGAGAATAACTGTAGAAAAACCTGAATACCGACTTCTAAAAGATAACCCGATCGTGGATCAATCCCGAACTTCAAAGAGTTAGCCGAAGAGATCATGTCATAGCTTCATTCAGAACCAGCCGCTACCTCTCTAGTCCATTCATATCTTAAGTTGGTATAAAGGCTTCGAAAAACCAAAACAGGGGAAGGATGGAAGAGATTAGGAATCAAAGGAAAGATGATCAAGAAAAATAGATAACTCTGTACTTGAAGTTGGAGTGTATAACCAGGACTCATGCATTCCAGTTGCAAATTTCTTTACCATTAATTTGCCATCTGGACGTACTGAGGATGCGAGAGCCTAGGCTCTGATACCACCCTGTAACGCCCCGATCCGGCAGGTACGGAGACGTTACTGCAACGTATATACGCAGGTCAGAAACACCCTCACGTATATACGCTAAGCATCAGTACAAGCAAGAATCAGAGTACGGAAGCAAGTGGTGCATTATACTTTCCAACACATGAGTACAATTACAAAGTTATCACCAGAGGTGATCCAATATTACATGAATATTACATCACTGATATGCGCAATTGCGAGAATACAAAGAGATGTACAAGTATAAACAGTACAAAAGGCACTCACGAGTTTACAAAAGGAAAACTCGAGAGGCACACAGGGGGCCTGGAAGGATAGAGCTTCAGATGGTCTGCTGGAGATCCACGCTACCGCTGCGCCATTCTGATCAGCAACTGGAAGAATCCACACGCTCCAAGCTCCATGACCTGGACATGAGGATCCAGGGGAGTCAGATGAAACTCCCCAGGCGAGTGGTGAAGCAAAGGCCAGATGGCGTGCTAAGATAAGTACAAGTGTATCGATAAAACCGAATCATAATCATGCATTGAAAACTGTGTCGTGAGCAGAAGCATGTATAGCAGGTAGATATATAACAAGTGATATCAAGTAGGAAGTACTCAGGGTATGATAAGATAAGAACAGGAGACTGGTGGAATAGAACACGAGTGGTAAAGCAGGATGCAAGCAGGCATAATATAGTAATCATAAAACCGGAAATCCGAAGTAAAGTCCGATACAGGCAAATTCGATTGTACAGGTTTAGGTCACGGCTCCATGAGATTAGTACCTCGAAGGAATAATCCAAACAAGAAAACCCTCATCTATATACCTTTACCTCATGTTACCGTAATCCAAGCGCGTACAACCTGAGTTACAGAACAGCACAACAAATGGTCATAACAGGAATACATAACAGGCATAACGGGAGTTCATAACAGGCATAACAGGATACATAGTTGGCATCTTTTATTATTATTACTCGTCTGACCCATATATCTAGGTATGTGTCCTGGTGTACATCTCAACACACATACATCCATATATAAGCAAGCCGAGGTTGTTAATGGAAGCTGATGAAGGACTGATAGCTCTTCTTATAGTAGTTCCCATACGCCCAGGACCAGCCTGGAGGCCTTAAATCCCCCTAACACGTATCTTCTGAGGGCCTGAAATCCCTCTAACACGAATCGTCAATATTTTATTCCATTACTATAAGCAAGGCATCATACCGGCATTCATCACTTCCTCCCATTCCCTGTGCAAGTTATCCTTTTTATGGCTTATCAATATTATCAGATTACGGGAATAACTGGTTATAACAGGAGATGGCCCTACAGATTCAAGAGGTAGCCCCCACAGATTCAAGAGGTGGCCCCCACCACGTATGTGATGTGGCACTTTGTTCCATGTGACACTTTGCTCTGAGGGGGATGGATTCTAGAGGTAGCCCCCACAGATTCAAGAGGTGGCCCCCACCACGTGAGTGGTGTGGCACTTTGTTCCATGTGGCACTTAGTTCCATTCAGGATAACAGGTCACTGTATACAATACAGGATAACAAGGCAGGATTCCCGTAAACATGATAATCACAAGGTCAAGTATATCATGCTAGGTGTCAAGTGATAGCATGACAGGAGGGTGATATTTGGCAGGTGACAAGTCATGTCAAGAGATTGATATTAGTCCGGTGGCAAGTCATGTCATAACAAGGAGTCTTGCCAAGTAGTAGCATGTCAGGTGTTAGATGATAACACATCAGTTGACAGGTAATGCAACAGGTATTAAATAGTAACAAGTAAACGACAGGTATGAAGTAATGGCATGTCAAGTGTTAACATAACAAGTAAATACATGGCATAATGATAGAGTAGTAGCTGAGCACAACCAAGCGGAGCTGAGCAAGCTGGAAGCACAGACAGCAAACAGTATTTAACACTAGAGCGACTGGCAAGATTACCGGGATAACTCGGCTTAAGTGCGAGTAAAAAGTCCGGCAGCATCTCGCCTAGACGAATCTAGTGGTAATGCGCTGAACGCTGATCATGATAACCAGGCGGAACTGAGAAACCTGACGATCCCAATCACGTCTCTTTCGAGATAGTGAGTGACCGGAGGCTGAAGGGTCCAGAGAAACCTGACGGTCCCAATCACGTCTCTTTCGAGATAGTGAGTGACCGGAGGCTGAAGGGTCCAGAGAAACCTGACGGTCCCAATCACGTCTCTTTCGAGATAGTGAGAGACCGGAGGCTGAAGGGTCCAGTCATTGGCACTCGGCCATACACAAATACAGGGACTCAGCCCAATACATAATACATGAAAACATAGAGTAAAATACATGTCGACCCGACAAAGCGGGGAAACCCAAATGGAGGCGAGAGCGAGGACACTCGCCTAAATCACCAGAAATGCCGAAAGGTCCGAAATCTATGGAACTCGGGACGCGCCATAAAATATGATATAAATAATAGAGAGAAAGAGAGAGAAATATATGGGAAGGGAGAGTGCACAGGGAGACGCGGGTTTTGAGAGTGTGCGAGGGTCGCAGACGCGGGAGTTAGCGTCGCAAGAATAACAGACACGGGAATAGCAGACGCGGGGTTCGCGTCGCGAGAATGGTAGACGCGGAAATAGCAGACGCGGGGTTCGCGTTGCATAGATGCCACAACCGCGAGGTCTGCGTTCAAGGCAGAACGTGAGGAGAACGCGGACGCGGACGTGGGTTCTGCGTCGCGTTAACACAAGAAGAACACAGACACGGGAATAGGCTCCGCGTTGTGTCAATACAGGAATGCGCGGATTGCGTTTAAGGAATTGCCTAGACGCGGGGGTGAAATCCGCTTTAGGAAACAAAGAGAAAGGAGGGAAGGTGATTTCTTTGGTGGTGGTGTTTAGTGTTTGTCCCGGAATAATCGTAAACGATTATCGGAATAATCAACGGAGAGTTGCACTTGTCACCGGAATGATTACCGGAATAATCGTGAACGATTACCGGAATAATCCATCGGAGAGTTGCAATTGTCACCGGAATGATTACCGGAATAATCATAAATGATTACCGGAATAATCACCGGAGCCGGAATGATCACCGGAATAATCGTGAACGATTACCGGAATGATCACCGGACGACGAAAAGGAGCTTGGCCCCAATCCAAAAGGAGTGGCCGACCCTTGAGGAGATGATGGGGTGGTGGCTTTGTGAAGAGGTTTTGATGGTGGTGGTATTTTTGGAGAAGGTGAAGGAGAAGGTGGAAGCTTTGGTGGAGTTTTGGAGTTTGTGGTGGTTTACATGGAGATGGAGGAGGAAGAAGATGAAGGTAAGGAGTTGGAGAAGTTGTAGTGGTGGTTGTTGTGGTGGAGATGAAGGAGGAGTTGGTGGTGGTTAAGTTGTTGGTGAAGAGAAAATGAAGTGAAATGAAGAAGGAAAGGTTTATATAGGAATTGGATTTGTGAAGGTGGTGTAAAAATGGAAAAGAGAGGGTGTTATTTGTAAAATGGAAGGGTGAGGTGTTTCTCTTGGCCAATCTTGGCCGGCCATGGAGATGGGAGAGGTTGGATATTTTGGAGGAGATATTTTGGAGGAGAAGATATTTTTGGAGGAAGAATGTAGAAAGAAATGGAAGAATGGAGAATTTGGTGGAAAGGAAAGGAAGGAAAGAAAATAGGAAAAAGGAAAAGAAAATGAAAAAGGGAAGATATTTTCTTGGAAGAAAAAGTGAAAATAATTAGAGTAGCGGATTCCCGGGATTCGGTTGCGGATGCGGAAAACTTTCGGAAAAATACCGAAATCGTCCCGAAATCAAGTATCTCGGAACGACCCGCAAAAATTCTCAAAAATCAAGAATATTATTTTAAGAATCATGGTGAAATTAGTTTTAAGAAATTCTTTATAGTTTTTAAATTAAAAATCCTAAAATCTGCCGCCAATATCGGTCGGCACCGAATCTGGCAGAAATCCGAAAAATTCTGAAAATACCCCAAAAATGAATTAAGATAGCAAATATTATTCTAAGCAAATATGTGAAAGCGGTTTCTCAAAATTTGACTCCATTTGTAAATTAAAAATTCAGAAGTCGGTCAGCGGTGCTGGTCGACACCGGTTTTGAAGATTTTCAATTTAATTTAGAAAAATTTCAGAAAATCATAGAAAATCTAAAATATTGGAAAATGATGTTTAAAACTAAAATTGGTCAAATCTAAATACCAGAAGGACCAAATCGAGTAATACCCTAGGATCGGGTCCTCGGTTTAGACTAGGGCTGACTCCGAGTCCGCGAATCCGGATCCAAGACAAAACGATCATGCAATTAATTCATAATACAAAATGAATACAGTAAGCAAATCGAAAAATACAATCGAAAAATCTGAATACGCAACTAAGTACGTATTCTGGGAACGGGGTGTTACAGGCTACATTTACCTGTTAGCTGGAGGAGCTATTTCTTGAAAGAGTGCTAAGCAAACACTCATAGCTTCCTCCACCATGATAGTAGAATTTGTAGCACGTTATGAGGCATCCAACCATGGATTATGGCTGCGAAATTTTGTCACTGGGCCGCGAATTTTGAGTTGTATTAGAAGACCACTAAAGTTATACTGTGACAATAAATTAGCAATTTTATATTCCAACAACAGGAGCTCGTCCAGGTCAATTTACATTGACATAAAGTTCCTGGTTGTAAAGGAAAGGGTATAAAGTGGACAAATTTTCATAGAACACATTGGAACAAACTCCATGATTGCAGAACTGCTTACTTAAAGATTAACACTGAAGGTCTTTCATGAGCACGCTACTTTTATAGGTGTTATATCATTTAAGAATATCATGGTTTAGTAATAGTTTGTACATATGTTTCATTGCCTATTTTATATTTTGTACACATTTTGTGCATGTGGACATTTTCTACAGAAATAAAGTATTTAGTTTATACACTCTGTTTTATTATGTTAAAATTTGATCTCAATAAATTTAAGGGAGGACCAATTGGAATAGGCATGTTCAGATCACATTACACGTAATTTCCATGCTACACATCTATGATTGGTCTATGTGGTTTGGTTGTATTGGTATATGTGATTATTGGTAGGTTAATTACGCTAAATGTAACGAAATTCCTTTAGTCTTATATCAATATAGTCAATGGACGAGATTGTTAAGAATATCTAATTATATGATAGCAATATTTTGAGTTCATAAGGTGTACACGTTTATAAGGTAACATATGTGGCCCAAAGTGGGAGATTGTTGGAAATAATTTAAAATGTGTGGGCTCACATATGTGAATTCAATGTGTATGACTATCATAAAGTATAGTCTAAATTAATTATAATCTAATAGAGTTAATAATTGGGCTAATAGGTATTTAATTGTCATGAATTTAATATGTAGAGATAATTATGTAATTTCTAATTTGATGAAGGACCAATTTGAAAAATAGAATAACTGATAGAACCAGTTATTATTTAAGGGACATGGTCCCCTAAAGAATGTATCTTTTTTTTTTTCTTTGAGATCCCTTCAAGTAAAGAGAAAATCTAGATGAATACGGATCTTTTGGAAGGCCTTCTCCATCCCAACAATTTAGGGAATTAAATCATGGATCAAGATATGCTTCCGCCTTTATTATTTTAATTTTCTCGTATCTTTAAATTTTCATGAAGACTAAATCTATATTTTAAGACTTTGATCTATATTAAAAAATAAAGTTATGATCTCAATCTTGTTTATTTTAAAGATAATTATTATAGACCGAATTCTTTTATTTAATTCAAGTTCCAACAAATCAAAGAAAACAATGAACAGCTCCTTGCTTTTTTTGTGATGTTGTATATATCGATATAAGCTCTTTTTTGGTTTGATAATTGTATATTTTATGGCTCCAGTACTTTACTAGTGCCTCACTTTCTCGTTAATGGAATCCGTACTGTGTTGGAAAGGTCCCAGAAGAGGGATTTACTCCACCGTTTACTGTAAAAAAGAACGAAGAATTGTGAAAAATCAATGTTTGAAAGAAAATATTATTCACTAAAAAAAGAAAGAAAATATTAGATAACTTTATTTCATGCTAGAGTTTCTCTCTTTTTTTACTAGTAGATTTAAATTAAACCTAAAAATGTAGATTTTTTTTTTAAATAAAATTTGTACATATCTGTTTAGTTGTCGTAATTGGCCGTAATTCGTAAGTCATAATTGATAAATTCTTTTACAGTTATAAATGAGTTACATGCATTTAAGTTTTACGGTGTTTGTTTGGTTATGTAAAGTTGTAAGTGAGAAAGTATATTGTATTTACGGTGTTTGGTTGCCGTAATGTGTAAGTCTATGTGGAAAAGTTGAACACAAAATAACGATTTGGTGATTTAAATTTTTTAATATTGCAAATAAATACTAAAAATGTTAAATATGAATTTTTTTTTATATTAACATAAAAAATAATGCAAATTTGCATGACCACAAAAATAACTGTATGTGGGCTGTCAGTAAGTGGTAATTGAATAGCAAGTGAGCGGTAGTTGAGTTGTATAAGTATTTTACGAATTACGGTCTAAACAAACACCGTAGTTGTAATTGGGCTGTAAATCATTTACGAATTACGGCCTTTTACGGCCTTTTACGTCTAAACAACAACCTCATAAACAAACTATGTTCAAATTTATCTCTAATCAAAACCAATCGAGCGGAAGTTTTCCTGTGACTCATATAGAAACTTTGTCCGTCTGTTCGTCTTCATCTCCGCGCTCTCGCGAGAGAGAGAGAGTCTGAGAGAGAGGAGCCTCCCTCCTCCTTCTTCTCTCACCTCTCCCTTCTTTCCTCTTTCTCTTTCTTACCCTCCTCTTACCTCTTTCTTCGCTCGGCGGTTACAGATGGATCACGTTCCAATTGCCGGCAACGGTTTACTAGCAATTAATAATTAACATATAAGTTAGTTGGTAAAAATATACTTCCTCAAGAGTTTTTACCCCCAAGGGACCGCACATGTCCGAACCGAGTAGATGTGTGTTTTAAGAGGCAAAGTGAGCAAATTAATTATCAAACGATAAAAATTGGGCCTAAAAAAAAATGAAAAGTTAATTTTTTTTTAATCTATAAAAGCCCTAATTTTCGTCGGGGACCCACCCCAAATTAGGAGCTCACACCAAAAGACCTTTTGTGTGAACCCAACAGCGCTCGCAGAACCCGAGGCGAGCGGGGGAGAGAGAGGAGAGAGAATGCTCAAGGGCGGTGGACCGCCGAAGACGGTGATGATCACTGGCGTCAGCCGAGGCCTCGGAAGGGCGCTGGCCCTGGAGCTGGCAAGGCGCGGGCACACGATAATAGGCTGTGCTCGCGCACAGGATAAGCTCCACTCCCTTGAGGCCGAGATTTTGTCCCAAGCCCCCGCTGCTTCTTCTTCTTCCTCCGCTTCCAAGCACCTCTTTCAAACTCTCGACGTGGTAAGTTCCTTTCTTTTCTTCTTTATAATTTTTGACGGTATTATTTTAAAACAAAGGTGAGATTTTGTGGAATTGGAGCTGAATGATGAGTCTCCTTTGTTTGTTTGGAAAGAAAAATATTTGGTCCTTGAAAGGCCACGCCTTTTGGGAAAAAATTAGTGCGCTTCTTAGCGTAAATTCTGGATATTGAGATCTTGATTTTAATAATTGACCCATTTACGGAAACCTAGATTTTTTTTCTTCATTTAATCATTAATACTTGTTGGCTAAATTGCACTTTAATACCCTAAAGTTTGAAGAATAATGCACTTAAGTATCCTATTGCTCCTTTTGCTGCAAATAAATACCTTATAGTTTTTTTTTTAAGGAAAATGCAATCACAGCTTGTTAACAATGGAGCTAAAAAGACAAAATTATCCTAATCTTTCAATTTTATTTTCATGGCAAACTTTAAGTTCCAAACTCTAGCTTCCAAAGAAACACATCACGAAAAAAGTATGAACAAAGTTTCTTTAAGAAAATATGACACACGATAATTCCAAAAGGATTATTTTTTATTTATAAAATTTCTTTATGATGGTTTTGAAATATCTCCAAGTTAATCCGAAACAAGCTATATATAATTTTAAATTTTGTCCTAAAATTATTTTCTAAAGTAATTTGGGGCGATAATTCCGAAGAAAATGCCATAGAAGAATAAGAATAGCAAAATGTGTTAAAAAGAAGGAAAGAGTTAGAGGAGGAGAAGTATTGAGTTTGTAGTTCGAGAAATGGGATAAATAAGTTCAAAGAATAAAGATGAAGAAGAGGGTACAATTGTCCAAAAGAGTCACATGTTTCTCATACGGGAATATTTCAAAGAATATTGTAAAATGTAGGCTAATAGCGGGTATCAAAGTGCTAAGAGATAATACTATAAGGTATTAATGTGCAACAAAGAAATCAATAGGGTATTTAAATGCAATATCTATGAAACTATAGGGTATTAAAGTGCAATTTAGCCATATTTGTCTGTGCGGTCAGAAAGCAAGTCTGTTGTCGAGTTGTTCTGTTTGATTTTCTGTACCAATTTGACTAGATTTAAACAATCCTAAATTTAATCGTTTGTTTAATCAAGACCTTGTCTTTACTTTTGCCCTAAAGAATTTCCCTGTAAAATTTCCCTGTAACCGTATGTTCTGGTGGTTTGTGCTCACTGTCTCCTCAGCATAAGTGGTAAGCTGGTCATCGTAAAGTCTTGACAGGTTCTGGGTTGTAGAAGTAGGTGGTGAGGAAGTCTGCCACTGATTTGGATGTTTTATAAACTTGTCAGAGGAATTTGAGGAAGTTTCTTTTGAGGTTGTTTTAGTACTTCAAATATATGGTCATATGAATTTGGTATCAGTTTTTTTCTTCTACACTGGAGCTGCTAATCGCTAGTTGAATCCGGCACCAATTTGACTAGAATCTAGATCAAACAGTTAATGTCTCTGGATAGAAATGTGAAGAATTTGGAGGATGTGCTGTTCAAGTTTGATGTTCTATCATTGTAGGATCTTTTGAACTATATTTCATAAGTAGGAAAACCTGCTTTGCTACCAACTGAATCAAGAGAATATGTTGCTTGATAAGAGTCGAAACATGGAAATAAGAACAGTCTTTAAACTTAAATTTTTCTTCAAATATCCGCGGAATTACAAGATTTTCCGCAAACTCTAAGGGAGCCACCCTAAAGCAAATCAAATACTTCAAAAAAAAAAAAAAAAACAACAATGACAAGTATGTACACTCTAGAGGCTTCTATATAGGTGACATTAAAACCATCTCACTACACATTTTGAATGGATGGAACTTGGAAGGCCACTTTGAAGTCTGATCTATTCGATTGTGGTTCATGTATTACTAGGAGTATAGAGTAGGATTGTTAGTGGCTACAGGCCTCTGGGAGGTGAACTAGTAGGGGTCGCACTGTTAATGTGCTGTGTCTGTGTTGAGGTTTAATGGTAGGATCCCCACCTTATAAATACCTCTGGTCTAGCAGAAAATGGGCTATAGTTGCTTGGCTTTGGCCATCCAGGTGGGTTGACGGTCATTGCCCTCCAACTCCAACTCAATTGAAGATGCGGGGGAACTCTTTAGTGCAATGCTTACATCAATAACCGTGTGTTCATTGGGTGTTTTTGAGTATAACGTGAAGGATGATTATAAAATTTGGAAGAAACATACTGTTATCTCGAAAAAGGGGTTCGTTTATGGAGCCAGCTGAGCAGCTCTTTATATTTTCATCCTACATTTGCGTTAATCATGTTACTGTTCTAGAATTTGAGTGTTTTCTTTTATTTTTTTTTGTCAATACCATTGTTTAAAATCTCGGTACTGATACCTGTATTGAAATCACCTAATGGTTTTTAGTATGGATATGATCTGCAGCATTGGCCCGAAGTCACTGATATTTGGATGAATATTGTATCAGGTACTTAAAAACCCGATACAGTATTGTCAATATATACTAGAATCGGCCTATATTTGAAACCATGGTCAATACCCTACTATGTTTGGGTTCTAGTCTCGGGCAGAAAATTGTTATTGTTTTCTATTGTAGCGGTCAATTTCTGACCCCGCAAGATTACGACACGTGTCCATCTAATCTCTCGGTGGATGCATGACACGTAGCCCACTCCAGAACCTTTGAAGAAGAGTTCCTGTCCCATTCAAACTCCATGTGGAAGATTAGAGATAGAGTCAGTTGCAAGTACCCCTATTTCCTGATCAAATCCACATTTGAACCTAACAGCTACAACTCTGAAGCGGATTGATCATATCAACAACTGGAGGATGATCTCTGGATAAAGACGAATGTGAGTTCCGCCAATTCAAATCAGGATGTTTGACTACAAACCGCCTCCATGATAAGCAGTTAAGTTAGGATAAGATGTTTCACTTCTCGGCACAGCCCGGCAATCGTGCTCTCCTCCTTCAGGGCGTCCCGGTGAGCATCCAGCAACTCGAAAGTAAGCACAACGTTCTGAGGTTAAAATAAGGAAAAAGTCAAACAACAGGCAAAAGCAAGTCAAAGAAGAAACCCAACAAAGTTCACCTTGAAGACCTTATTCTTCAAACGGCGCCACTGGTCCTTCAAGGGATGCGCCTTGAGCTTCTCTAGCCCTGCAAAGAAGTGTCCATAACTCATGGCAGCTTCCTCGTCCCCCCGTCGGAGAAATAGTCCAAACGTCGAGCTCGGAGCAGGTTGCCCCGAGGTCGGCACCTAAGGCCCACCACCGGCACCCAAAGAGCCAGTAGGGTCTGAGACCTCGCGACGACCCCCCCGGAGGCGCGACAGATTACTCCACCTCGAGCCTAAGAAAGGGCTCGAGCTCATTTTCAGTCAGAATTGACGGAGACTCCACCGTCGCACCCTCCTGGTCAGGAAGCAGTTCGACTGTCCGACTACAAGAGGACACTTCTTCGGCATTTCCGCCTCCATGTTTATCGGCTCGTGGAGTGCACCTGCACCCTCCTTGGAGGCCTCGACGATTGACAATTTTCTCCGAGCACCAGAATTCGCGAGCTCGGAGGGCCCAACCCGAGCAGCCTTCTCCACATGGAGCTGTCCAACAATTGAGGCTGAGGCCGCTGCCTTCGGGAGAACTGGGGGGCACATGAGTCTTATTAGGATCCAACAACCAACTCCACTTATGATGCTCATAGTCAACAACAGTCAGCTCCTGCAACTTCAACTCGATCTCAGCTGTTAGCACCGACCCGAGCAACCAGGCCCAAATTCCATGTGGTCAGGATGACTCCATGCTTATCCTCCGACTCAACCTCTTACGGACCAATCACTCGGACCACGGTGTCCTGAATGCCATGATCACTAACAACCATGTTGACAATAATCTTTTTGCACACACTCTATGGCATAAAGTAGAGCGCATCTTGGGCTGTCTTCCTCAGCGTGTAGGCGGCGCTGAAAATCTCACGTCGACAGGCATCGGGGACAATTAGGGCACTGAAGGCCTCAAACTCTAGCACGGTACGCCCAGGGTTCGAAATTTCGGCTGTTCCGGTTCTGACTCGGCTGAGTCAGAACTAGAACGACGTCCATCGAGCCGAAATCGCTTCGCGAGTCTTTAGATTTCACCAATTTCATGCAATTCGGTGAAAAATCCGAGTTGACTCGGCCATATCGGCCGAGTCAATCATGGACTCCGGTTGACTCGGCCGATATGGCTGAGTCAACTCGAATTTTTCATCGAGTCGAGTCCCCTGATCTCCTAGTGCTCGCCCATGATTCTCCCCATGATTCACCGGTTGATGCCCGTGATCTTGGGCTCGACTTTAAAATCCAGCAGATGGAGAGCTCGAGCAACAACTAGCAAGGGAAAAAAAATCCTCACCTGCAGCCTGCTCTGGCGTTGCCCTACCCCTATCTCCAGTGTCGCGCCAGCCCCCGCTCTGACGTCTCCCCCTCTGCCGTCGCCCTTCCCTAGTTGCTTCTCGGCGTCTCCCTCCCGTCGCCCCTCCCAGGTGCCATTTCTTTCTCTCCTCTGTCTCCCCATCTCCCGTCTGATCCTCTCTTCTCTTTCCCTCTCCCTTTCCCCTCTCCCGTTTGATCCTCTCTCTCCCTTTCTCTCCCCCTCCCCCTCTCCCATCTCTCTCCCTATGTCCCTCCCTCTTTTTAGATCTCTCTCCCTCTTCCGTCTCTCTCCCTCTGCCCTTCCTCTCTCTAGATCTTTCTTCCCCTCCTTCCCTCTAGATGTCTCTCAATCTCTCTCTGTAAATTAGTTTAATTTAATTTAACTAATTTAGTTTAGTATAACTAATTTAATTTAATTTTAGTTAATTTAATTTAGTTAAATTTAATATATTATGCATAATACCACAATACATGTGTTTATGCATTCTCTTTATGTTTATTGTGTTAGGTGATATGTTTTGTATATGTTATACATCAATTTAAATGTCTATCATTTTTTAAGATTTGTCGTGATTTTTTCAGAATTTTTTGAACTTTTTATGACGCATTTTGTGCGTATCGCCTGAGTCCATTCTGCGACGTCGAGACCGATGTGGAACGGTGCCCTCCGAGTTGGTGGCTGAGACCACGACTTTGAACCATGGGTACGCCATGCCACCCCTACTGCAATGGGGCGATCCTGTAGTAGGTCAGGACGTTATGGACGAACTTCGTCAGCGACAGCTTCAGCCCAAGTCGTTAGGTGGAGACTTCACGAACTTGGTGTTCTGGGGGCAGAATTCGACTCTGATTTCAGGAAAGAGGTGACACCATATCTCGCCATGTATTCGTTACTATCTGCCTGGCTGTGAAGTTTCGTAGTTCTTGGATCGAAATCCATGCCAACCCTGGTGCGAAAATATGATTTCTTCCCCTTCTCCACCACAGTCTTGCTTCCGCTAGCAGCGTTGGACTTGCTTTCCTTCGTCATCTTCGGAGGAAAAAGGCTAAAGAAAGATCGGAAGGCAGGGAGAGCACAAGAGGAAGAAGACAAGAGATTGTCAAAACTCTGAAAATTGGGGATAATTTTGAGGGTTTGAAAAAGAGATGCATTTTAAAACCCTCAGAAGTCGAAGTCACCTGACCAGAGGCTTACACGTGTCATGATGGATCGGATCTGAATTATTACACTTGATTCACAACACCCACCTCAAGCGACACACCTCTTCAAAAAGTGACGGTTACTTAGATCAAGGCAACGACAAATTGGAGGCGTATTTAAAACTCTGCCAGCCTGTAGAGGCACACTACTAAAAGATAAAAACTGAGGCGATACAGTCAGCCTGAGGCTAAACTCAAGAAGTATGCTCCCCTTCCTTTCTCTCGGAGTTCCCGGGAACACATAATTCCCAAGGACAGGTTTCTGACCACCCGCCAAAGAGAGGAAAGCAGAGGGGGCATCTGTAGTGGCCAGTTTGCGACCCCGCTAGATTACGACACATGTCCATCTAATCTCTCGGTGGATGCTTGACACTTGGCCCACTTTAGAACCTTTGAATGAGAGTTTCAATCCCATTCAAACTCCATGCAGTTCAAATAGTTGGAAGATTAGAGATGGAGTCGGTTGTAAGTACCCCTATGTTCAGGCAAAATCCACATTTGAAACTAATGGTTATAGCTCTGAAGCGGATTGATCATATCAACAATTGGACGATGATCTCTGAATAAAAATGAATGTGAGTTTTACCAATTCAAATCAGGATGTTTGGCTTCAAACCACCTCCATGATAAGCAGTTAATTTAGGATAAGATGTTCAATGAGAATCTTGTAACATTATCTGTAACACCCCGCTCCCGGAATACGTACTTAGTTGCGTATTCAGATTTTTCGATCGTATTTTTCGATTCACTTTCTGTATTTATTTTGTATTATGAATTATTTATATGATCGTTTTGTCTTGGATCTGGATTCGTGGACTCAGAGTCTGCCCTTCTCTGAACCGGGGACCCGATCCTAGTGTATTACTCAATTTGGTCTTTCCGGTTATCAGATTTGACCAATTTCAGTTTCAAATATCATTTTCCAATATTTTAGATTTTCTATGATTTTCTGAAATTTTCCTGAATTAAATGAAAAATCTTCAAAACCGGCGTCGACCAGCACCGCTGACCGACTTCTGGATTTTTAATTTACAAATGGAGTTAAATTTGGAGAAACCGCTTTCACATATTTTCTTAGAATAATATTTACTATCTTAATTCATTTTTTGGGCATTTTCAGAATTTATCAGATTTCTGCCAGATTTGGTGTCGACCGATATTGGCGGCCGATTCCAGAATTTTTAATTTAAAAACTATAAAGAATTTCTTAAAACGAATTTCACCATGATTCTTAAAATAATATTCTTGATTTTTGAGAATTTTTGCGGGTCGTTCCGAGATATTTGATTTCGGGACGATTTCGGTATTTTTCCGAAAGTTTTTCGCATCCGCAACCGAATCCCGGGAATCCGCTACTCTAATTATTTTCACTTTTTCTTCCAAGAAAATATCTTCCCTTTTTCATTTTCTTTTCCTTTTTCCTTTTTCTTTCCTTCCTTTTCTTTCCACCAAATTCTCCAAACTTCTCCATTCTTCCATTTCTTTCTACATTCTTCCTCCAAAAATATCTCCTCCACCAAAAATATCTTCTCCAAAATATCCCACTCCTCTCCCATCACCATGGCCGGCCAAAGAGAGCCACCTCACCCCGCCATTTTACAAAAACCCCCTCTAAACATTTATTTAAATCACCTTCACAATTCCAATTTCTATATAAACCTTTCCTTTTTCATTTCACTTCATTTTTCTCTTCACCAACACCTTAACCACCACCAACTCCTCCTTCATCTCCACCACAACAACAACCACTACAACTTCTCCAACTCCTTACCTTCATCTTCTTCCTTCTCCATCTCCATGTAAACCACCACAAACTCCAACAACTCCACCAAAGCCTCCACCTTCTCCTTTACCTTCTCCAAAAATACCACCACCATCAAAACCCTCCACAAAACCACCACCCCATCACCACATCAAGGGCCGACCACCTCCTTAGGATTGGGGCCGAGCTCCTCTTCGTCGGTAATATCTCCGGTGATCATTCCGGTAATCGTTCACGATTATTCCCCGGTAATCGTTCACGATTATTCCGGTAATCATTCCGGTGACAATTGCAACGACAACACTACCGTCACCACCACCATCTTTACTTAACCATTTTCATCACCATCTCACCACCATCTTCACTTCCACCATCAATTTCACCATCACAACATCAACTCCTTCACTTTCTTTTTACCACCACCAAAGAAATCACCTTCCCTCCTCTCTGTTTTATTCCTGACGCGGATCTCATCCCCGCGTCTAGGCAATTCCTTAACACAATCCGCGCGTTCCTGTATTGATACGACGCGGAGCCCATGCCTGCGTCTGTATTCTTCTTGTGTTAACGCAACGCAGAACCCACGTCCGCGTCCACGTTCTCCTCGCGTCCTGACTTGAGCGCAGACCTCGCGTTTGTGGCATCTATGCGACGCGAACCCCGCGTCTGCTATTCCCGCGTCTGCTACTCCCGCGTCTGCTACTTCCGCGTCTGCTATTCCCGCGTCTGTGATTTCCGTGTCTACTATTCTCGCGACGCTATTCCCGCGTCTGCTATTCCCGCGTCTGCGACCCCCGCGTCTCACTTTCAAAACCCGCGTCTCCCTGTGCACTCTCTCTTCCCATATACTTCTCTCTAGAATTCTCTCTCTTTCTCTCTCTAACTCTTTCTCTCTCCTCTTCACTTTCTCTCTCTAAATATTTATATCATATTTTATGGCGCGTGCGCGAGTTCCCTGAATTTCAGACCTTTCAGCATTTCGGGTGATTTAGGCGAGTGTTCTCGCTCTCGCCTCCATTTGGGTTTCCCCGCTTTGTCGGGTTGACATGTATTTTATTCCATGTTTATATGTACTTGCTGCTTTATACCATGCATGGCCAACCCTTCGCGGTCGATTAGACTCTGGGTTTCTGCCCACTCTTGGGATGGCTAGTAGCCACCGTGAGTGCGCTTAGACCCCGAGCGTACTCGGACCCTTTAGCCTCCGGTCTCTCACTATTTCGAAAGAGAGGTGATTGGGACCGTCAGGTTTCTCAGCTCCGTCTGGTGAGCATACTTAGCGCTCAGCGCTTTATTCACTACATTCGTCTAGGCCAGTTGTTACCGGACTTTCTGCTCGTATTTTAAAACAAGTTGTCCCGGTAACCTCGCCAAGCGTATTAGTGTCTAAACCCTGTTCGCTGCCTGTGCCTCCAGCTTGTTTAGCTCCGCCTGGTTATCATGATCAGCGTTCAACGCTTTACCACTAGATTCGTCTAGGCGAGATGCTGCCGGATTTTCTACTCGCACTTTAAGCCGAGTTGTCCCGGTAATCTTGTCAGACGCTCCAGTGTTAAATACTACTTGCTGTCTGTGCCTCCAGCTTGCTCAGCTCCGCTTGGTTGTGCTCAGCTACTACTCTATCACATGCCATGTATTTACCTGATATGTTAACACTTGCCATGCCATTACTTCATACCTGTCATTTACATGCTACTATTTAACTCCTGTTTGTATCACCTGGCAACTGATGTGTTATCACCTGACTCCAGACATGCTACTACTTGGCAAGACCCCTTGTTATGACATGACTTGCCACCGGACTAATATCAATCTCTTGCCATGATTGGTCACCTGCCAAATATCATCCTTCTATCATGCTATCACTTGACACCCGACATGATATACTTGACCTTGTGATTATCACATTTACGGGAATCCTGTCCTGTTATCCTGTATTATGTACAGCGACCTGTTATCCTGTATTATATACAGTGACCTGAACTCCTGATCATGTCTTGCACCTGTTTTTCCCGTAAATTGATAATTAACTAATGAATCATAAAAAGGACCAACTTGCATCGGGTCGGGGGAAACTTGCGGCTATCAATATGTGTTCGTGTTTACAGTGGTACTAGGCATGTTGTGCAACTAAAACTTCCGGTCTGACCTGAGGGCCTCCAAGGGACCGAGGGGAGTGCTGGCTCCCTCCTTCCTGGTACCATCATGATAAGGGCATCCATAAGACCCTCCTGTAGGCCTTGCGGCCGGTTCCATACACCAGCGATGGAACGTCCTGGGTCGTGTCCCGGGCATGTACGGGACACACTGTAAACATTGTTCGTTGATACCCCCGTTGGTTTCCAATAACAGCCTTGCTTTACGCAGATATGGATATATGTGTGCTGGGACGCTAGTTCACATATCTAGATATCAGGGTAAGACGAGTAATAATAATAATAAAGTGCCAAGATGATAACATGCTCTTTAAGTTGTAAGTAGAAGTATGTGGAATGGGACGCATACTGAAGCCTGCAACTTAGACGGCTCTAATTATAACAGATGCCAGCTATGAATCTGTGATATGCCTTACCATATTTGCTTGTACTGGATTTTACTTCGGATTTTCGTTTTTATGAGTATGATCATATTAGCTACTCATACCCTGTTATTTAACCCTGTTCCATTCTATCAGTCTACTGCTCCTATCTTATTATTCCATGAGCAGTTCCTACTTGATATCACCTGTCATACATGTAATACCCCGTTTCCAGAATACGTACTTAGTAGCGTATTCAGCTTTTCGATCGTATTTTTCGATTTACTTCCTGTATTTGACCGATTTCAATTTCAAATATCATTTTCCAATATATTAGATTTTATATGATTTTCTGGATTTTTCCTGAATTAAAATGAATTTCTTCAAAACCGGTGTCGACCAGTGTCACTGATCGATTCCCGAATTTTTATTTTCCAAACAGTTAGGAATTTCTAGAAAGTCCTTTAGGCTTTATTTCTTAGAATCCTGTTTTCTATCTAAATACTTTTTCTGAGAATTTTATGAATTTATGAAAATTCTAACGGAGTCGGTAGATAACTGATTCCGGGATTTTTAGTTTTAAAACTATAAAGTGTTTCTTAAAAAGGATTTCACTATTAGCCTTCATATATTATTATTGATTTTTGGTGAAATTTACGAGTCGTTCCGAGATACTTGAATTTCGGACGATTTCGGTATTTTCCGAAATGTTTTCCGTACTTAGACTTAAACCCAGGAACCTGTGTTTCCGATATTTTCATTTTTGGAGATCAAGAAAATATCTTCATTTATCAAATTCTTTTCCTTTTTCCTTTTCTCTATTTTTCTTTCCTTCTTTCCTTCCACCAAATTCCCAAAATATCTTCTCCCAAAATATCTTCCCAAAATATCAAACAAATTCCACACTCTTCTACCATTAATGCCCTCATTCTCTCTCTCTTCCATGGCCGGCCACCATTGGCCAAGGGAGACAACTCATCTCCCCTATTTGCACAAACCCCCTCTCAATTACCTTATTTTCACCTCCTTTACAAAATCAAAATCCTATATAAACTTTCCTTTACATTTTTATCTCTCTTTTCTTCACTTCACCAAGAAATTAACCCTCACCACTTTCTCCTCCATCTCAAACTCAACCACCTACTTCCAAAACAACACCTAGGTTTTCATCTCCATCTCAAACAACCCCCACTTCTTTGGATTGGGATCGTCCGCAATATCGTCGAGGATCACTTTGGTGCTTTTCGTCGACCTCGATCTCTTCGAACTTGTAAAGCTTCACATAACCGTTTGAGGTGAGTATTTTTACTCACCAAGACTTGATAAATTCCTATTGTAATTGTGCCTTCATATCTTGTACACATATGACATCAAAATCACATTTTTAAACCATCAAACACAACCACCAGAAAATCTGTTCTGTTACTGTTTTTCCCACGATTAGTCGACTTAACCTAGGGACCAGTCGACTAACCCACCTTAGTTGAAACTTAACCTTTTCTGATTTCACAGTTTTAGTCGACTAAGCCATATTACCAGTCGACTAGACCCCCCTAGTCGACTATATTTTTAACCTAGTCGACTAATCTTTCCCTGAACCAGAAAACCCAACTCTCGGTTCCAGTCGACTCATCCAAAATATTAGTCGACTTAGGACCCCTAGTCGACTACCCATTCCTCCCTAGTCGACTCCTGTTTTCCTGAAATAAAACATCAACTCTCTGTATCACAAACTTAGTCGACTTAAGTATCCGTTAGTCGACTAGTAGTTCCCTGTTAGTCGACTACCCTTACAACCCTAGTCGACTAACTTTTCCTGAAACAGAATCCCAACTTTCTGGAACCCAGTTTTAGTCGACTCATCTAGACTATTAGTCGACTTAAGTCCCCTATTAGTCGACTAACCCTTCCACCTAGTCGACTAATTCTGACTGTTTGACTTAGTTGATTTCTTTTCTGAATTTGATCTTATCATTGATACATGTGTGACATATTATTCCTGTTCATGCTTCATAACTGATATTACATGACATGTTACTTGATGGATCTCACCACTTGTTACTTCATGACTTGTTATTACATATTCTCGTTTCATGACTCGTTAAATAGTAAATATCACCTTTTATCATGCTATCTCTTAAACCAAGCGTGATGCACTTGACTTTTGTATAAAATGGACCAACTTACACATGGGACGGGGGAAATATGCGGATATCGATATGTGTTCGTGTTTACAGTGGCATTAGGTATATTGTACAATTATATTTCCGGTCTGACCTGAGGGCCTCCAGGGGACCGAGGGGAGTGCTTGCTCCCTCTTCCTGATACAGTCATGACAAGGGCATACATAAGTCCCTCCTGATAGGCCTTGCGGCTGGTTCCGTCATCAAGCAACGGAACACCCTGGACCGTGGTCCCGGGCATGCACGGGACCCACTGTAAACATAGTTCGTCGATACAACCGCTGTTTCCAATAACAACCTTGCTTTACTAGGATATGGATCTATGTGCTCTGGGACGCTGGGTCACATAGTTAGATATCACAGTAAGACAAGTAATAATAATAAGACGTTAACTGTAGATTCGTTGTATTAGGATTTTATCTCTTCATGCTTTTCATACTTGTTAGTTGATATTCCTTATAACTGTTTCATCCTTCCTTATTCATGTCCCTTAGCCACTTGGCTATAGTTTGTTTATTGTTATATGTCTTGACTCCTTGGATTTGCACATTCAGATTCTGAAGCTTGGAACGAAGTGGAACCATCCACAGAGGACCAAGCTTACCTTAGTGAGCAGGCGGATTAGTTCCAGTCCCCTCGTGCCAGACTTACCTTTTGACTCACGAGATCTTCTTTCTGCTTGTGAGCTTTTTGTATACATATTTGTATATATCTCTTTTGGACTTGGTTGTGATGTAATACACATGTAATGTGTAATACTTTATAATATCCTGTGATAACTTTGTATGTGTATATCTTGAGTTGGCATAAGAATATACCACGCCTTGTGTTATACTCTGAAATCTTGTTGTACTTTTACGCTTAGCGTATATACGTGGGGAAATTTATGACCTACGTATATACGTCGCAGTGACGTCCCCGTATCCGTGGAATCGGGGCGTTACAGGTTGGTATCAGAGCCTAGGCTCTCAAACCTAAAGTACAATCAAGCAGCAAATTACTGAAATTTGCTAATGCCAACTACAATATACAAAGTTATTAAGTCCTTCTTGATTCCTTCCTCGATTCATTCCCTTGTATCCTAAACTCCTTCCAATTGTTTTCAAATTCCAGTTTTCTATTCCTAACTCGGTATGGAGCGAAGGACGGGCCGTAACCACTCGGGGCAAGCTTCGAATGGACCCACGGGAGAGAATGTGGATATTCTAAGGGTCATTCAGACAATGATGGAGAACCAGCAGCAGCAGACTGAGCTTCTCCGGCAAGAGTTGACAGCTCCAAAGGAACAGAGGCCGGGGAATATATCAGACTTCAGAAGGTTGCAGCCAGCCATATTCACGGGTGAAGAGAAACCCCTGGATGCTGAACAATGGCTGACAGACACCACAGATCTGCTGAATGCAGCCAGGGTACCAAAGGAGAACCAAGTCGAGGTCGCCAAGATACAGTTGAAAGATGTAGCCAGAACTTGGTGGCTCGCTGAAGAGGCCAGATTGGAGAAGCCTGTCACCTGGGACACGTTCTCCAAGAGTTTCTAAAGCAGATTCTTCCCTGCTACTGCTCAGAAAGATATGGAAGAGCAGTTTATCAGACTCCAGCAGTGGAACAAGTCCGTGGATGAGTATGCCGCGGAGTTTCTTAGACTTAGCCGCTTTGCTCCGTACATGGTGACGGATGAGGAGAAGCGGGCAAGCAGATTCCAGCAGGGCCTGCAGATGGACATACAGGTCTTCTTGATGCCCCAGCAACTGAAGACTTATTCAGAGGTTCTCACCATAGCTCGAGAGGTGGAGCGTGGGTTAGAGAAGAAGCAAGCCAACCAGATGAGGAACCAGGCCATGAAGAGGCCGTTTGCACCAATGGGAAGAGGAGGCCCATACAGAGCAGCAAAGGTTCAGGCAAGGCAACCATTCAGACCAGCTCCTTACCAGATGGCTCGACCAGGTCCTATCTGCAACTTTTGCCAGAAACCAGGTCATTCTCAGCAGAATTGCCGTAGGGCAAATGGATGGTGTTTGGTGTGTGGATCTCGAGATCATTCCATTGAAGCTTGTCCACACAGGAGAATGGGGATAGCCAATCAGACCTTGCCAGCACTTCAGGGACCCAATGGACAGAGGGCACTTCCAGGGCCACTTGGGCAGAGGAATCAGGGACCAGTGATGAGGAGAGCTCTTCCCCTTCCTCCACAGCATGTTGTTCGCCCAGTCCAGAGAGGAGCCAGGACTGCAGCAGGGCGTGGTAGAGGTCAGGCTTACAATCTGACTGCAGAGGAGGCTGAGGCTTCAGAGGAGGTGATAACAGGTAACATCAGAGTTCATTCGAAACCTGTTCTCGCTCTCTTCGATTCAGGTGCATCCCATTGTTATATCTCAGACCATTTTGTGGCTTTGCATTCTATACCTGTTAGATCTTTAGACCACAAATAGGAGATTAGTACAGGGAATGGGGTAATCATATCTTCTAGAGTCTGTACTGATTGTCCAGTAGAACTTTGTGATAAGATCTTGGCCATAGATATGCTCGTACTAGACACCAAAGGGTACGACGTAATCTTAGGCATGACCTGGCTCAGTCAGTACCATGCAGTTATTGATTGTAGGGAGAAGAAGATTAATTTCAGAATCCCTCATCAACCGGAGTTCCAATTTAGTGGAGAAGTGAAGTCTACCAAGGGAAAGACTCGGATGACTACTTCGGAGGTTCAGAAGCAGAAGGTACCGGTGTGGGATGAATTCCCAGGAGTGTTTGCTGAGATCTTAGGACTGCCACCTGACAGGGTGATCGAGTTCTCCATTGACACAGTTCCAGGAGCAGCTCCTATATCCAAGGCTCCGTACAGGATGGCACCGACGGAGTTAGAAATTCTGAAGAAGCAGCTGCAGGAATACTCAGACAAAGGATTGATTAGACCAAGTACTTCACCATGGGGAGCTCCAGTGCTATTGGCGAACAAGAAGGATGGTGGTAAGAGGCTTTGTATTGATTATAGGGAATTGAACAAAGTTACCATCAAGAATAAGTATCCCTTGCCCAGGATTGATGATCTGTTTGATCAGCTTCATGGAGCCCGTGTATTCTCTAAATTGGATTTACAATCGGGTTACCATCAGCTGAGGGTGAAGAAAGAGGATATCCAGAAGACTGCATTCAGGACCCGTTATGGCCACTATGAGTTTCTAGTTATGCCTTTCGGAGTCACCAATGCCCCTGCAGTTTTCATGGATTTGATGAACCGAGTGTTCTCGCCCTATCTGGATCGGTTCGTTGTTGTTTTCATAGATGACATTTTGATCTATTCAAAGAACAACAGGGAGCATGCAGAACACTTGAGGATTGTGTTGCAGACTCTCCAGCAGGAGCAGCTTCATGCCAAGAGGAGCAAGTGTGAGTTCTGGTTGGACAGCATAGCCTTCCTTGGACACATGGTTTCAGCAGAAGGAATTTCAGTTGATCCCAGCAAAATCCAGGCAGTGAGAGATTGGCCGATTCCGAGGACGGTGACTGAGATTAAGAGTTTTCTTGGACTAGCCGGATATTACAGACGCTTTGTCCAGGATTTCTCTAGGATTGCAGCCCCGTTGACCAAGCTCACCAGGGAGAGAAGTATTTATGGACAGAGGAGTGTACCGCAGCATTTGAGCAATTGAAGCAGAGGCTCATTTCAGCTCCAATCTTGAGGACTCCCTCAGGAAGAGGAGGGATGGTCATATTCAGTGATGCATCAGGAAAAGGCCTGGGATGTGTACTTATGCAACATGATCATGTCATAGCATATGCATCTAGGCAACTGAAGACTCATGAGCGGAATTACCCAACTCATGACTTGGAGTTAGCAGCTGTTATCTTTGCCTTGAAGATTTGGAGGCATTATCTTCTGGGGGATAAAGTGTTGATATATACGGATCACAAGAGCCTCAAGTATATTTTCTCACAGAAAGAGTTGAACATGAGGCAGAGGAGGTGGCTTGAACTTATGGCGGACTATGATATTGACTTGCAATATCATCCAGGTAAGGTCAATACAGTTCCAGATGCACTGAGCAGGATGCCAGAGAATAGAGTGCTTGTCCAACTTACTCAGCAGAAGGAGTTGATTCAGGACTTTATCAGATTGGACTTGATGTTAGTTCGAAGGACTGAGAAGGCAGGACAGTTTATGACTTTACAGATCCAGTCAGCATTGATAGATGAGATCAAGGAAGCTCAAAAGGAAGACCCCAGATTACAGAAATTCCGAGATCAGGTAGGGGCTGGATTAAGGACTGATATCTGTATTCATCCAGATGGTGCTCTGTATTTTGGTAGTAGACTTTGTGTTCCCCAAGGAGAAGTTAAACAGAAGATTTTGGCGGAAGCACACAGTTCAGCTTATTCCATACACCCGAGGGGAACCAAGATGTATCAGGACTTGAAGAAGCATTTTTGGTGGAATGCTATGAAGAGGGAGATAGCTCAGTTTGTAGCCAAATGCTTGGTCTGCCAGCAGATAAAGATAGCGCATCAGAGGTCAGCTGGACTTCTGCATCCTTTACCAATACCCGAATGGAAGTGGGAGCACATCACCATGGATTTTGTCACGACATTGCCTCGCAGTCCCAAAGGTAATAATGCTGTGTGGGTAATCATTGACCGTCTCACCAAGTCAGCTCACTTCATACCATTTCGGGTAGGTCAGACAACAGAGGTTTTGGCAGACAAGTACATGAAGGAGATAGTTCGTCTACATGGAGTTCCTGTTAGTATTGTATCAGATAGAGACACCAGATTCAGATCTCATTTCTGGGAGAGTCTCCAAGAGAGTCTGGGAACTCGTCTGAAATTCAGTACATCATATCATCCTCAGACAGACGGACAATCTGAAAGGACTATCCAGATCCTTGAAGATATGCTAAGGGCCTGCATGATTGAGTTTAAGGGATCTTGGGAAGATCATCTTCACTTGGCTGAGTTTTCTTATAACAACAGTTATCAGGCAAGTATCAAGATGGCACCTTTTGAGGCACTGTATGGAAGAAAGTGCAGATCACCGATTTGTTGGGATGAAGTCGGTGAGAGGAGACTATTGGGGCCAGAGATCCTGATTCAGACAACAGAGAAAGTCAGAATCATCAGAGATCATCTCAGGGCAGCTCAGAGTCGGCAGAAGAGTTGGGCAGATTCACAGAGAAGGCCATTGGAATTCCAGGCAGGAGATCATGTGTTCTTGAAGATATCACCTACCAAGGGAGTTATCCGGTTCGGTCTTCGTGGAAAGCTTAGTCCAAGATATATCGGCCCATTCGAGATTTTGGAGCGAGTGGGAGATGTGTCTTACAGATTGGCCTTACCTCCATCTTTGGACGGAGTGCACAATGTTTTCCACGTATCTCAGTTGAGGAAGTATGTCAAGGATGATAGTCATATTTTGGATCATTCCGAACTGGAACTGCAGCCAGATTTATCATATCAGGAGCAGCCGATGGCCATTCTAGATAGAAGTGTGAAGACACTGAAGAACAAGGCTATACCATTAGTGTTGGTGTCTTGGAACAGGCATGCGCCAGGAGAGGCCACTTGGGAACGAGAGGACGTTATCCGTGAGCGCTATCCTCAACTTTTCACATCTTGAATGGTAAGACTCTTTCCTTCTATTCTTCTCTACCGTTATCTTCCATCCTATCCTTCTCTATCTGTTACTTTTCCTGTTACCTTTCACCTTATGAAATTTCGAGGACGAAATTTTGTAAGGTGGATGGATTGTAATACCCCGTTTCCAGAATACGTACTTAGTAGCGTATTCAGCTTTTCGATCGTATTTTTCGATTTACTTCCTGTATTTGACCGATTTCAATTTCAAATATCATTTTCCAATATATTAGATTTTATATGATTTTCTGGATTTTTCCTGAATTAAAATGAATTTCTTCAAAACCGGTGTCGACCAGTGTCACTGATCGATTCCCGAATTTTTATTTTCCAAACAGTTAGGAATTTCTAGAAAGTCCTTTAGGCTTTATTTCTTAGAATCCTGTTTTCTATCTAAATACTTTTTCTGAGAATTTTATGAATTTATGAAAATTCTAACGGAGTCGGTAGATAACTGATTCCGAGATTTTTAGTTTTAAAACTATAAAGTGTTTCTTAAAAAGGATTTCACTATTAGCCTTCATATATTATTATTGATTTTTGGTGAAATTTACGAGTCGTTCCGAGATACTTGAATTTCGGACGATTTCGGTATTTTCCGAAATGTTTTCCGTATCTTAGACTTAAACCCAGGAACCTGTGTTTCCGATATTTTCATTTTTGGAGATCAAGAAAATATCTTCATTTATCAAATTCTTTTCCTTTTTCCTTTTCTCTATTTTTCTTTCCTTCTTTCCTTCCACCAAATTCCCAAAATATCTTCTCCCAAAATATCTTCCCAAAATATCAAACAAATTCCACACTCTTCTACCATTAATGCCCTCATTCTCTCTCTCTTCCATGGCCGGCCACCATTGGCCAAGGGAGACAACTCATCTCCCCTATTTGCACAAAACCCCCTCTCAATTACCTTATTTTCACCTCCTTTACAAAATCAAAATCCTATATAAACTTTCCTTTACATTTTTATCTCTCTTTTCTTCACTTCACCAAGAAATTAACCCTCACCACTTTCTCCTCCATCTCAAACTCAACCACCTACTTCCAAAACAACACCTAGGTTTTCATCTCCATCTCAAACAACCCCCACTTCTTTGGATTGGGATCGTCCGCAATATCGTCGAGGATCACTTTGGTGCTTTTCGTCGACCTCGATCTCTTCGAACTTGTAAAGCTTCACATAACCGTTTGAGGTGAGTATTTTTACTCACCAAGACTTGATAAATTCCTATTGTAATTGTGCCTTCATATCTTGTACACATATGACATCAAAATCACATTTTTAAACCATCAAACACAACCACCAGAAAATCTGTTCTGTTACTGTTTTTCCCACGATTAGTCGACTTAACCTAGGGACCAGTCGACTAACCCACCTTAGTTGAAACTTAACCTTTTCTGATTTCACAGTTTTAGTCGACTAAGCCATATTACCAGTCGACTAGACCCCCTAGTCGACTATATTTTTAACCTAGTCGACTAATCTTTCCCTGAACCAGAAAACCCAACTCTCGGTTCCAGTCGACTCATCCAAAATATTAGTCGACTTAGGACCCCTAGTCGACTACCCATTCCTCCCTAGTCGACTCCTGTTTTCCTGAAATAAAACATCAACTCTCTGTATCACAAACTTAGTCGACTTAAGTATCCGTTAGTCGACTAGTAGTTCCCTGTTAGTCGACTACCCTTACAACCCTAGTCGACTAACTTTTCTTGAAACAGAATCCCAACTTTCTGGAACCCAGTTTTAGTCGACTCATCTAGACTATTAGTCGACTTAAGTCCCCTATTAGTCGACTAACCCTTCCACCTAGTCGACTAATTCTGACTGTTTGACTTAGTTGATTTCTTTTCTGAATTTGATCTTATCATTGATACATGTGTGACATATTATTCCTGTTCATGCTTCATAACTGATATTACATGACATGTTACTTGATGGATCTCACCACTTGTTACTTCATGACTTGTTATTACATATTCTCGTTTCATGACTCGTTAAATAGTAAATATCACCTTTTATCATGCTATCTCTTAAACCAAGCATGATGCACTTGACTTTTGTATAAAATGGACCAACTTACACATGGGACGGGGGAAATATGCGGATATCGATATGTGTTCGTGTTTACAGTGGCATTAGGTATATTGTACAATTATATTTCCGGTCTGACCTGAGGGCCTCCAGGGGACCGAGGGGAGTGCTTGCTCCCTCTTCCTGATACAGTCATGACAAGGGCATACATAAGTCCCTCCTGATAGGCCTTGCGGCTGGTTCCGTCATCAAGCAACGGAACACCCTGGACCGTGGTCCCGGGCATGCACGGGACCCACTGTAAACATAGTTCGTCGATACAACCGCTGTTTCCAATAACAACCTTGCTTTACTAGGATATGGATCTATGTGCTCTGGGACGCTGGGTCACATAGTTAGATATCACAGTAAGACAAGTAATAATAATAAGACGTTAACTGTAGATTCGTTATATTAGGATTTTATCTCTTCATGCTTTTCATACTTGTTAGTTGATATTCCTTATAACTGTTTCATCCTTCCTTATTCATGTCCCTTAGCCACTTGGCTATAGTTTGTTTATTGTTATATGTCTTGACTCCTTGGATTTGCACATTCAGATTCTGAAGCTTGGAACGAAGTGGAACCATCCACAGAGGACCAAGCTTACCTTAGTGAGCAGGCGGATTAGTTCCAGTCCCCTCGTGCCAGACTTACCTTTTGACTCACGAGATCTTCTTTCTGCTTGTGAGCTTTTTGTATACATATTTGTATATATCTCTTTTGGACTTGGTTGTGATGTAATACACATGTAATGTGTAATACTTTATAATATCCTGTGATAACTTTGTATGTGTATATCTTGAGTTGGCATAAGAATATACCACGCCTTGTGTTATACTCTGAAATCTTGTTGTACTTTTACGCTTAGCGTATATACGTGGGGAAATTTATGACCTACGTATATACGTCGCAGTGACGTCCCCGTATCCGTGGAATCGGGGCGTTACAATACATCTACGTGCTTACATGCTTCTGCTCACGACACGATTTTCAATACATGATTATGATTCGGTTTTATCGATACACATGTGCTTATCCTTGCACGCCATCTGACTTTTGCCTCACCACTCGCCTGGGGAGTTCTGACTCCTCTGGATCCTCATGTCCAGGTTCTGGAGTTTGGAGCGTGTGGATTCTCCCTGTTGCTGATCAAAGTGGCGTAGCGGTAGCGTGGATCTCCAGCAGACCGTTCAGAGCTCTATCCTTCCAGGCCCCCTGTGTGCCTCTCGAGTTTTCCCTTTGTACACTCGTGAGTGCCTTTTGTACTATTCATACTTGTATATCTTTTTGTAATCTCGCAATTGCGCATATCAGTGATGTAATATTTATGTAATATTGGATCACCTCTGGTGATAACTTTGTAATTGTACTCATGTGTTGGAATGTATAATGCACCACTTGCTTCCGTACTCTGATTCTTGCCTGTACTGATGCTTAGCGTATATACGTGAGGGTATTTCTGACCTGCGTATATACGTTGCAGTAACGTCTCCGTACCCGCAGGATCGGGGCGTTACATTATCCAAAAATAACTACCTGTATAAATAGAGAACCCTCAGGGGGACGATCAATTAATCCCAGAAACCCTAACACTAGAGATCAAGTGACCACCAATCAGTTTAGTTATTTTTTAATAGGCTTCTTTAAGTTGTTTTATTTTTATTTTAAGTATATTTTTAGTCTCACATCAGTTATGATGGGGAATTCTTCTTTGTTAGAGTCTATATAAGGCCTAGACTTGTAGTTAATTATTTAGACTATGATGAATTAGTTAAACTCTTTTTTTTTTTTTTTGAAGCATGGTGATTTACTTTACAAATTTAATCTTTGCATGGTGATGTGCGGAGTGGGAGAGAGATCTCTCAGGTACTAAAATTTATATCCTCTCAAAACCTTAATTTCTTCCCTTTTTCTTCCTTTTCCCTTTCTCGTATTGCATCAACTTGGTATCAGAGCTAAAATCCTGAGTTTTTTATATTCTTTCACAAAATTTCTCCCTTCACAAAACTTTAGTTCCACAAAATCCACAAGAATCTCCCTCTCAACCTAAATTTCTGCTTCTTCCACAAATCTTCCAAAATTTTTTCTTCCATAAAAAACCTGAAACCCTAGAAAAAGAAAAAAAGAAAAAAGAAAGGAAAAAAGAAAAAATTGAAAAGTCTACTGTTCAAATCCCTGTTCATCTTCTTCCCTCTACCTCCTCTTCAACCGCAACCACCGTCATCAACCTCACCGCCATGCTCATCAAACCACTCCTCGTCGCCTCCACGTCATCGAGGCCTCATCGTCCTCTCCAGATCTCATCGCCGAGGAGATCAAGCCATTGCTGCCACATCGTCAATTGACAACCTGATAGTTCCTCTGCTCCACCGACCTCATCTTCACCGCTAGGGCCTTGTCATCGTCACACAACCAGTCGGAGTCCTTCAGATCCTCCTCCGACGTCCCGATGCCCTCGAGACGGCCGACGACGCCTCAGTCTTCATCCAAGCCATCGTCGCCATCCCCTCACTCCTTATATCACCACCGCCGCCCACGACATCGACCACCACCCTTGCCAACACCAACACCACCTCCGCCGGCCTACTTCGACCTCGCCAGAACTCATCTACCCCGCCTTTGTCCTCGTCGGTACTCACCAACACCACGTCTATCGTCTTCCTCGTCACCTTCCTCGTCACCATACCTCCAATGTTACCACCCGGGTTTCGTCACGCCACCGTCGACTCTGATCTGACGTCACCCCTGCCACCTGCCTTCGCCAGAAAGCGCCGCCGCCACTTGCCACCAGCAGTAGCAGCCTGCAAGCCTTGGGTTCGATCGAAAGGGGAAGAAGAAAGTTAACGACGGGTTTCATATCCAAACCCGAACTCAATTCATTATTGGGTTTAAGTGGCTAAACCCGCGACGGATCTGACACGCTTTGCAGCCAAGCTTGACCAGCGAAGCCAAGCTAAGCCGCAAGCCATTGCTGACGTCATCGGTTCGAACTTTGCCATTCTCAAGCCGAGCCGACACGCCGAGCATCCGAGTCGTTAAGCCAATTTGAGTCGTTTGTTGATGTCAATTGACATCATCAAGTCGCGTTGATGTCAGCGGCTATATTGCTGACATCATCAGCTCGCCTGAGCCGTCACTGTTCATAATAGTCATACAACTTGCGTTCCAGAGTCCGTTTCTGGTTCGTTCGAAGTCCGATTCGAATTCTGTCTAAAAAGTTAGATCCGCACCTGAGTCCCGGAGATATTGGAAGAATTTTACAGCTTTTGAGTAGCAGACTTGACCTCCACAAGCTCATGTTTGGTGCGGTACAATTTCTGCAGCAGTCCAACAACGTTTCAGGACCCGTTCGGAGTTTGATTCGAGTTCTATTCGAAGCGTTGGGTTGTAACTGAGCCCCGAAGCCGACATGGGTGAGAACCACGACCACATGCTAGTGAAACTTGACCTCATCCTCAGACTAACTCGAGATTATAACGCTACATTAAAGAGGATAGAGTCACGAGGTGAGAGTCAACATATCAATAGCGTTCCTAGTGATGATACTAGAAACCTAGAAGTTGTTGATCTGAGCCAGAGCCAAAGCTAGAAATTGTTGATGAGCCAGTGCCGGAGTTAGATCTAGAAGTTGTTGATGAGTCAGACTCAGAGTTAAAAGTGAAAAAGTCTCTTATTGAGATCCCTGTAGATCTTCTAACGGATCCTGCCATGGAACTATTACTCTCTTTGCCAGCTATGAGGGTTCTCTTATCCCTTAGGTCGCCTGACGTGTACGTCCCGTTGTAGATCTTTCTATTGAGGCAGGTTCACAGGAGTTTGACATTTTGATATGTGGTTCAGTTTTCAGCGGTGCTAATTTGAGTTGTTTTGCTGCGTTTATCTTGCTTGAGCTATCTCTAATTGCTGCCGATCTTTCACGTAAGCTAGTTCCACTTCCACTACTATGGCTCAGGCCTGATGCATCAGTGTCACTTCCCCGATCACCACCTTGGCCTGATTGATGCGAGATGTGGTATAGTTCTACCCAGACTACCTGTTATCACTGCATTCATCGGAGATAAATGCTTCTAAGTCGGAGAGAATGATGGGAATCCAATGAATGCTTCTAAGGGCTCTTTGTTTCGTCATAAAAGTTGCAAAAGTCCGTAATTCGTAAATGACTCACAACCCAATTACAACTACGATGTATGTTTGGATTGTAATTCGTAAAAGATGTAAAGCAACTCAATTACCACTCACTTGCAACTCAATTACCACTCACTTATAGCTCACTTACAGTTAATTTTGTGGTCATGCAAATTTGTATTATTTTTTTATGTTAATATTAATTTTTTTAATATTTAACATTTTTAGTATTTATTTGTAATATTAAAATATTTTAAATTGCCAAATAGTTAATTTTGTGGTCAACTTTTCTACTTACAACTTACACATTACGACAACCAAACACCGTAAAACATAATACACTTTCTCACTTACAACTTTATATTACCAACCAAATACCGTAAAACTTATATGCATGTAACTCATTTATAACTGTAAAAGACTTTACCAATTACGACTTACAAATTACGGCCAATTATGACAACCAAGCAGACCCTAAGTCGGGGAGAATGATGGAAATTGGTTTAGTTATTTTTTAGTAGGCTTCTTTAAGTTGTTTTATTTTAGTTTAAGTGTATTTTTAGTCCCACATCGGTTATGATGAGGAAATTTTCTTTATAAGAGCCTATATGAGGCCTAGACTTGTAGTTAATTATTTAGACTATGATGAATTAGTTTAAACCCTCTTTTTGTGAAAGCATGGTGATTTGCTTTACAAATTTAATCTTTGCATGGTGGTGTGTGGAGTGGGAGAGAGATCTCCGGATGCTGAAGCCCGAATTCATCTATATCTCCTCAAAACCCTAATTTCTTCTTTTCTCCTTTCTCGTATTACATCATTTTCCCTTTCAAGTTTTCATGTAAATCTGTGTGTTTTCCTCTGGTTTGATCTCTACAATTCACCCATTAATCTCTGCAAATTGGTGCGTGGATAACTACTCCGGGAATTACACACCGCATCTATCAATACCTCTGCATAATATCTCTGAGTTTATTTTGTAATTGTATTTGCAATTTTAGGTTATCACACCGTCATCTTTTTGTTAGTTTGTAACCATCTCTTATATATGTAAGGCCCTCTCTTTTTTTGGTTTTGGATGGTCTTTTAGGTTATATTTGGAATTGATTAGTGCAGGCATGTATCTTTGAAGAAACTAAGTATTTAGCTTTTGAGATGGAATCAGTTTAATCTCTCAGTATACTGTATTACTAATTTTTATTTGTTCCATTGAGTTTAAATGAGTGGCTGTTAAAGTGGAGATGAATATTGTTATAGTTATAAATGCAGGAAGCAGACATTTATCATAGCTTTGGTTTCTAAGAAATTATTCAACATGGCATTCAGTCAGTAGTAAATACCTTTGTTCTCATCACTAGAGATCAGGTTAGGAGACTACAAACAAATTATCTTATGTGTATATATCGCATCTCTTGGGTAACTGCACGTTGAGCAGTGTTGTTTCTGCAATTATAGTGTATATTATGTTAGTGAATTTAATGATAGTACTCAAACAATATTGCTTGTCTCATCATGCAGAGATCAGACCGCGGTGTTCAGGACCTGGCGAAACTAGTTGTGGAGACAAAACAAATTCCCGACATCATAGGTTTTTGAATTCTGTTATTAACTGATTGCTTGTTTTATAATGTTTTCTTTATTTCTCTATAATTCGTTCTATCATAGTTAACAGAAACAGAAAACCTGTTATTTCTGCATTTGGTGAAGCATTGAATTTATCATCTGTTTGTTTTAAATTTCTTGATTAATGAATCCGATTCGGTGATTCTGTCAGACAGATGTTTCTGCAAATATTTCTATTCTAGATGGTAATTCAATGGGCTTGTACTATTTGTACTTTCAACTGTGTTGCTTGAATAATTAAGGATATGTACGATGGAGTAGTGGCAAATGTCAGAACTTGTGGAGGCATAACAAGTGATTTTTCTATCACAATTGGAGTGCATCAAGGATCTGCATTGAGTCCATTCTTATTTGTCATAGTGATGGATGAGCTTACTCGAGCTATTCAAGATGAGTTACCATGGTGTATGCTATTTACTGATGATATTGTCCTAATCGATGAGACGAGAGCTGGGGTAAATGGCAAATTAGAGTTATGGAGGCAAACTCTAGAATCTCGAGGTTTTAAATTAAGTAGGGCCAAAACAGAGTATATGGAGTGTAAATTCAGTAAACAGATAATTCGAGATTATAGTATTGTGAGATTGGATGGACAAGAAATACCGATGAGCAGTCATTTTAAGTACTTGGGTTCTATTATCCAAAAGGATGGGGAGATTGATAGTGATGTCAACCATAAGATTCAAGCTGGCTGGTTGAAATGGAGGAGCGTAACAGGAGTTTTATGTGATCGTAACATTCCGTTATGGCTGAAGGGAAAGTTTTATCGGACTGCTATTAGGCTAGTAGCTTTGTTGTATGACACAGAATATTGGGTTATAAAGAGACATCATGCCAATAAGATGAGTGTAGCAGAGATGCGCATGCTTCGTTGGATGTGTGGTAACACGCGGAGAGATAAGGTGATAAATGAGGATATTCGTACTAAGATAGGTGTAGCCTTTATAGAAAAGAAGATGAGAGAAAACCGCCTACAATGGTTTGGTCATATGCGACGTAGACCTACAGATGCGCCAGTCCGGCGAGTAGAGCGTATCAATTTAGGGCAAGTTAAAAGAACGCAGGGAGACCGAAGAAAACATGGATGGAGGTAATATGACAAGATATAGAGGCTAAAGGTCTTAGTGAAGGCATATTGCTCGATAGGAATGAGTGGAGAAAGCTGATCCATGTGCCCGATCCAGCGTAATTCTCTTTTGGTTCATGTAGCCTACCCCAAATACTTGGGACATATGGCTTAGTTGTTGTTGCTGCTTGATTTTTTTTCAACAATTTTAGGATATAACTAATAGGTTCTGGGGACATTGAACTCGCCTGAAGACGTGAATCGATTGCCATTGAATGTATTGCACAAATTTTCTATTTTCATGTGTACTAAAAGGAATGTATTTTTAACAAGGAATACTGTTTTTGACATTATGCGAATTCATGTAAAAGTTGCATCAGAACTGATCGAAGTGCAAGGCAACCTAGAACCATATCTTCTAGATGCCCTTACTATAGTGGATCTTCTCCATGTCAATCATGCCAAGAATTTATTATACATTCTGATTCAAATTTAGCCTCTAGTTTACTTTTCCGCTTATTATCTTTCCTTTAACCTCTTATTCCTTACTCATCCTTTTTATACAAGTGATGAGGAAGGCCTTCTGTTAGAAGCTTGTACTCATCACTGACACCAAAAATAATTGTATCCTCTATTCAACCTTCTGGGGAATTTAAACCATAAGCTTCTGCTCTATATTAAATTCCTGTGGTTGCTATTTCCTTTTTTTCTCACTTCTTATATGATGATAAAAACTTTAGGTGAGAACTAATAGGCTGAACTAGGTGAAGTGGTACAAGTTGGCATAATGTTTAAGGCGTAAAAGGCCAATAATTAGTACCTTTTTCCGCAAAATGTTCTTTAGAATTTCATCCAACCGTTATTTTGTTGCTCGCATAAATGGTGAGGTTTGTTTCAGCAAAATATGCATGATCTTAGTGTATTTTCTATACTTCATTCGTTTCTTCTTCAGTTCTGGGAATCAGCCAGGATAGCTGAAATGAAGACCCTGATTGCAGTAAACAATGCTGGGACTATCAACAAAAGCAATAAGATATGGGAAGTTTCAGCTGAAGAATTTGATATGGTCATAGATACCAACATAAAGGTATAGCAAATGTGCTCCGTCATTTTCTGCCACTCATGATTGAAAGAAAGCAAGGTGTTATTGTTAACATGTCTTCTGGGTGGGGAAGATCTGCAGCTGCAGAGGTAATGAATTCTCCCTGCATTGATGTGTCCAGACCATGGTTTAAAATTTGAGTATCAGTATCGGCCAATAGTTTTTCCTATCAGTAACATCAGTCGTCAAAATCGGCAACATCAGATCCGATATCGGATGATACTACAATGTTAATATCATATCGTCTACCTCATTACCATATTTTCCGATAATATATCAGAATTGGCTGACATTTGAAACCATGGTCCAGATCATTCTGTTTGTGGCACTCATTTCCGTGTGACAAGATTTTGAGCTTGTGTATGACAATACTTAAATTGTATGGCAGGTTGCCCCCTACTGTGCTTCAAAATGGGCAATTGAGGGTCTGACACGTGCCGTGGCAAAGGAATTGCCGCCTGGGCTGGCAATTGTTGCTTTAAGTCCTGGTGTGGTGAATACTGATATGCTTGCCTCATGCTTTGGAAGTTCTGCTGCCCTCTATCAGACTCCTGAAGCTTGGTAGTAATCGTTCACACACTTGTAGACTTATTACTCATTTGGTATTTGAATATCATACATTACTGAATCGTAGACATACCTTCAGTAGTTATTTCCTAAAAAATTTATGCTGCTTTTCATGGAACCCCCAAAATCTTCTTAATCTTAAATAACCCAATCTTCAAGTGTTGAAAAACCATGCTCAGTGGCCTAGCTGTTCAAGAAGAAGAGAATAATCGTTTATATCAAAAAAAAAAAAAAAAGAAGAAGAAGAAGAAGAATATTCGTGAACTATGGCCGACCCTTTAGATTAATTTAATATCCAAACATCCTATAACCCATTCTATTAAGCCATCATCCATACCTCTCTCAACACTCCTCTTTTCTCTCTTTAACGTGTCCCCCTCTTCTAATCTCTTCCCTAAACCTATTTTTCCGAATCGTCTTCTCCCTAACCCACTCTTCATCATGAATTTAGATCGGTATAATTTGGAATTTAGAAGCTAAAAAATTCATATGAGGTTTCATTAGGTTCTCATAGGAAATTAGTGTTTCCAAAATAGAAAGTGGGAGAACAGAAAGGAGGGATGAAGGATATTTATGTCTTTTAAGCTTTTCAACTAGAATGAGACAACAAATTGGAGGTCCTTAAAATAACTGAAAGATCTCGGGGGGTTATTACAAATTATGAAGATTTTGGGGTTCTATCGAAACAAGCTTTTTTTTTTTTGTTTCTCTTTGTTGGGTTGTTTGGGTGGGCGGGCACGCCCGCGGAGAGGGGGGGGAGGGAGGGGAGGTAATATATAAGAAAATCCACAATAACCTTAAAGCATTCATTGATACTGTTTAGTATTGTTCTTTCGCCGGGAAGACCACAAAAATATATGATAACTTGTATCAGTTATGTACCACTATTAGCTTCTGTGGGACACTATTATGGTAGCTTCTGTGAACAGCTGAGGTTCCATCAGATAGATAAGCCAGTTTTGTTTGTCTTTTGTTAATTATATGAGTTAACTGTTACTTAAGCATGTCACTCACTACTCTGATCCTTTATGAAATCATATTCTGCACTTGCCGTGAAATCCATCGATAAATAGCCAGCTGTATTCATATGATGAAGAAATAGACTTCGTTCTTTGGACATTGCGTATTATGGTTATGTACTGAATAATCTTTTGAAAAAGTTGAATATTTCCTTATAGTCTTTTCTTCTTTCAATTGGCCAGGGCTCCACAAGCAGCGATGATGATACTTAACCTATCAGTGCAAGATAATGCGGCTTCACTCACTGTTTGATGAAATTATGAGTAGAGGACTAACATCTCGGTGCCTGTTGGTGTTGATACTAGAATTTTAGTATTCCAGTGTGGGGTGTTTACAATAGAATATGTCATTGCGGAAATCATTTCTCGTTAATGTTTGTGATGATATATATTTTTTTCCGTTTCCTGTTTCTAATGTTTTTGATTTGACATTGGAGATACGGCATGCTTCATTGTTGGAGAATTTTCACTAGCTATTATTGGCATGTCATTCGGGAAACTTACTGTCACTGTAAAACAATTGAAATATTGAAGGAAACTAAGAAATTTCTGATTTTACTATGACTTTCAGTTAATAAAACTGACCATGTGGTTGCATCTGTAACATATTAGTGCACAATGAGTGCTTATATGTTGGTTGTGAATTGTTTCCTTTGAGATTTGTGGATGCAGGTGGCATAAAATTTGATATTATCATTTTATTTTTATGAATATGTTGAATCTCAGGTGTCATCTTATTAGTTAAACAAGCTTGAAACTCTTAACGACTGTAGTTTGCGGATTTTTTTTTTCTGGGTTGATTAATTCAGTCCTTCAAATTTGGGCGCTGAAAGCGGGTGTCTCAGGTAGTACTCTTTTGTAGTGCTTGCTTGTATATTTATTTGAAGTTTTGTCTCTCACAAACAAAGACCTACATGGATACATCTATCAACACAAGCCTGACATAATCATCATATTTGCTTAGTTTTGTAAAATAATTGCTTCTGTCTTCCTGATCCTTGTAGCACTCACTGATTTACCTAGAGCAGACTTGGTTCCGTCCCGCTTTTATGGACAAATTCTTGATTGATTCATCTATTTCGGCTTATCCGAGCACTGTGGAGCTGAAAGGAATTCGGTACTTGCTTTATGTTGTGCTCGTGTTATTGTGATTATTTTGTTTTTGCCCCTGAATACTACATTTCATTCTGTATTGCAGTTTATGCAGCCTCACAACGCCTATGCAAGCAGACCTTTGAGAACTGCTGCCCCAATATATATCCAGGTACCTTCATTATTCAATCTAATCTGTAAAGTAGAGCAGCATTGGCTAACTGATTATTTAACGGTATCAGCTGAAGGCTCAGTGTTGAGGACTCGAGGATGAGGAGGTTGTCCAGTCTCTTATTTCTGGAGCAACATATTACTGCTGATTTCACTACTATCGGTTGCCATCCTGCAGCTAGCAGGTGTTGTGATTAGCTAGCAACTGTGAAGAATCATTAGTTCACAGGACCTGCTGGCTTCATATGTTATTGATGATGAATGGAGCCATAAGTTCACAGGACCACTGCTTGACAGAATGACCTTCAAGCGGTGATCAGTCGATAGCTTGTGTCTTTGAGACGTTATAACATAAGAACAAGTGACGGGAGTTGGATTCTTGAAAGCGATGGCGGTCCACTTGCATTCAATTTGTTGCTTGCATATTTTAGAAGTTGTAACAAAGAACAACTCGAGTTGGATACCTGATACCGATAACAGTCTGTTGCATTCTACGTTTGCCAGCTCACTTGCATTCAACCTGTTGCTTGCATCTTTTGGAAGTTATGACAAAGAACAGGTCACTCGAGTTAGATACCTGAAAATGATAGAAGATAGTTGCATTCAACTTGTTGCTATGTGTGGTGGAGATTTTTCGCCACAGATGATTGGATGCTCCCCTTTGAACCTGCCAAAAAACACAAAGGAAGAGGAAAACTTTTAAGGTCAGGAGTATCAGTGTGATGCCGGCCGAAAACATTCAGGCGTGAGAATAAGTATCCTCGTAGAGAGAAAAGCAAAGAGATTACTTGTATGTGTGATTTTTGGTGGTAATCGGAAGTAAACCCTTTCCCCGTTAGAGAAGAAGTCATATTAATACCAGACTGAGTTGTTGATGCACATGCAGATATTCTGGATCTCAACAACTTCACGATTGGCACGTTGTGATTTCCTCGTAACCGCTTAGATCACACCACTTGATTGTTAGGATTGTCATATAGAGATATTCGTTACTATCCATCACAGCCCGCATTAAAGTAGGAGTGTTGTAACTTTTTGAACATGAAAATGATGCGGCAGAGTAACTGAATTCGTGAATCTCGGGGATTCTTCTGCTAAGTTGTAACCAGCATAGAAGCGACAGTTCTTGTGGAGGGTTTTCATTATGGAGACTGTGGCCTCCGAGTTATGGAATGACTTCTGATTGTTGAGAGTCCGGGAGAATGACTCGAAATTTATGTGATCTCGAAATGGAATCATGAGTTTCCTCATGTGTCTTTGCTGGACTCTATGAAGGAGTTGTTGACTGCTCGAGCTGCCTTTCGGAAGTAGGACGCATGTCATTGTAAGCTGTCTAAAAATCACTACTAAGAGACAAGTCCTCAAGACGCATGCCTCACTCCAACGCGAAGGTCGCGTTTCAACTAAAACGCGAACCTCGCGTCCATGGGCAAATGTGGACTTTAAAACGTGGGACTGAGTAACTCCGTGTCTCGCGTCTCACACGGGTCTAAGCATCTCCGCATCTCGTGTCTCACGCGGGTCTGAGTAACTCCACGTCTCGCGTCTCACGCGGGTCTGAGCAACTCCGCGTTCTGATTGAGACGCGGACTTTAAGTGCCGTGTCTACACAACAATGCGAGCTCTGCATTTACTGCGAGACCCGCGTTTCTGTTATAACTGACCTCCATTACTGAGTCAATTAACTCCCCATATAATGAGGGAGTTAATCCCCAATATGGAGGGATTCTAAAGGACAATTATACTCCTATGACTCCCTATAAATAGCCTCAAGAGCTATAGAAAAAGAGGAGGCTTTTTCTGAGATTGAGATCTGAGAATTCTCAAACTAAAAGCTTCTTACTTTTAACCACAGAGGTTCAGGGAGAGAAAGGAGAAATCAGTGAACTCTAAAAACTTAGTGTGTTAAAAACATAGCTTCTTTCTGATTACTTTTTGAGAACATCCCAGAGAGAAGCTAGTTATTCAGCCGGTCAATGGAGAATAAGAATCACTCTCTATCGCCACATCAAGAACTTGGCTCTAAACAAACGGGAGATTTAGATATTCTCCCCTCTTTTGTAATCGGAATTATTCCGTTGTAATCTTTCATCCACTCAAAGAAATTTTACTTCACATTATTTTTTTTGACCAAACAAAAACTGGCGATTTCGCTGGGGACTTCATTCTCTATCGATGAGAGCGCCATGGTGCAAGCTGATGTCCAGCTCCTCGGAAAGATGGTGGAATTCCTTTTCGTTGAATTCGACTAAGGGAAGTTTGAGGAATTCCTTTTCTCAGGCTCCGCTAGCCCCACGACAATGCGGTAGTATCGTAAAGTCTCTTCAGGAACTCGCTCTCGAATCTCTTTGGAGATTTCTCCAAAAGTGACCCTCACTTCTGCTTATAGCACAAGCAGTGCCACTTCTAATGAGCTTCTGAAAACCTCTCGTGCAACCATCACAGTACGCGCCAACATCTCTCAAGAGACCTGCAGGGCTAATGCGACGGCACACGATCATGGCGATGGTGAAGATCCATTCTGCTATCCCTCACCTCTCTGAACTCTACAATTTCAGGTTGTCGAGGGGCTCCAACAACCCTCGTGACTTAACCAAAATGCTGCATGCTGACGAAGGCGTCATGCTCGTCGACAACATATCAAAAATTCTATAGACGTAATCTGTTTTGCAGATTCAAAACACGAGGTTCATACCCGCATTTTTCTCAAGCAACGTGAGGACCGCATTTCTGTTTCAGAACACGAGTCCCGCGTTCCTCAACCACGCGTCTCAGCATCCAAACATAAGACCCGTGTTCTGCCTATTCGATTCTCACTTTTCTAATTCTAAACGTGAGACCCGCGTTCTGAGAGAAATCCAACCAACGCTGGAGGTTTGCGATTCAACATCACATGAGGTCCGCATTTCAACACCACATGAGGTCCGCATTTCAACAAAGAAACGTGAGGCCTACGTTTAGAATGACATGTCTTTAAGACATAAAGAGCCAAAAAACCTTCACTCTCATAAGTTTGAGGCTAGTTACTCAGATGTCCCCATGACGGACCTGAGGGACTACCTGAAAAGGAAGAGGAGTGTTCACTAAATCACTCCTCAATGTCACTGCAAGCGGCTCATCTCAGCAGTACTTTCTGATTGCCATTGCGGCTTTTAGATAACCAAGCCCTCGATTTTTAGCCGATTACCAGTGGCTTCAAACTCGGCCAAGAGACGATGATCCCAGAAGTGTAAAACACCTAGAGGGGGTGAATAGGTGTAAGTGCTAATCTATAAACTAAATGCGCTAAATGCGGAAGCTTAAAACTATTTTGCAAAACACTTAATACAATTCAACAAGTGTAGCCGAATTCCCCGTGAAGGGCTCTGGACTAACTCCTATTGATTCCCCTTGAAGTGGGTTGAGGTGCTATGTGAAGCTCTTGTTGGATGAGTATAAGTGAGGCACACACACAAGCAAGCATATACAAGATATAACAAAATGAATTATGCAAGGCAACACAAGTATGTATGATATGACAATAAGAATGATGCTATGCACAAATGAAAGAGAGAGAGAGTTGAGAGACAATGGATCAATCGCAAAGACCAAGATATGTTTCGAGGTTCGAGCCCCTAGCTCTACATCCCCGCCTTCACCACCGTGAAGGATTTCTAATCCACTATCTCCCACCAAGGGAACCTCCAACAAGGAGGATTTGTTACAACTCTAGGAGTACCAAACTCCTCTCTCAAACAACCACCTCACAACCGAGGGGTAGGCCCGTAGCCAATACAAACTCAATCCACCTCACAAAGAGGGATAAGGCCCTTAGCCAAACAATCAACCACCAACACCTCTACCGAAGAGGTTTACAAACCAATCTCCAACTCCACCTCACCAAGAGGGAGTAAACACCAATCTCCACCTCTACCAAAGAGGGAGCAAATACCAACCCAATACAACCAACTCAACCTCTACCAAAGAGGGAGCACCACAAGAAATCAAGGGTTTACAATATGTGGTCTATCTCAACCACAAAACTCCTTTCCTTTTTTCACAAACAATAGATCCTAATAGAGTAGGATAGGTGATAGCTCAAGTGTGGAAAACAAGTATTTTGATCAAAGAAAAACTCTTGGGAAAATACCAAATTGATATAGAAATGAAGAACAATAAATTAATTCCCAAAACTTATTTTCTTTGAAAATGACAAAACACTTTAAAACAAAGAATGAATCTTTATGGCACTTAAAACGCTTTTAAAAACTTCTTTTTAACTTCAGAGAATGTAAGATAAACAGCCCAAAAAATCTTGTCCAAAAACTCTTTCAAATGGGGTATTTATAGCCCCTAGAAAAATATAGCCGTTAGGCTGATGTGGCAGCCTGACAGGCTGACGGTCGACTGGCCGGTCGACCGTCCAACGGTCAAAAAATAGCCGTTGACAGCTGCCGGTCGACTGGTCGGTCGACCCGAACAACCCGAGAGCAATCTTCTCTCAGTCGGTCGACCGCACGGTCGACCGTCTACAAAAACAGCTGACGTGTACGGTTTTGTGCACGTCCGGTCGACTGGCCGGTCGACTGGCCGCTTGGCCCAGTCGACTGTCCCAGTCGACCGGCCCAACCTGGCAGACAGCAAAATAGGTCAGATTGGAACACATTTTTGAGGTCTAAAACGTTCGAATTTGAGAATAAGTATATAGGATGAAGTTGTAGATATTGAAGTCTTCTTTCTGATGCAACTTAAATCAAATCAATATCATTTCAGAATTGAAAGTTATCAATAAAATACTAAAAGGTGTCAAAACAGAAACTGTAAACTGTTTTCAGAACAAGAACAGATTTCAACCAAATATTTGACAACTTTAAAATTAGAATCAGAAAATGGTTATTAAATAAGAAATTTAGATCTAAAAGTTATCTTTGAAATTCAAGTTAAATCATATTATTTGAATATAAAAATAAAAAGTTATGATAATAACTATAGAAGGGTGTCAAGCCTTGAAATCCAAAACCGATTCAATCAAAAACCAAACATATTGAATTTATGTGTGTGTATTGTGAACTTGAGTATATCAACTATACTAAGCTTTACAAATGGATCTAAAACACACTAAACTAAACTATGGATACCTAAGTCTTTGAGTCATCAAGAAGACTTGCTCCCAAACGCGATCCACCGAGTGCAAAGGTATGATCTTTAAGCTTTGGCACCGGAATCACCATGATAAGCTTCCAAATACTTCATGTTGAAGCTAATCATCAACTAATATCTTGCTAATGATCTGAAACTTAGAATCACAAGATTATTAGTAAACATAACTACATGAATGAGTCATCATCAAAACTAGAGTGGAAGGCCTTTGGGCCAACAATCTCCCCCTTTTTGATGATGACAAAACTCATGGAGTTATATATGCATGGATTAAAGTTAAGCTTCAAAGAAGCTCCCCCTTAACTCATGCATAAACAAATAAACAATAAGTATGCAATGAATGACAATGCATATAAACATGATGCTCTAGATACCAATGAAATATTCAAAATAAACATGCTTCTAGATACCAATTAAAACATCATATATGCAAAAATGTAAGCATGCATATATAAACTCTATAACTCAAAATCTTTCTCCCCTTTTTGTCAATCATCAACAAAGGGGTAAAAACATAAAAACAATTTTTTTTTTTTCGTCCCCTTTTTGTCAAAAACAAAAGATCAAGAAGGGGTAATCAAAACAAATGTGATACCAATTTAAGATATGACAATAAAGTGCATATTGATACCAATTGAAATAAAACATATAAGCAATGTAAATCAAAAGTATATATTTTTCTTAAACAAAATTTTGAGATACCAATTAAAAACACTCAACATAAACATCTTGATATCATTAAGAGAAATATGTTCTTTTAAGCATATGATACCAATTTGAAACGATATTTTAACATAAAGTAAGGGAGTGGGAATCAAATACCAATTGAAGGACAAAATCAAGTTTTCTCCCCCTTTATGAAATACCAACTAAACATATGCATAAGCTTGTTAAAATACCAATTGAAAACAAATCAAACATTAGAAATTTTTCAAGCTTAGCATAAAGATATATATGTATGAAAGTTAGATACCAATTGACATTGATATTCTTGAAAGAGTAAGCATACATATACAAAACATATATGAGTATACAAAAAGATCAAAATTGATATCAATTGAAAGTGTTCAATGATATCAATTGAAAGAATAGGGTCAAGTGTATATCTCATATTATAACGAAGAATACGAACTAGTTAAAATGAAAAGTTTTGTTAACTAGTACGAAATCCTTCAAGCAAGGAATAAATACAAATCATTTTTCATAAAAATGAAATCCACATGATAATCAACACTCTAATCTAATTAAGCATAAAAATGTCTCATGAAAACAAAATATGAGCAAATAATAAATGTGAGTGTACAAGTCAAGTATGGAGATCACAATCATGAAAATTTGTTCAATTAAGTTCAATTATTCCTTTAAACAAGAAAACTAAAAATTAATATTATTTAATCTTCAAGGCATATGTATGTCTAATACAAACCAAAGTATACATACATATCCAAGATACAAACGAGTCCACAAGGATATATGCATGAAGGCACGTGGCTCAAAAAGGATATTCATGTATATCTAATAGTTTGGACAAGGTAAACATATACATGAAGTTTAAATACCAATTCAAAGAAAACATGAAAAGCATGAAAAGTATGAAAATTTAGCTTTTCATTAAAACAATTTGATACCAATTCTTTTCAAGGTATATGTATGATTTGTCAACACAAGAAGTATACATACATATCCCTTAAACACACTTTGAGTCCATAATAGATATTTGCATGAAAGGCAAATGACTCAAGGGGTATACATGTATATCTTCAAGTTTGGCAAAATACACATATACATGAAATGAAAACTCATAATCATAAAAACAAATACCAAAAATGGAATACAAGTTTAAAATGTATGAATCATCAAAACTAGACTATACTAGCACATCTAATGGGAACAAACAAGCATTCAATCCCAAACATATATAGATTTATTTGTAGCCCATCATATGTACAAATATAAATCCTAGTCTTAATGAAAACTAACATCTAAACATATATTCAAAACATGAAGTATCAAAACAAACACGAATATTATTTTGCTATATAAAACAAGCAAAGATTCATCAAAAATTCTTTTATCAAACTTCTAGGTATATGTATGATTCATCCAAATTTAACAATATACATACATATCCCAACCGTAAACGAGTCTATTAAAAGTATTTGCATGAAGGCAAAAGACTCATGGGTATACATGTATATTTATTAGGTTTGAATTCAAAATACATATACATGAAGTAAAAACATGAAAATAGGCATAGCAAGTATAAATGAAGGAATCATCAAAACTAGCTTATACATGTGCATATAGTGGGTACAAATGAGCATGAAGTGCAAACATATAAAAGTCAATTTGTTCTCACTATGTGTACATGCATACATGCAAGTTTTGATAAAATCTACATCTAAACTAGTTTATACCACATAAAGCATAAAACAACAAAAACCATCATGAGAAAACTAAAACATGATTACTATGTAAATTCACATGTATTTGATTCATGATTTACATTATAGCTAAACAAAAGGTGAGAACACTAAATATGAGTTTATATAAGCATGTGTGTCTCAAATACTATACATGTATGTCAAGGATCTAATAAACATGGTATTTACATACTAATCCATAGACAATGAAAACATGCTATAAAACAAATGATTATGAAAGCATGTAAACTATAATAAGGAGTTAGGAATTGTTACCAAAACTAGAAGGCAACTCTCCTTGTCTCCAAAACATGGTGGTCCTTTCCACCAAACTTCCCTTGAAAGTGATGCATCCAATTGATTTTCATGAAGCTCGGAACGCATTCACTCCAAGGTGTCATCACTCTCACGTCATGTGAGAGCCCACACCTACATCGAAAATAGGAGGGGTGGTCTTTGGTACCCATACTCTTTTGGGTCCATGGGGTTAGTCCCTTCTCTAACCCAAACAAACTTCTTTGCTAAATTATCAATATTTAATCTATCAAAACAAATTTAGCAAGGTGGCCCCTACGTCCACAATGTGTACAAGTGTACACATGAGCATACGTGTGATGGTGTCCGTGAGGAGCATGTGTATGCCGTGGAGGGTGTGCATGAAAAGATGGAACTTGTTTCTTGCGAAACAAAGTTTCCAAACGTGTATGCCCTTCTACACATTGGCTCAAAGTGGAGCCCAAACAATCTACACTCTTCTTAAGCAAACAAATATCATCATTGATTTTATAAGAAGAGGTACATGCATTAGGTGATGGAACTACCCTAGCATGGCAAACATGTGCATCAATCTTATTTTGTAAAACAATATTTTTCTCTAAACAAACATCCAAATCATTTGAAATAGAAATAATCTTATTTTTCAAAGCAACATTCTCTTTTAAAATAAAATCTACTTTTGAAGTCAAGTTTTCATTTTTCTTCAAAAGTATTTCACAATCATTTTTATTTTTCAAAAATTTATTTTCTTTTAATGCAAATTCTAATTGAGATCTCAATGAATCCCTTTCATTATAGACCTCAACCTTCTCTTGCAAAACATTGTCAAGTCTAGAATGCAAACTTTTATTTTCTTTTTCAATGTCTAGACTTTCCTTTTTCAAAATCTTGTATTTTTCAATCAATTTTTCACAAACAATAGAAAGTTCTTCATTCAAAGCATGGGCATCAAGATTATCACATGAAGAACTAGAGCAATCATCACTATCTAAGTGGGTTTCCGATTGTACCTCAAGGGAGTCATTCCGTTGGACCATGAAGCATTGTGATTCGGATTCTCCACTAGATTCCTCTTCCTTTTGGATTTGCACTTGAAGCTCGGAGGTGGTGGTTGTTGTTGACAATAGATTCCACACTGCAAAAGCGGAATCAATATTAGAAACACGCATAAGATAATCTTTAGGTAAAATGCTTCTAATAGCCTCAAGGGCTTGTGCATTGGCCCCTATATGATTACCATTACCAAGATAGCATTTCTTGGTAGCGGCAAGAAAGACATGCAAGCCTAGGGTTTTCAAATACATGGACATCCTATACTTCCAAATGTCAATGTTGGAAGGGTCAAAGTTAGGTGGGGTCATGAAGTCCATGGTAAACTATATGTATGCAAACAAGCAAATGCAAATGAAAGATTAGCAAGCAAATGGATCTCACTCTTAGGATGTTAAGCCTAATATCAGGAGCACTAGCTCTGATACCAATTGTAAAACACCTAGAGGGGGGTGAATAGGTGTAAGTGCTAATCTATAAACTAAATGCGCTAAATGCGGAAGCTTAAAACTATTTTGCAAAACACTTAATACAATTCAACAAGTGTAGCCGAATTCCCCGTGAAGGGCTCTGGACTAACTCCTCTTGATTCCCCTTGAAATGGGTTGAGGTGCTATGTGAAGCTCTTGTTGGATGAGTATAAGTGAGGCACACTGTAATATCTCTATATTTTAGGTACTGTATTTAAATAAAATATACAGGTATTTTAATATGTACATGTATTTATTAATTATTAATTATTATGTGACTTATTATTACTCTTTGTTATTAATATCTATATAATTATTAATTATTTACTTGATATTGTATTAAGGTGTCGTCTTTATTATTACTACTGCCATCATTATTTATATTTTTGCATGTGTGTTATTATCAAGCAATTTCCCTTCTCCTTTCAATTCTCTCCCTTGTATTTTTCCTTACTTCTAATCCTACACCAGACCCATTACCCATTAGCAAACCATTACCCTATAACCCAAATCCCCATAATCTTGACTAAATCTAAATCCCATCTAAAAATCTTAATCTTAACTAATAAATCCCAATCCTAACAACCCCACAATTTTATCCTTATCCTAGCCAACTAAACCAGATCCTAAACAACTAATTTGATCCTAATCTTATCCTAATCTCATCCATCCCCCACCACCCATGGGCCATCCACATCCAGACCACCATGGCATCTCCCCCATGCCGGAGCCCTTTCCTCCTCCTTGCCAAGAGCAACAGGGCACGACATGGTCAGCCGCAAGCCCCTGACCTGCTGCACACATCAACCGCAAGGACCCCCCTCCGTGAGATCCACGGTCCAAGCACCACTCCGGCGAGACGTCGGCAACGTTCCCTTGCAGCCGGAGCTCCTCCCTGTGGCACCCCGCAGTCCAGCGCTGCATCAACAGCCGTGGCACATCTCGACGAGCCTCCGCGGTGCTTCATGACTCCCCGATCTCCTTGAGCACTTCTCCGGTCTCCCCGCGTCCTCCGCCGTGGCCGTCATCGATGACCATCGCCCTTGCCGTGAGTTCCCTATCTCCATCTTTTCTTTGCCCAATCAAGTGTATGTATGTGTGATGTGTGTTCTGAGTTTTGATTTTTGCTTCCTTCTTTTATTCTTGCAATGTTACAGTATGTGAATAAATTTAGAAAGATTGAAACTTGAGATGTAGGTTGCATTGTTCTTGCAGATAACGAGGGGGTTCTTGTTTTGTTCTGAATTACATGCATTTTGCATTTTGTAGCTTCTTAGAGTGTGACAGTGATAAGTTTGAGACACGGTGGAATTGAACTCGTGGTATGGATATATTTGGTCAGGGTGGTAGAAAATGAGTAGGGAGGAATTGGACCATTTATTGGAGTGTGCATTATTAGTGGAGCATTTGGAGTTGCAGATGCTCATGTTCAAGGTGGAATGGTCGGTGATCTGTCATTGATGTGCCCAGAATTTATACAGTCATTCTTTGCTGGCTTGGCTGCATCAGGTGCTTTAACCTTTGCTTTAAGGTTCATAACAAAGGCAGCTTTTGAGAATTCTCAAGATGGCCTTTGCAAGGGAGCTAGTATGTAAAAAGGATTATATTCATATGATTTATGTAGCTTTACTCTCTTGCTGAAATTTCTTGTCAAATGTATCTTTTATTGTCTAGTACTTTTTCAATGAATTATGCATGCAAGACCTACTAGTTTTGCACCAGGAGAAACATAATCAAGATATTCCCAAAATATAATCTGCAAATCTTTGAAAAAATGTGGCTAATTCGTGAGAGCACCATGAATAACACTACTTTAAAAACTTATAGTTGTCATAGTGAGTGTTCTAAGCACTTTGGCTATAATGAAGCTATTGTTCGCAATGCTACTGGCATTTGCCTTTGTCATCATCTCATTAATTTTGATGTCGTATGCCAAATGTACTACATTGAAAATCAAAATCATAAACTTGTTCGTATGTAACAACTGCTCAGAGGCTCATGGCCTTATGTAGTCATTAAGCTATCAGTTTCCCCGTAGTTATATAATGTAACATCGTTACATTTAGTAAATATCTTGTAAATTTAGAAATCTTGTAAATTTAGAAGATATTGTTATAGCTCATGCTGTTAAAAGTATTTGTAAAATTAGCAGAGATCTAGTACTATGCTCGCTATGCCATGTTCTTGTCATTTGATTGGACATAAATTCTTTTAGCCCATTTTAGAATATGTAGTTTTCCACTTTCACTCTGTAAAGGAATTCACTTTTAAAATTTTGTCTGAAATGATCCAACCTCACTGTTGGATTGCATTCATAGCACATTTTTGACATAACTCCTTACAGTCCCCTTTATCAAGTACGCTGACTGGTGCTTCTTTATTCCATCTATACTGTTGGATTGTGTTCATAGCATATGTTTGACATAATATAGTCTCATAGTTGGAGGAACAAAAGGAAGATTGTTCCTGTTTAGATCAATCTTATTGAGGACACTGAGTAATTACCATGACATAGTGGAAATTTTTATGATGGATAATAGGAGATGAAAATATATGGTAAAAGCATTTCCACCATATCCTGTAGGCCGTAGGGATAGTGCTAAGTATACGTACAGTTAAACGTCTCAAGATGTAATGGGACTATTAGGAGGATTTTGGGGGAACTAACTGTCTATAAGACTCTTTACAAACAAGCGGTTACAGATAGTTGTAAGTAGACCGATCTAATAGACCTAAGTGGACCCTGCAACCTGAACATATACACTTACAAAACCAGCAGATTAATATTTGCAACATACATTGATCCAAGCATGGGTGCACGCTCGTGCACACCATCCCTCACCTCGAGTTGATTGGCCACTTCTATATTCGGACCCGTGACGATCTCAAGTGAGTGTTCTTTATTTTCTTATTGAGTGTTTTAGTATTATTTCATATGAGTGCTCCTTATTTGTTTATTGAGTATTTCGATATTATTGCATGTGAGTGTTTAACTTGTTTTAATAGACATTATTTTATGTTTTAAATAGTGTTCATATTTAATTACTGTTCATGCATATCAATTATTATTCATGTTCACATACTAGATGCAAAATGAATAAACCCAAAAGATTATAATACTGATTCTGAATAAATATCATGTTCATTTAAGTAACGTGACTGATTATACTTAATACCTACCTGATAAATATACTGTTCATGCTACTGAAAATTCCTGGAAAGTATCATTAAACTGTAACACTCGGTACAACTCTATTCGTTGTATACACGATTACTGTTACTGTTCACTGTTCCTATTACTGATCATCGTGTATACAATTACTGTTACTGTACTGTTACTGTTACGGTCACTGCATGTCTCAGTATTCTAGGTGACATTGATATTGACTGACTTAACTGAAATAAATAATAATGTTAATGAACAACTTACACTGGGGATTGGGGAAATTGATGGAGGAGACAGCGTCTGTATTTTGGGTGGACCTAGGATACAGGTTGCGCAGCCGACTGAGGGTTCCACTGCAGGGTTCCTGGGGATGACTGACATCCCATCTGTACTGTTACTGTTCCACTGTTTTCACAGTGAGATTACTGTTACTGTTACTGAGTACCTAGCGGTACGGCCTGGTTCAGCGCCAGGAAACTGAGGCCGTGGTCCCGGGTATGCACGGGACCCACCTAAAGCATGGACAAAGTCTCTTCCACTAATTTCAATAACTTAGGACCCTGATTGACACGTGTAGTAGGCGTAGTATGGGATGCGCCTATTACAGGTGGCAATTGGTGTTCGCTGACATAATAACTGATAATGAACTGTTAATGTATTGTGACTGACATTAATCACCTGACTGTACATTTATATCAATGTGATAGACATATAACTATAACCATGACCGGATTGTATATCAAACTAGTGACATGCTAGGTTACACACCATGACGTCAGTTGTTGTTACAGTTATGTTAGTTGCCTTGTTCTACATACATGTTGTTATTTAGTGTTTATCATGTTATTTAGTGCTTTCAGTTATCTGTTATTATTATTTATGCACTGTTTATCTGCACGAGCTTTTCTCTTTACACACACACTCACCAGGTCGCGTTCTGACGACCCTGGATTTGCACGTCCAGATATTGGACGTTTTGTTTCTATCGTGCAGGTGTTCAATGAGATGGTACGCCTTGCGAGGAACTGGACGCTCTCTCTTTTGATTCTGATATTCTTGCATTTTTTATTCCTGCTATTATTCGTTATTCCTGTACATCATACTGAGCTTCCATTCTATTCCTTATTTCATTTGAGATCATGTGTAGCCTTTATATGTATTATTGCAGTGATCGTTGATTGATTTTGGTTCAGAATTATAGCTTGTTCAGGTTACTTTAGGCTTAGCGTATATATGTGAGGTATTTTCCTTGCGTATATACGTCGCCGACCTTCGTCGCGACTCCGTTTCCGCATATTTTAGGAAGCGGGGCGTGACACACACACACAAGCAAGCATATATAAGATATAACAAAATGAATTATGCAAGGCAACACAAGTATGTAAGATATGACAATAAGAATGATGCTATGCACAAATGAAAGAGAGAGAGAGAGTTGAGAGACAATGGATCAATCGCAAAGACCAAGATATGTTTCGAGGTTCGAGCCCCTAGCTCTACATCCCCGCCTTCACCACCGTGAAAGATTTCTAATCCACTATCTCCCACAAGGGAACCTCCAATAAGGAGGATTTGTTACAACTCTAGGAGTACCAAACTCCTCTCTCAAACAACCACCTCACAACCGAGGGGTAGGCCCGTAGCCAATACAAACTCAATCCACCTCACAAAGAGGGATAAGGCCCTTAGCCAAACAATCAACCACCAACACCTCTACCGAAGAGGGTTACAAACCAATCTCCAACTCCACCTCACCAAGAGGGAGTAAACACCAATCTCCACCTCTACCAAAGAGGGAGCAAATACCAACCCAATACAACCAACTCAACCTCTACCAAAGAGGGAGCACCACAAGAAATCAAGGGTTTACAATATGTGGTCTATCTCAACCACAAAAACTCCTTTCCTTTTTCCACAAACAATAGATCCTAATAGAGTAGGATAGGTGATAGCTCAAGTGTGAAAAACAAGTATTTTGATCAAAGAAAAACTCTTGGGAAAATACCAAATTGATATAGAAATGAAGAACAATAAATTAATTCCCAAAAACTTATTTTCTTTGAAAATGACAAAACACTTTAAAACAAAAGAATGAATCTTTATGGCACTTAAAACGCTTTTAAAACTTCTTTTAACTTCAGAGAATGTAAGAAAAACAGCCCAAAAAATCTTGTCCAAAAACTCTTTCAAATGGGGTATTTATAGCCCCTAGAAAAATATAGCCGTTAGGCTGATGTGGCAGCCTGACAGGCTGGCGGTCGACTGGCCGGTCGACCGTCCAACGGTCAAAAAATAGCCGTTGACAGCTGCCGGTCGACCCGAACAACCCGAGAGCAATCTGCTCTCAGTCGGTCGACTGCACGGTCAACCGTCTACAAAAACAGCCGACGTGCACGGTTTTGTGCACGTCCGGTCGACTGGCCGGTCGACTGTCCCAGTCGACCGGCCCAACCTGGCAGACAGCAAAATAGGTCAGATTGGAACACATTTTTGAGGTCTAAAACGTTCGAATTTGAGAATAAGTATATAGGATGAAGTTGTAGATATTGAAGTCTTATTTCTAATGCAACTTAAATCAAATCAATATCATTTCAGAATTGAAAGGTATCAATAAAATACTAAAAGGTGTCAAAACAGAAACTGTAAACTGTTTTCAGAACAAGAACAGATTTCAACCAAATATTTGACAACTTTAAAATTAGAATCAGAAAATGGTTATTAAATAAGAAATTTAGATCTGAAAGTTATCTTTGAAATTCACGTTAAATCATGTTATTTGAATATAAAAATAAAAAGTTATGATAATAACTATAGAAGGGTGTCAAGCCTTGAAATCCAAAACCGATTCAATCAAAAACCAAACATATTGAATTTATGTGTGTGTATTGTGAACTTGAGCATATCAACTATACTAAGCTTTACAAATGGATCTAAAACACACTAAACTAAACTATGGATACCTAAGTCTTTGAGTCATCAAGAAGACTTGCTCCCAAACGCGATCCACCGAGTGCAAAGGTATGATCTTTAAGCTTTGGCACCGGAATCACCATGATAAGCTTCCAAACACTTCATGTTGAAGCTAATCATCAACTAATATCTTGCTAATGATCTAAAACTTAGAATCACAAGATTATTAGTAAACATAACTACATGAATGAGTCATCATCAAAACTAGAGTGGAAGGCCTTTGGGCCAACAAGAAGAAGAAGTCGTTCTCCGATATCGAATACCCGGAAGTGACTGCAAACATGGTGGGACCAAGTTCCACACCAAGCAAGCCCAAAGGGAAGCAACTCGCTGTCAGTTCAGAAGAGTCGGACGTTGATCGATCTCTAGGTTTGAAAGATATTCTTATCGAACCTGAAAGAGTCTACTGACACACTCGAACCCGTACGGATCTGTTGGCCAGGGGAATTGAGGTGAATGATGATCACTCCGCCATCGTCGAATCTCAGTCTTCAAATTCTTGTTCGGAGACAATAACCATTGCTTACATAGCGGACAATCCCAAAAAAGTGGCTAGGCAATTTGAAGGGCAGGCCCGAGTCTAAAGGGAATAACTCGATATGATTTGAGCTCAACAAGAATCTATCGATACCCTTAAGCATATGCTTTCACAATTGCTTAAGAATAAAAGGAAACCAAAGGGCAAAACTCCTTCCAAGAAGTCCAAAGGTAAAAAGAACGAAGCGGAGAGCTTATCCTCTGCAAATACTGAGAGTGAAGAGCATTCCAACTCTGAGCCCCCCCAATCTTCATTCGAATAAGAGGATAACTCAGAAAATGAAAACAGTTATTCCAAAAGGATGAGTAAATTGGAGTAACATCTCGAAGCCCTGGAAAATCGAGGCGATCTTCAAGATGTGGGGATAATCCGGCCCTACCCAGTAGAATGGGATACGACTCCTTACCCTTCCAAGTTTAAGGCACCGACCCTTCATATTTTTGACGGTAAAGGGTCGCCGAACCAACACATATATACTTTAAGTCCCAAACAGGGAATGTAGTATCAAACGATGCCATCATGACTCGTTCGTTCATTGGCACTCTTAAGGGGGTCGCCTTTGAAAGGTTCATGAAACTTTCTGCCAGCTCGATCAACATATGGGCCGACCTTGAGAAGTTATTTCTAGCTTATTTCTTCAAAGACGATACAGAAATTTTGGTGCCAACTCTCCTTGCAGCTAGGCAAAAGAAAGGAGAGTCTATCAAGACTTTTGTTGAAAGATTTCGGAGCATGGCACTCTGCTGTCCCAGCGGCATGACCCAGTCTACACTAGTTGAGACATGTCATCATAATCTGCAAACTTCCCTCCTCGTTCAAATGGGAGTGGCAGAATGCCGCACTTGAAAGCAGTTGGTGCTACAAGACAAACAGGCAGAAGAAATTGTCGCCACGGTCGGAGCTGAAGAAAAAGACAGTAAAGCAGGACTCGACAAACCAATGCGGCGCGCTCTAGAATCGTCTTCTCAACCTAGGAGGAGAGATACTTTAGCAACGTAGGTCAACTCACCTTTGAAGCCCCAGTCACTGAGAGAGGGTGGAGCTCTCGAACAAGCACATGCCAATAAACTATATATTCTGAGGATGAGCATGTGGTCTCTTTGCTCAAGTTACTCCAGAGTAACAAATTCAAATTGCCAGAGGCCAAACGTCCTGAAGAGGCGGGGAAGACAGATGATCCTAGTTACTGTTTATATCATAGGATGCTGGGACACCCTACTAAGAATTGCTATATCTTCAAGGATGTTCTTCGGGCTCTGATTGACACAAAGGTACTTAAGATCCGTCCAGAGCAGTAAAAGGTGACTGCTAACATAACAGCTGCGTCACCTCTTCAATTCAGTCGAGATCTTCCACTAGCGCCAACCGGAGTGGTTCACATACCGAAAGGGGAACTAAGAATGATTAACGATCCTCATAAGCAGAAGGAGAAAGGTCTTGTTTCTGTTCATACTCCTCGAGGAGAGACAATGTGGGTTCATCCTGACATTTTTGAAAGCCAACAGTGGATGACTGTCATAAATAGGAAGTCCAAAGGCAAAGCCAAAGCATCCTCCAGCAATGTGATAGGTATCTCTACCAGAGAAACTGAGGAGGATGTTGCTTCTCTCACCAGTTTAGGAGAAGAGGAGTTCGCCTTTGCTGCTGATACAGGTGCACCTCCCACATTGAAGTCTCGAACCGACAAGCAGTACTTGAAACAGTACGGCTAGCCGATTGTAAGCTCCCTCCAGCCAACTGAGGAGACAATCGAGCAGCGGTGAAAAAACAAAAAGAGCTTCGCTATGTCAAATCTCTCCAGGAAGGCGATGCGGGACCATCAACTCCCTTTCATTTTGATGTCTTAGTTCAGCTAGCCAACATCTCTACTCGAATTACTCTTTATGAACTCCTGATGCTTTCCAAGTCTACAAGGGATGCCATAAGAGAAGCATTAGCATATGCAGAGATTTTCATGACCCTGCTATATGCGGAGAGGAAGACGACAACCATTGCCATCATACCTCGAAATAGTTTCCCAGCATCACCTTCATCCCAGAAGACATGAAAGTTAAAGGAAAATAGATAAACCCTTGTATTATATAGGGTATATTGGATCATCTGAAGTGTGTCATATCAGGTTGATCTAGGATCTGCATTGAGCATTATTCTTCACAGGGCCATGCAACATTTGGAGATCCCCATCCACCGATTAACCGCCAATCAGACAACTATCTATGCCTTTAACACTAATGGTACATGCCCGATGGGAAAAATCAAGCTCAGATGTCAAATTGGAGACCTGAGATCCGAGGTAACATGCTGGATCATTGACACTGATACCTCGTATAACTTACTGTAGGGACGACCTTGGATTCACCGCAACTCGATCGTCCCATCCACTCTTCATCAAGTGATGAAATACGTTGATGAAGAAGAAAAAGTGAGAACATTGATTGCTGAAAGGTATTCGTTCAAAGGAGTCGAGAATTACTTCACTAATTATCTCCTCTATCAAGATTCTCTTGAGACTGATAAGAATCTGCACCAAGAAGAACCCGACTCTGGCAATGAAGCTGATACGGAGCCAGAAGAAGAGTGTCTCTAGGAAATAAATCTCCTTGTAACGAGCATTGATAAGCTCGATTTCAATACCACCACTAATGTTTAAGGCGAGTAATTTATCAATGAAAATTTAGATTTGGCTTACTTTTTTGCGTTTGCTTCTGATTCTGTACCGTCAGATCAGTTAGACAGTGACCTTGGTCAACAATGGATGCTCTGACAGCATTGCGTGCATCAATAAAGTCATCCCTTATCATACGCGAAAAGATTGGTGACGCACGCAAAGCTCTCTTTGAAGTACCAGCCAAGCGAAAAGGTCAAAAGCCAATTCTATTTGAAAGAATCGTGTAACCCTCGGTTCCCAATATACATATGTCAATACTAGTATCTGGTGATGATTTAATCATCCTGATAGTCAGATTGAGGCCATTTTAGCTCAAAATATTATTTCTCATTATTTATAATTTTTCTAGAATTTTGGAAATTTTTTGGGAATTATTGGAGAAGAATCTCAATTCGGGGTCGATCGGTGTCACAGTCTGACTCTGAGATTTTTAATTAACAATCGGGAATGAATTTTAAAAATCTGACTTCACAATAATGTTCAGGATGACATCTTTTATTTTTGAGAATTTTTGAGGATTTTTCTGAATTAATAGATTTTAATCCAACAAAATAATGCTTAAATGTTTATTCAAAAAGGAAAAAAAAGAAATTAAAATAAATTAAAATAAAATAAAATTAGAAAACCCGCATGTGTAGCAGGTTACGAACCCAAGCCCAATGCCATATAAGGTTGATGCTCTAACCACCTGGCCACTTTGGCTTTTGTTATAAGGGTGTAGCCATTTTATTTAAACCTTTCTTTCCTTTACCTTTTATTCTTTCAAATTAAAGAAAACCAAACTTCATTGTTTGGTCATTCTCAGATTCGAACTCGTGGCCGCAGGCCCCATATCCTAACGTCCAGACCACAATGCCACCTTGGCGTGCAGATGCGAATTAGCTCATACATTATTAAACCATTACTTATCTTTCACCATCTTCTTCCACAATTCACCCACGTCTCCCCCACGCTGCACCCATTCCTCGCTCACATTCTCCACCTGCCTCCACTCCTTCCACTCTATTTCGAACCCACGACTCCCAAGCCACCACCTACATCTCCCCCTCTCGTATACTATATATATATATATATATATATATATATATATATATATATATATATATATATATATATATATATATATATATATAGGGCTTACTGTACCTCAGCCTGCAGGCTGAGAGAGTTTCTCAGCCTGCGGGACGTGGCTGAATATATGCCACACATCGGTCGCAGAGTGTGGGCGCCAAAAAAATCAAAAAAATCCCGCCTAAACAATCATGAAACAAATTGACAAAAATACCCCTTTTATATGACGACGGCGACTTCTAGCATTGAAAAGTAAAAAAATATTCCATGGTCGCATACTTAATACAGAATAAAGAATACCGGAGGAAACATGCTATCGTATAGCAATGCGACCTCCTTCAGTACTGCGACCAAAGTCGCAAATTTCTTTCTCATTACGATGGTGATGACGAGGATTAGAAGTTTAAAAAATTGTATTTTGTTTTTTTTTAAATATATATAAATCTGTTTTCTAAAGTTAATTGTGTGAATTACATTTTTTACTACTATGTCTTGGTTGAAAATGCTGTACAATTGTTACAAACCTTCATTTTAAATATTTTACGCTAAACGAATATACTGCGACCATGGACGCAGTTAATAATTATATTACTTCACCCTTATAAATTTTTAAAATGAAAGGTTGCGACATTGGTTGCAGTTGCTGGACGCAGACTTAATAAATACACTGCGACCTTGGTCGCAGTTGCTGGACTTTAGTCTTAATCAACAACAACACTGCTACCTTGGTCGCAGTTTCTGACCGTAGTCTTAATAAAATAAACGACTGTAGTCTTAATAAAATAAACTGCGACCTTGATCGCAGTTGTTGGTGTTTAGTCTTAATAAAATACACAGCGACCTTGGTCGCAGTTGCTGGTCTTTACTCTTAATCAACAACATCACTGCGACCTTGGTCGCAGTTGGTGGTCTTTATAAATAATCAACAACAACACTGCGACATTGGTCGCAGTTGATGGCCGCAGTCTTAAAAAAATAATCTGCAATCTTGGTCGCTATTGCTGGTCTTTAGTCTTAATCAACAACAACACTACGACGAGGTGACACGTCACCGCAGCAGTTGCTTAGTCGCAGTTTTGGTCACAGTGTCGACCCTGGTCGCAGTAGTTACTGTTTGCAATGTATCTTATGCGACCTTGGTCGCAGTGTCATCTATGGTCATAGTTGTTTTGTTTGCAATGCATGGCTGCGACCAAGTTCGTAGTTTATTAAAAAAAACAAATATGCTTTTTATTTATGTCCAAGCATTTATCTCCAGGCATGTGAAAATGATACAAAACGATCTCTTATACAATAAGATTGAGTGTTACAATATAGCAGTACAAAGAAGACTAAACATCAAAAAGATCCCTTGTTGACTAAGAGCAGTGGTGTTATTGAGGTCTTTTATTTATGTCCAGACATTTATCTCCAGGCATGTGAAAATGATACAAAACGCTCTGTTCTACAATAAGATTGAGTGTTACAATATAGCAGTACAAAGAAGACTAAACATCAAAATAGCCAAGAAGACTAAACATCAAAAGAGCCCTTGTTGACTAAGAGCAATCTTCTTCTTGAGGTCTGGTGGCAGCAGAATCCTCCGATTCCAACTGACCCTCCAAAGTGTCGGGATACGATCTTTCGTTGATGAACATCTCTTCACCAGAAGGTTATCCAGTAAGCATGGAGTTTCCTCGATGTCACTTCTGGGGTAAGAGAGGGAGAGTGAGACCTCACAAGGTATGCTACCCACCACTATATCCACCACATCCCCCGCTGCCATACCCACTCTGACCATCCGTTATCAGCAAGCTTGACTTGTGCATCAAGTCAGAGCAGATCTCGGTGAGGCTTAAGTCCTCGTCAGGGATCATGACTTCTTCCCTTGTGAACGACGAGGACCATGACTTCTTCCCTTGTGGACGATGAGGTCTATGACTTCTTCCCTTGTGGACGAACATCGATCAAGTTCGTCCATAGGGTCATCTTCATCTATGGAGGCAGGCCCCTGTTAGAGACTCTAAAGAAGGCGGAAATTCTCAGAGCAATTGCTCTCGAAAGAAAACAGTCTAATTATGGGCTGTTAAAGGGAGAGGGTGAGCCCTATTTATAGGCAGCCCATAATAACCATAATTAATGGTTCATTAATCAGAATCGTCGGCATTAATGGTCTCCAACCGCCAGATCCGATTTGGCATTAAAAGACATTAACGCCTAAACCCAATGAAGAGCCGACGCGTGGACAACCGCTTCGGGAAACAACGAATGGTGCGGGGTTCGTCAACGTAGACTTGACGTTAAAAGATCTCATAAAATCTTTATGACAGGTCGCGTCTCACGGAGTGACTCCAAGTCGCATCAGACAACAGACAACTTTTCATTTTTCATTTAGATTCAAATATGACTTAATCCAAAAATAACACTTAATAAAACAACACTTACTTAACGTACTGCGACCAAAGTCGCGGTCCATGTAATGCAACCCTAGATTGCAGTTGCTGGCCATCTTTATCAATAACAACACTGCGACCTTGGTCGCATTTAACCATGTACACTGCGACCAAAGACTTTGACTAAGGTCGCAGTTTAAATGTACAATGCGACCAAAGACTCTGACTATTATATACAAAAAAATTAATTACTTAACGTACTGCGACCAAAGTCGCAGTCCATGTAATGCAACCCTAGATTGCAGTTGCTGGCCATCTTTATCAATAACAACACTGCGACCTTGGTCGCATTTAACCATGTACACTGCGACCAAAGACTTTGACTAAGGTCGCAGTTTAAATGTACAATGCGACCAAAGACTCTGACTACATTATATACAAAAAAATTAAACTATAAAGTAGAATTTTATCGCAGGCTGAAAAAAATTGATCTGAAAAGATTTTATATTTTAAAAAAAAATTTTATCGCAGGCTGAAAAGGAGAAACTAGATCTTTCAAAAAAGAGGTAAAGAAATAGGGCGAAAAGTAATTTATATCCTATAAAGAGCGGCAAAAATAAAAGGGGGAAAAATAATAATAAACAATAAGGAAAAGTTATCATAAGGGGTATTTGGTAATTTAACTTCTACCTAAAAAGCGGGCCGCAAGTCAGTGAGGTGACAAATTGAGCCACGTCACCGCAGGCTGAGAGAGTACTCTCAGCCCGCGGGCTGATATACATTTTTCTCATATATATATATATCACTATCTCCCTACCCTAACTCAACGACAGCCCCCTAGGCCGAACTCACGGCCAAGCCACGACAACGCCCCAAGGCCGCAGCCCCTTGCCGAACCCCTTCTCCATGTCCCCCAATCTTCGACCACCATAGGCTAGATCCCTCACCTCCGCTGTGGTGAACCCCGCGACTATCTGTCGACCAATGCGAGCCATGCCATCTCCTTCATTTTCTCCCTATCATGGCCGCGAGCTCTCCTCCACGACGAGGCTGGTACGACAGCTCCCCAGGCCGCTGCCTTCAGTTTCACACCACTCCAGCGCCGACATCTCCGTTGTCATAGCCGTGAGCAACAGAGCCCCTTGGCCGGATCTCACCCTTCGTCAAGTTCCGTCGATCGTCGGAACCCGCACACCTCTCCCCACCTGCGGCAGTGCCACCAAACTACGGCAACAACCATCACCCTCACTATGATCCAGCTCAGTCCAACCTCCGTGATCTCCGACAGCAGCCGATCATCTCCGGCGAGCCTCCGTTATCGTCCGCGAGATCCGCCGTTGACGGTCGCGCATGACCCCATGGCGGATCACACACCTTGCGTGAGCATGCGTACCTTCTCTCCCAAGACTCTAAGGTGCTGGAAGAAGATTCAGACTGAAGAGAAGCATTCTGGGTAAGTTAATTTGCGTTGTCGTCGATTTTTGTTATTGTTGGCATTTCATCGAACACGTAACATGCACTAGTTTAATCACTATTTCACCATGATAATCTTATTTTAAAATTGTAATAAAAATATATAGGAACACTTAAGACTTGTCTCCTAATTGTCAGAGTTTTTAATTGATTTTAAAATTTAGTCTAATAAAAAAAAGGGGAGTGTTGTGCTCTGCTCTCGGCCAGGTCCAGGCCGAGAGCCTGGCCAGCCAGGCCAGGCCAGCGAGACCTGGCCTGGGCCAGGTCTGGTCTAGTTAGGCCAGGGCCTGACCAGACCCGGGTTCGGGTCTGTTTTACAGACCCGACCCGGCCCCATTTAAAAAGGAAAAAAAAAGAGGAAAAAGAGAAAAAGAAAGAAAGGAAAAAAAAAAAGAAAAAGAAAAAGAAAAAGAAAAAGAAAAGAGATAAATAAAATAAAAATAAGTAGAAAAATTATTGTAGCATTTACTGTATCAAACCTGACCCAAACCCACTATGCCAGACCCGTTAAGCTTTTTATTTATTTTTATTGATTTTTAGGTTTATTTTAATTAAAAAAATTCTAGAAAATTCACAGAAAATTCCAAAAAATTCACAGAAAATCACAAACTAAATTTGAAACTCTATAAAATTATTTTGATGTAATATTACTTAGAATAACATGAAATTAAATATTTTTGTAATTACTTTTCAATGATAATTTATTTAAAAATGATCATTAAATTTCTAAATTGCACAAAAATAATATAAAATTCATAATTCAGTCATTTGTAAATATTATACATCAATTTATTATTTTATGCATATATTTTATCATGAAAATATATTTTTAAATAGTTGTTATAAATTCAGAAATTGAATTATATGAAAATATTAACCAACCAAAATTATAATAAATAGTAAAAAATATTATCACTTAACTTATCATTGAATAAATAACATGTCAAGTCTCTAATTAATTCACGTAATATTTAGGCCGCGAATTTTACCCAGAGCCGGTTGCAGTTACGGGAATTTAGACTCCAACGACACAGGCAAGTGTACACGATTCTCTCATCTTTGACTTTCGTGTCGATTTTAACTTTGTCTCTTAACTGTAATTTCTAGATATTATGTCCTTGATCTTTTATATCATTATGTGATCACGTTTACATGATTAGCCCATTCTAGAATCCAATTATATTATTAATCTTGTATTACTTGATATTATCACCCATTTTGTCTCGTAATCATTACCTTATCGTGTTTGCATCTCATTCCTGTACTTGCATACATCCAACTAAAATTAACATGATTACTTGTATGTAATAGACTGATGTATTGGCGATGAAATCTACAATGATCATGACAAACACTTTGATCTGGATCTTGAGGTTAACTGGATAATAATGAAGAAAGATTGATAGTTAAAAATTGAATATCGATTGATATTGTGATCCTGATATTACTGGAAATTAATCAAGGATACTTGTTAGATTATGGACATATGATCAAGACCAACTTATTATGACCTTTGTATTACATGTCCTGACATCGCCTGCACTATTTTGCATGCATCTAGTATCACTTGCACAACTTTATATTTATCACACTTGTTATTGTCACTGGTTACATTGTCTCGTGATCTTGATACACATTATATCCACTATCTATCACTGATATTTTTGGTACCGATTCATGATCCTGTAACACTGAGTAACACATTATTTTGCATTTGCATTTATTAATAAAATTAATGAAGCCGGGGTTACTGGGGGAGACTGTAGCAGGAGAAATCCAGGGAGGTGTGCTTGGAAGGGCGACCCCTTGTGGGTTTGGATGCCACACGTGATCTTGTTATTTATGCGCGCTCCGGTTATTACATGTTACATGATACCTGAGTACAGTGAACTATTTCTCCCTGCTATTAGGATCCACTAACGCATCACTTGTTTGATATGCAGTTGTTCTGTGGGATGGGGCACAGGATGGTTGCATTAGTTAGGATAATAAAACATGATAGACATATGCACTTGCAAGATATCCTGCATTGTCTTCAGTGATCTAGTACCTGTCATATATTTTCATTGGCTGATACTTGAGACTCATGTGACATGGATTATCTTGACTACATGACATTCCTGGACATACCATGTTATTTTATCTTGTGATCTTGAGTTCTTGTGATCTTGTGATTATGTTACACGAAAGTTACTTGTCCAGGACATTTCATGTTCATTATATACATGTCACACTATGCATGCACGGTCTCTTTGTACATGATTTATCTTCCTGATTATTCCTGCTACTATTATTACTTTCAGTTCTGGATATTGCCAAACAGATTGTTCTTATGTCCTACTTACTGTTACTACATTTTCATATTCTCTCCTTACTGTTTCATGTACTCTTGCTAGTCCGCTTCTGACGGACTTTTATTTTATTTTTCAGTATTTAGATCTGAAAAGCTGGTATAGAGGGTTGTTCGTAGATCATATTCTGGTTTCGCTGTTCTCCGGTGAGTTCAGTTTTCTTCTTGACTTATTTTATTCAGATATAGTGGATGATATTTTTTATGATTCAGTTTTTCATATATGTGATTTTATCCCTATGCTTGGTTGTATGTGCATATATGTGTGCTATCCTGCTTGTTATTGACAGCCTAAGGTACTCATGGAAAAGATTTCACTCTTCGTGAGTATCTGCTGGCCATCGTCACGTACCTGTATTCCGTATTTTGAGAAGTGGGGCGTGACAAATTGAGTTTGAACCCATAGCTTCTGAAAGCTCAGGGGGTAATTCTGAGTCTCCATAATTCTTCCATTATGGATAAAAGTCACGTCACATGATGAAAAGAATGGGTTATGATTTTAACAAAGGATCGGGCCTTAATTTCGGCAAAGGAAAGCGAGTATTACTCTGTTCATTTGTACCGAAAGGCAAAGATTCTGACTACTATCATAAGACCCGAAGATGATTCAGTTATGTATCTACGCCAGTCTCTTCATATTCTGAATCTGAAGAAGTCTATCATGACAGCTCATCAGCAACATTATCATGGGACTTAGATGTCAGTGTTGGGGATATCTTTGAGAGTCTCTCAGTGAACATGGTATCAACCAGCCATTTAGAAGATGACATAGAAGATACTTTTAAATCTGAAGAACTGATCCAATCAGACTCTGATCCATGAGTTAAACACTTAAATACTCTTTGGGATGTACGGCTTGAACAACGCGAACCACCAACTGAGAATAAAGTGACTCAGATAAATCTTTAAAATGAGGCTAACCCCAAGCGTATTTTCATAAGTAAGATCTTGTCACCTTTCGAGAAAAAAGACTTAATACATCTCATACGAGAGTATAAAGATGTCTTCACTTGAAATTATAAGGACATACCTGGGCTCGATCCCTAGGTAGCTATGCATCGCCTCAACATCAACCCAGACGCTAAGCCAGTCAAATAATAGCAACGATGATTTCATCCCGAGATTTTTGTTTGGACATATATATTGCATTGTTAATGCATTCCTACATTTATTCTGTAATAATTCTTACAACTCACTTATTTTATTGTCTAAATTCATGCAAGATATGATAGGGAGAAGATAAGCACAAATCATATCCAATTAAATCCAAAAGTTCAAATAAACGAGGATTGCTTACAATCCAGAGATTTAGAAATAATCTAATCTGAAAACCAGGTATATCCCATAAGATAATATCATCAAAATTCAAAGTAAAAATAGATCAGAAGAAGACCCTATTAGCTTCGCTGAGGATAAAAGTATATATCGTCTAATCCAGAGCAGAATATGAAATTCCAATTGGATAAAAGGATAGAGGGTGAATCAACGAATAATCCGCCCCTAGATCTTGGCTCTATGGCTAGGATATTGCCACAAAAATGCGACAAAAATTGCATTTCCGCGGGCTTGCTTTCAAATCTGGGGGAGCATTTGCTCCCTATCTCTGTACTCTTACCCCTATCCTATTTCTCCTATAAATACCTGCATACTCAGATGCAGAGGGACAAAGTCCAGTAGTGAGCTTTAGTTTAGTTTAGCTTAGGTTTTCCTTTTCCTTTTCAATGTAATTTTTATTTTATTTTAAGTTAGAGAGAGTTACATGAGAGAAGACACTGATGTAATCTTTTTTCAGAAGGTTGTATTAAAGTGACAGCCAATGTGATTCTCAGCCTTTTCTTTAATGTACTCGATCCAGTCAATTGCTACTTTTTATTATCTCATTTTGCTTTACATCACTTCGCATTGAATCATGGTATGTTTAATCTACAACAGAAGTAAGTCTTCTTCCTTTATCTCTTTTCTATTTTTCTTTCTTAGATCAATATAACAATTTCTAAAACTAATACTTTCTCTTTTTAGTTCTTTTCCTTTAAACTCGTTTTTCTTTTCTTTTTAACAACAAACCCATCTTCTTCTTTAGATTCTTTTTAACTTAGATTAGCTTTAACTATCTTTATTTTCTTTTAAAACTGAGAAGAGAACTTTTTAAACTCGTTTTTGTAAACTTAAAAGAAGAAACTTACATAAAGCTTTCATCACAATCCCTCCCTGTGGATCACGACAGTGAGCCCTAGGTTACACGGTAGAATTGAGGACAGCACTGTTCCTAAACTCTGTATTTTTCTGTGCAGGTTTAGGTCGATCAAAATTTTGCCGCTGTTGCTGGGGAGGGACGGTAAGTTTTCTTTCCTTTTAATTTACTCTAAATGAATTAAACCCTTTCCTTTTTATTCTTTGTTTTGGTGTGCAGGGGCTAATTTTAAGAAAATGAAGTAAGAAGAACATATATAAGCGGCTCTGGACTCTGCTGTAAAATGCAAAATTCTGCCGCGCAAACGCGGGAAAAGCCACATTTTCACGATAGTTTGAGTTGACTACTCACTCTGTTCTTCTTGCAGGGTGATTGTAATTTAGTTATCTAGCTTCTGCATAACATACTTTAAACACTGTTCTAACCTCAACAATAACTTGGTGTTTGTTAAATATTAAAAATGATTTAGACTTTGCATTTTAAGGCATTTGTCTAATTTCGTTTACTTTTAAATTACTATTGAAGAGTGTTGAAGAAAAAGGTACGTTTGCAAAATATATAGCTTAGGAAACACACTTGTGTGTTATATTGCTACTTGCACACGAGCACTAAAACGATTTAAGGGGATATCCTTAAACAAGATAAGGTGGGAAAGTTATTATTCTCCCTTAGCCCACAAATAATCTCCTCACTCACTAACCCAATTCTAACTTAAAATTGAGTAGACATTGACCCTAGGGACATCACAGACTTAAATAGAGATTGAGGGGAAAGTTGTTAGAAGTTGACTCTTGCTAAATCAGTGTCAAAGGTTAGGGATTGAGGGGCGAAACCCCGAAGGCTAGTGATTTGACATAATTAGGCCTATTGCTTAGGCACGGATACCTCCTGCTGGTCTTACCCCTACCTGACCGATTAACTTGTGGTCAGGTTCTGCAATGTACCTCCTGTGGATAATCAACTCTTTGGAGTGGTTTAGGTCTAAGGTCCTAACTTAGGTTAGATTTTTCTTTTATTTTTATTGTTTATTTGTTTGTTTTTATTTTTTATGTCTTTGTGATATGGATTACAATTATAATTTTTTCAATACATATAGTGATCCATACTTCACCCCAACCTCTTTCAAGTTGGATATTACCAACCTGATATTACATAACTTTAACCAACCAAGTACGCCAGATTGGTCTTATCCAAATCAATATATGCCCCAATCCCAGTATTATGAACAAGATTGGGATTATCGTCATGACCCTTCATCGAATCAGTGGGGATACAATTCTCCCGAGTCTTACTATCAACAACCTTACCAACAAATAACTTCATATACTCCATACCAAGATTAACCTATAGAAGAAAAGTCTTCTTTAGAAAAGAGTTTCGAAGCCTTTCTTGAGTCCACACAACAAGTGCAAATTCAATTGGACTCAATTCTCCCAAACAATTCTAAAATGCAAGATCCGTACTCCAATTTTCATGTCCCACCATAATAAAAAGAACCTGTTGACTTCGAAGAGAGTATGGAATCCATAATTCAAAGTGAAGATTTCTTTACCCAGTCCATCGATATGATTGAAGCAAGACTTAGTCGATTAGAAAAATGCATAAGAATGAAACTCTCCCTACCCAATCCTTGACTATTCTCGATACTTCTAGCCACATTGATGGAAACCAAGAATCATGGTATCTTGAAGATTATGATCACGATTCAATTTCACTACAAAACTTTAAACTTGACCAATACCAAGCCATTGACAACTTGGCAAGTTTTTATTTCAATGAGATTGAACTTGAAGATTAATATGACACCGATTTTCAATATTGTGATTCAGTTCCAATTTTTGAATCTATACTGACTCCGGTATCCTTATCCGATTTGGACCCAATTCTGAAGCCAACACTAATTCCTATCCCTATAAAGCTTGAACATGAACCACATATTTTGGATAGTCACATTCCATTGTTGCAAAATGAATGTGAACTTCAATTCTATGAATTAGACCAAACTCATGAACCAACTCCCACTCTCAAACCTAAACTTGATTTGAGTTTTATTCTCGAGTCAGTATCGGTTCCTATATCTTTCATTATTAGGCCCTAATCATCCTCCACAAAATCACATTCGATTTTGGACCAAGGTTTAGATCAATATAACTCCGTGATGATATCCCAAGATTGGTCATATAACCGAAAAAATTTCATGCTAGGATCTTGCATGATCATATCATTATTGGGGAGTATAAAAATGTTAATAAGAAAGTGGGCATGAAAGGTGAGTTTCATGTAAATTCACAGTATCTAGATTGGGCAGAAATGCTTGGCCCAATGAGACCACCACCAGAGCCATCACCTTGAGGTGACAATTTTCCTTCCCTTTCATCTTTTTCATGTATTATTACATTTCATTCATACATTAAGGATAATGCATTAGTTAGGTGTGGGGGAGGGTTCACTAACATACTAATTTAGATTTTTACTAATAAAAAAATTCTTTTCTTTAAAACATTTTGAAAAGGAAAATAATACTTTGACTTATTTTTGTAAGAAATTAAGTTAATTTTAAGGAAAAAGAGGATCATAATTAGGATTTCTTATACTTGGTCAAAATAAAATTATTTGTTTAATTTTGAGATTAGGAAGAAAGATTGAAAAAGTAATTTAGTCTTGATTTTTACCTTGATGAAATATGCATACTTTATACACTTACACACTTAGGGTTCTATAACAAAGACTCTTTTGCCTTATAAAAAATTATTATATAAAAATCCCTCTGATTAAGCTGGGTATTTATGCCTCATAAAACATAAGTATTCACGCCTAAAAGTGGTTCATATAAATAAAAATCCTTAGTTTTGTGGCATTGTTTGCTCGAGTCCAAAGTCCTTGGGGTGTTTTCTCACCCGGTGCCCTAAAACCGTCCGGTTTGGGAGTCACCAACTAAGGTACGTTACATGAGCGAATTAGAAAGCCTAATAGAGCTAAGGGATATTACCGCTATAAATGTAAAAAAAAAATTAAGGCATAAGAGTTAGAGTTAAAGAATCTCGAGTCAAATTTTTACGGTCACAAGGTGCATATGACTTAGGGTAAAATAATAGACTAGATGAGAAATATAATTTTAATCCTTATCTTAATTGAAAATAAGTTTTTGAATAAAGACTAAGTTTAAGAATGACTAAGTTTTGATAATCCTATGACTTATAGATTACTTGAATTTTTATATTAATACTTTAAATAATTTTTTCCTTCAAAATATATTTCAAAATACCAACACTTTATTTTTTTTTCTTTATAGATTTTGTGGGTGCAATTCACTGAAAATTCTCATGAGACAAAACTCGTACTCTATGGGTAACCTAAAGGTTTAATGGCTTGTTGCACGTGCTAAGTGCAACCGTGATTCTTACGAAAATGAGTTAGGTTAAGGTCAGTTTAGTTTTTTTTCTTTTTTTTTTTGCTCGAGGACGAGAAAAAGATAAGTATGGGGGTGTGTTTGGATCATATATTTCATAATTGTAACTGCATTCCTAAATTTATTCTGTAATAATTCATATAACTTACTTGTCTTAATGTTTAAATTCATGCAGGATATGATAGAGAGAAGTTAAGCACAAATCCTATCCAATTAAATTCAAAAGTTCAAATCAACGACGATCTTTTCAAATCCACAGGTTTTAGAAATAATCTTATCTGAAGACCTCATTAGGTAGAGGGACAAACTTTAGCAGAGAGCTTTAGTTTAGTTAGTTTAAGTTTTTCTTTTCTTTTTCAATATATTTTTATTTTATTTTAAGTTAGAGAGAGTAACATGAGAGAAGAAGAAGAATTGTAATTAGAGTGACACTAATGTAATCTTCTTCAAAGAGTTGTATTGAAATAACAATCAATGTGATTTTCAGCCTTTTCTTCAATATGCTCGATCCAGTTAATTGCTGCTTTTTATTATCTCATTTTGCTTTACATTACTTCACATAGGATCATGGTACGCTTAATCTACAACAGAGGTAAGTCTTCTTCCTTTATCTCTTTTCTATTTTTTCTTAGATCAATATAACAATTTCTAAAACCAACACTTTTTAATTTCTTTTTTTTAAACTCAATTTTCTTTTCTTTTTAACAACAAACTCATCTTCTTCTTTAGATTCCTTTTAATTTAGATTAACTTTAACTATCTTTATTTCTTTTAAAACTGAGAATAGAACTTTTTAAACTCGTTTTTGTAAACTTAAACGAAGAAATTTACACAAATCTTTCATTGCAGTTCCTCCCTGTGGATCACGACCCGCTAGCCTTAGGCTACACGGTAAAATTGAGAACCTAGCACTGTTCCTGAACTCTGTATTTTTCCGTGCAGTTTTGATTCAATCAATTATGGAAGTAATCGAATCAGAAGTCAAGAAGCTCATAGACTCTGATTTTGTCAGGGAAGAGCAACATCCTGGTTAGGTGGCTAATATCGTTCCCGTTCCCAAAAAGAATAGAAAGATCCGGATTTGCATTGACTACTGTGATCTAAATACCTTTTGTCCTAAAGACGAATTCTCTCTCCTGATCATGAATGTTATAATTGATAATACGTGTGATTTTGAGAGGATGTCTTTCATGGATGACTTCTCAGGGTATAATCAAATAAAGATGTACCCTGAAAATGAAAAGCACACATCTTTTAGGACACCTTTTGGAGTATACTGCTACATGGTAATGCCCTTTGGCTTTAAAACGCTGGTGCAACTTATCAACGCGCCATGAATGCGATCTTCTATGAGCATATATGCAAGACTGTAGAATGCTATGTTGATGATATCGCTGTGAAAAGCCGCAACAAAGGTGATCACTTCGCAGATCTAAAAATAGTGTTGATGCGGGCTTACCAGTTGAAGATGAACCTAATCAAGTCCTTCCTGGGGGTAGCGAGTGGCAAATTTCTTAGATTTTTTGTTACATCCAAAGGAATCCACCTGGATCCAGAGAAATTCTGTGCTATCCAAGAGATGCAACCTCCGATAAATCTTAAAGAACTCAGAGGCTTATAGGGACGACCGGCTTATATCCAGAGATTTATATTGAATCTTTCAGGACGTTGCCAACCCTTCACCAAACTAATGAAGGAGGGAGTCTCATTCGTTTGGGACAGTGCATGCGAACAAGCAGTTGAAGAGATCAAGAAATATCTCACATACCCTCCCGTTCTGGTAGCTCCAGAATCAGGAAAACCTTTCCTATTTTATGTTCGAGCTATGGATTATTCCGTGGGAGTGTTACTAGCTCAAAATAATAATCAAAATCATGAACATGCCATTGACTATTTGAGTAGAATAATGATACGGGTGGAGTACCGTTACAACTCAATCGAGAAGGAATGCTTAGCCTTAGTCTTCACCATTCAGAAGATGTAATACTATCTTGTGGGGCAACGCATTCGTGTTATTTTTAGAGTTAATCACTTGTGATTACTCATGACAAGACCATCTTCCCTAAAGTGTAGATTAGTGAAATGGGGACATATTGATCTCACAATATGAGATGCAATTCATGCCACAAAAGGCGATCAAAGGTCAAACTGTGACAGATTTTCTGGCCGATCATCTAGTTCAAGGAAGTTCAAAACTTTATGACGATCTCCTAGATGAGATTGCAAATTAACGCGATCCACGTCTCCTCAGAAGAACAAGTGTGGCAACTAATTTTCGACGGAGCATTAAAAATAAGTCCTGAGGGAAATAGTGTTGTAGGTGTGGAGATAGTACTTATTTCTCCACATAATGTGTGATCTCTAGTGCATTCTCATTAACTGAGTCCTGTTCCAATAATGTTTCAGAATACAACGCTCTCTTGATCGGGATGCAACTTGCTGAAGAGATTGGAGTTAAAAACTCAAAGCGTATGGTGATTCAAAGCTCATCGTTAATCAGGTTCCCGGGGAGTATGAAGTCAGACATGAAGACTTAGTGCCCTATCATAACGCAAGCATTGATATGGCAGAGAATTTTAAAGGCTTCTACATTGATCATGTACTGTGTCAGCAAAATGCGCATGCATATGCATTGGCATCTCTCGCTGCTTTATTGGCCCTTCCAGCTGGATCCATAGAGAGAGTGCATATCTACAATCATGACTTGTACTGTTGTAAATTCGCCCTTTAAGACAGTAAAAACTCAAGAGGGGACTTTCAAGTTAAAGAGGTTCTTGAGACTTTGACAAGTTTTGAACCTAGGGATTAGCAATTCCCTTATACTGACTTCGCCTTATACGACATATTGCCTAACGACCTCAAGGAGGCAGCTACCATCAAAAGGAAAACTCCTTCATTCTATTACAATGCGATCACGCGAACATTGTATCACCGGTTGTATGTTGGAATCTTACACCGATGCCTTTCACACAAAGACGCACAGGAGCGCTCAAAGAAGCTCATGACGGTATGTGCGGAGCTTACCAACCCGGACCTAAATTAGGAGATTGGTTGTGAAGACTTGGCTACTACTGGCCGAAGATGATTCCTGACGCCATCGTCTATGCAAAGCGATGCCATACCTGTCAGATTCACAGTGATTTTATCCATCAAGCACCGGGACATCTTCATCTAACGTCCTCTTCATGGCTATTTGAGATATGGAGAATTGATGTTATCAGACCCATCAACCCTCCAACATCCAAAGGATATCGTTTCATCTTGACCATAACTGATTACTTCTCTAAATGGACGAAAACTGTTCCCCTCAAGGAAGTAAAGACATCAGACATGATCAAGTCCATTAAGCATTACATACTCAACCGTTTTGTTGTGCCCCGATAAATTGTCCACGATAATGGACCCAATTCATCAGCCAAGTATTCCAAAGGTTCTGTAATAAATTCAGAATCCAAAGTGTGTCATCAACGACATACTATCCAGCTGCCAACCGTCTTGCAGAAGCTTTTAACAAGACCATTGGAAAGCTTCTCAAGAAATTTGTCTCAAAAAGTCAACGTGAATGGGGCGAAAAATTAGGCGAATGCCTATAGGCTTATCACACAATGGTGAGAACCCTGACAAAGGCTACGCCATTTTTCTTGGTGTAGGAATGTGAACTGTACTTCCATTGGAGATCCAAATCTCATTTATGCGAGTTGCCTTGACAACCACAATGATAGACGAAGAGAAGCATCAACTGTGCCTCCACGAGTTCGAAGCTTTAGACGACAAACGTCTGCAAGCCTAACAACAAATCGAAGCTCTATCAAGCCCGAATTTTAAGAGCTTTCAACAAGAAAGTTAGAGAACAGATTTTCAAGAAAGGTGACCTCATTTTAGCTGTCCGAAGACCCATGGTTATGACACATAAGACGAAAATAAAATTCCAACCTAAATGGGAAGGACCATTTGTAGTGAAGCCAGTCTACTCAAATGGAGCATACCGCCTCATAACTCTGGATGATGGTACGCTTATGATGTCGATCAATTGTAGCTTCTTGAAAAAATACCATCCTTAAAAGGACTTTTTTAAGATTAGATTAATACTACACCTCTGATCGAAGCTCCATCTTGATCAATTGGATAGATTAGGGTTTGGGATCCAGGATGTTTGGGAGAGCGCCAAAGAAGAGCTTCCTCATTCAACAGATCACGTCATGGTCGATCGACGCCGAGCCGACAGAATATTGCTGACATTATGATGCATGATGTCAATATCAAAGGAGAAACAAAGCTTTAAACTTTAGTTTTAGCTCTGTCACTCTTCTCAAGATCAGGTCAACAATATACCTCTGATCGAAACTCTACCCTAATCAATCAGATGAATTAGGGTTTGAGATCTAAAATGTTTGGGAGAGCACCAGACAAAAGCTTCCTCATTTAATGAATCACATCACGATCGATCGACGCCGAGCTGACTGAACAATGGAGACATTATAATGCATGATGTAAACATCAAAGAAAAGATAAAGGCAAAATGTCAAGTCTTAGCCTTGTCACTCTTCTCTAGTATATAGACATGTACCATCTTCAACATAGAAGAATAGGTTATATTTTGAAGTCGAGTATGCCTAAGCAACAATTTTAGCCAGTCTTCTTTCTGATCATTCCTCTCAATCCAGAAGGATGGCT
>JAVJIF010031043.1:0-18838 GCA_038442645.1 Agave tequilana | reverse complement strand
CAAGTATTCTCAAAAGATTACAAGTAGATCTCCTCAGAGATTCTGGGAAAATGTGCCGATAGGAGTCTGGTCAGCGCGCGACCACTTTGTCCCTTTGACGATGCGAGCGATGAGATTCCCTTCTCGCCTGGTTCCGGGAATCAGAGAATAGAGGGTTGGTAGAACCCTCTTGCTGCTTCTCAAAATCGCCTTCAATTAGGAATTCCTTCTCGCCTGGTTCCGGAGATTCCTTGAGAAGAAGAACGATGATAGGGCATCAACACCCTAGATAGAGAAAGCAATTCTCTAAAAGGTCTCTGAATTCGAGAACGCACGGTGCGTTATGAAGAAGCCTCGGTTGAAGAAGTTGATTGATCGACTCTCGTGATCAGAAGGCGATTGACGACTCCTTCCTCTGCCATCCCCCCTCCCTCCTTGTACCCATGGCGGGTTATTTATAGGGAGAGCAAGGGTATAATCGTCCCCTTGAAGATATGGAAACAGATTGAACCGAATCTGTTTGAATCTGGAAAGTAGCCTTGCTGCGAGGCTAGAATAGCTTCCGCGGAGCTAGAAAATGACAAGTCGGTTGATCTTTCCGATTTGTTATGATCCTTTCCATATCGTTGAAGGATTTTCCCTGATCCTCTTACTCGTTTCAAGAGAGTCAAGAGATTGCGGCAATCACCTGCCATATTTGAATCCCGATTGGATTTGATTAGCTTAGATCTGATCTCATCAGGAGATTTGATTGGTCAAAGGCTGACCATAGCAGGCTGATGGCGGAGCTGCCCGCTTTGAAGCTCATAGCGGAGCTAGAGGCAATTCCTGGCGAAGTCCGAAAAGAGGCTTTCGGCGAAGCTGTCAGTTAGCTTCCTGGCGATGCTCTGGATGATGTTAGCCTCTCACACGAGGCTATCTCCTTGGGCTAATGTAATGCTAAATGCTAGCATTTTAGACCTGCTGAGGTCTGTTTAGAAACAATCAGGGTTCACTGTTCTGCTTGCTGGATCAGTGGAGTCCAAACTGCTTCCTTGTCCCTTGGAGGTGGGTGAAAACTGGTCTTCAGCTTGTCTGTCCCTTGTCTTTTGTAAATGTCAACAAGTTTAGACATCGTTCGGACCAATGAGAATCTTATCTTTTTTAAGTGTCAACAAGACCCCCTTCAAAGTTTTCGAGAGTCTGCAATAGCTCAGACTCCGAAACACTTTGAACTGCTGTGATCGATGGTGTGTGGAGTATGAACGTCGCCATGATGGTTGAGTTCAGCTTCGCCTTCAATCCTGCTTTGGGATGAATTCGCCGAAGAATTGCACTGGTTCGCGAGTAGCTTCGCGTCGGGTAGCTCCGTATCTGGGCTTCCAAGAAATAAGTTCGCTTTGGAACTCCTGTTGCCTTTTCAAGGCCAACTGCCATGGCGGGTTACGAGGAGGATCATTCCTTCTTTTGCGCCAATCGAGAGAGATGTTCTCCGATTCGCACGTTTCCAAGGGAGGATACTCCCTTTCTTCAAGGCGCCATAAATGCCTTTTATGAGGGAGACGTTTTCTTCCCTTGTACGGTTCCAATGGGAACCGTCCCTGTTATCAAGGCGCAATCAATGCCTTAAGTGCGCTCGTGCTTCCATGCTTGAGGTGGTTGCGCTCAGGCCATGGGGCCTATAAATAGGACACTTGAGGTCTTCTGAAGAGAAGTGCCTTGCCTTTCTTCTTCCCTTCTCTTGGTTGAAAGAGATACTCAGATCTCTGAATTAGTGGAAAAACCCACTCTGGTTGTCTGACCGGCCAAGGACCAGTAAGTCTTGATCATTTAAAGACTTCACCGCTTTTAGGGAACTCTTCTCCCTTGATTTAGCTTTGACAGCTCGCTTCAGGGATTAGCTTCCCTTGATTCTCATCTTGCACTTGGCTGCTGCAGAGAAGGATCTCATCATAGCTTTCTGTGAAGCTATCATTTTGGCTCGATCGGTGAAAGATTGTTGCTTGTTAAGTCCGCTGCGCAGGCAGGACTTGGGACTTGGCTTCTTCAATAGTTGAGCCAGTCTTGCCATATAGGCGAATGTTGAGACTGTTTCTCACAAGATCAGTCTGACTTTGCCGTATAGGCGAGGCTAGGACTTGGCGTTTGCTGAGCCAGCCCATGGTTGCTGTGCAGGTGGAGCTTGTCCTCTGCTGAAGTCGGTCGGATTGCTTTTGCCACTGAAGAATCTGACTTAATGTTTTTGCAGCTCTTTCTGCGTTTAACTGCTAACTTGTTTCAATTGTATTGCAGTGAGCTGTACTTACCAATCTGGTAACTTGATGGAAGAAACCATGAAATTGCTTATGCTTTCCCGGTTGAAGCTTTATTTTTAAGCAGGAGGAAACAATTCGGGGCAGCGGATGCGCGTCCCAGAGGCTGTTGGCAGCCTCTTATCCGTGATGATCGTTCTGAGGTGAGGCTGTCATGTCAGCGCCTCTTTAGAGGGCTAATTCAAACCTTTCGGTTAAGTCCTTGAAGGATTGCGCGAAGTCCGCACTTTGCTCTTGTGCGGAGTTAACCCTTTAGTGGGATTGAACCGTCGTTTTGGGAAAGCGCCTCAGGCGCTTTGGGCACTGTTTCGAATTAATTCGAAACGGCGGCATGTGCCCTTTTTTCGAGGCCTTGATTTAGGCGCTGATTGGCCTATAAAAGCCCGATCGGGCTGAGAGAAAATCATCATTTCTCTTTGAATTTTCCAGAGTACTTGACTCTTCTTCTTCTTCTTTTCTTCTTCTTCAAGAGTTCAAAAACTCCTGTAATTCTTCAATGGCGCCCAAGAGACGAGCGGGAAAGGAAGCAGCGACTTCTGCAGCGGAGGGCCCTCCTCCTCCGTTCATTGAGCGACCGATCGCTGGTAAGAGACTCTCCAATCTGATTAGAGAGTGGTCTTCATCCTTTGGAGTCGATACTCGGCTATTAGGACGATCGAATATGATCTGTCCTTATCAGGGAACTCGTTCCCTTAACTTCCCTATTTTGCTTGCACCAGGGAAGTAAGAATGAACAGTTCTTCTCTTGGGCTTCCATAGGAAGCCATTGCTTGGGCAATCTTCATCCTGTTGAGGAACAGGATATGGGTCGTGTGCCTTCAGTCATGGCCACGAAGGGTGACTGTTAACCATAACGTCCTTTTGATGACGTCAGCCCTTAGGGCTATGCCACTTCCTGCAAAGATGCAGTCTTATCTGTGAAGCGAAGCTTTTTATCAAAGCTATTATCCCGCTGTTCCTGCTTACTGGGCGAGGCTATGCCTTAGCGAATTTTTATGTCTTTGCATCCATTTGATTGGTGAACTAATCATAGTTCATTTTTTTTTTTTTTTTGCAGTACATTACGCCTCCGGCCTCCAGAACAGTCTATTGGCGTAACCAGTCGAGCAGGCGGGAGCATCAGCTTGCAGTTCATCGGGCAGGCTTCCTTGTTCAGTGAGCCGAGCTCCTTGTACGGGATACGCTCATTCAGAGCGGTGGCCCGCAGGCCATGCGGAGCATTTTGACTACGGCTCCGTTTGAAGATATCGACCGTCAGGCTTACAAAAAGCCTGACTTCATGTTCGGGGATGCTGCACCTGATCCCGATCGCCAGCTGCAAGCCGGCGAAGGCCAGTGGATCTTCCAGTTGGATGGCGAGAGATTCTATCTCCCGTCTGCTAAGCGGCATTTCGCTTTGTCTTCTTTCGCGAGCGTGACTCGGGCTCGGAAGATGGCGTGGGGCGTGAGCCTAAATGCCGAGTCTATAAGTGTCGGGAGGTTGACTTTCCAGACCGGCTATTCGAGGGCGGGCCCTCCTCGTAGCATAATAGGGCTATACCCTGGGAAGGTGTCGCGGGACCTTCCAGTAGGAGAGAATCCAGCTGCGGCGCCGACCTTCGGCACTCAGTTCTGCGAAGCTGACGGGAACTACCCCGCCACAGATTTCAGGGCTCCTGGTTGGGTCCACCCTCCTAGGTCATGGTGGGCGGAGTTGACCAATTATATCCTCAATCATTTCGAGGGGGAATTAGAGAGGTTGAACCTCTATGAGGCCGTCAGGGCGACCTGCTACGGCATTGAGATGAAGGTGGCGTGCTTCTATGCCATTCTTGAGTTGTACTGCCCAGCCTCGGGGACTTTCTTCACCCCGGTTGGTGAATTGGGCATGGCCCTGCATGAGATGCGAGAGATCTCTGCTTTGCCCTTCGGGTCTCTTCCATATGAAGAGTATTTTCCGTGTGAGGCGGAGTTGGCTCTCTTGGAGAAGCAAGAGCCTGCTTTGCTTGAGACATATCGGGAATTGATGTGCCACCTGCACATTTGTTCCAGCATCCACACTGGTGGTAAGGGTAGCTCGAAGAGCTTAAAGAGCTGGGGGAACTACTTGTTCCCGGATATGACTAGTGCGCCCGAGGCAGCTCATTGCGGAGTTGTCGAAGAAGACATCTTGGCGAGGATGGAGGTGCGTGCTGAAAAGGACATCGTCGTGACAGAAGATGATGGTCCTTTCGAGAAGGGTGATGTTCTTCGGAGCTTTCACCATCAGGCCCGTTGGCCTATGTCTCGCAAGGCGTTGCTGGCCGGATTCTTAACCATCTGGTTAAAGAAGTGTGTCGTGCCTTCTTCTTCGGGTAACATTGTCCACCCGAATGTGCTGCTGCCTGCTGTCCGCTTGGTCCATGGCCACCGCCTGGGTCTCCTTCCGGCCATGGTATGTTGTATTCAGAGAGGCCTTCGTGTACTGACGGAGGCTTTCTGCAGGCCGATGGCGTCAAGGCGAGGGAAGGGTGCCGTCCTGCCTTGTGACGGACCCAATCCTAGGGTAGGTTTACCGTACACCTACTTGATGGCGTGGTTCGCCTTGCACTGCCCCAGTTTGATTGGAGCTGGGGAAGACCCACCTCAGGGCGTTCAAACGGCGCTTCTCCGTCGTTTGAAGGCTGTCTGTGGCAGAAGAAAACTTATGTGGCCGAGGCCCGTAAGTTAGTGCGTCGTTATGACGCTTATAGCCTGTTCCGTTGCTTTCCTCGCCTGCGGGGTGCAGGATACAACGAGGAATTCCATGATGTGGAGTCAGGTCGATCTCCCATGAGTCGGGGTATTTTCGAGTGGCTGGTCTGTATCCGGCCCTCGCATTTGCTGTACAGGAATGGGGATACCTGCTACATGGAGCCCTACATCCCGTGCCGGTTCGCCCGCCAATTTGGGTATGACCAGTTGTATGTGGGCAACCCCAATCCGGACCTGGCTTTCCTGGGGAGCCTTATTGATGGGGCTCGTGCTTGGCGGTTCTTTACCGCGGATGACACTGGAGCGTGGCTACGCACGCCGTTGAGGGATCCCGGCCTATGGACGACCCTGTGTTTCTGCCAATGGTATGCAGCTTCGAATTCCACGCCTCCTGGATTCAATGCCAATAGTTCAGGTGTGAAGTTGATTTCTCATCGGATGAGGCAGAAGGCTTTGGATAAGAAGGAGGGCAAACGAGTCCGTGTTCCTGGCATAGAGGAGTTCATCGCTGTAGATGACAGCGAGGCTTCTGATGCGAGGAGCCCTCGCTTCGAGGCAGAGACAAGGGCTGATGCCCACGAAGCTGGTGTTCGTGAAGCCGGGTCTGGTGTAATGGGGACAGCTCCCCCACAGCATGTGGAAGAAGTGGAGGAAGAGGACTCTGAGGTCCACTTTAAAAGGAAGCGTGGGAGTGGATCCCGTAGGAAGTCGTCAGCGAAGAAGCCCCGTCGCCAAACTCCTACCATTGTGGTGGAGGGCGAACTCCCTACGGCGCCTCCTTCTGCTGCTCTATTAGTGGCTGAGCCGTCGGTTGCTGAACCGACTACTGGTAAGATTGGTCCCATCTAATATGCCTTCAGCGCACTTTAAATAACTCATCATTTGCTTTTTTGTTGCAGGAGCTGAGGCAGTTGGAGAGCAAGGGGAGCACTACGATCCCTGTTCACTTATGGAAGTGCAGCTGGTTCCTTTGCTCGCTCGGAGGAGTCTGGAGGTGATGCGGCCGATATTGGCCCTTCGGGCGCTGGGACTTCTAAAGGAAGTCCTATGGCATCCAGCTCTGCCGGGTGGTCTGCGGAGGAATCGGCGAGTGGGCCGGCTATCCGCGTTGAGTCTGGTAAGAACTTTCCGATGGGACCTTGGATTCCGATGCGGCTGACGAGGTGACATCGGCCTTCGGTATGACTAAGATCTCCTGATCCTCGCCTATTTGTTGCGTCTCCTTTTTGACCTTGGTTTTGTTGCAGGCATTCGTCCCCAAGGTGCGTCAGCTTCAAAAGAAGCGGAGGGTTTTCCTGAAGGGTCAAAGGGCGATATGAGCGCTTCGACCGGGCCAGACGCTGCTGTGTTAGACGCGCTGTATGGCGACCTGCCTTTTTATCAGCCCAAATCAGCGGAGGGCCCTGAGGTTGAAGAGGCGGCAATCCCGGAGGTACCCTCACTTCCAGTCACATCAACGAGTGAGGTGCAGACTGTTTTGCCGAATACGGCACTGAGGGTGATTGTGAGCCCTACCTCCCCGACGCTGGTAGTTGAGCCTGCTGCTCAGGAGGTGGTTGCCAGTCCTACCTCCGCGGTGGCTGGCGTGCTGGTGTCGCTGAGGACTCCGCCGAGGTCACCTTTGGCTTGCCCTGCTGCAGTCGATGTTCCCGCTTCTTCTTCCGCGGTGGTGTCGACTAGGTTGGTAGATTGCTCCGAGGTTATCTCAAGGGTTGATGAAGCTGAGAATGACTTTATCGGTAATCTGGTCGACAGCTTCTATAATAGTTTGGAGCAGACTATCGGTCTAGTCTTGAAGGGCTCGCCTGTGCCATTTTCGAAGCTGAAGATGGTTCTCTCCCGTGGCATTGAGTGTATCCGGGACTTTGAGGGGTACCATCAAGCTACTGCTCTGGAGCTCCTAGTAGATGACCTTGAGAAGGACGTGGAGGAATGGCGCCATTTCCATCGTTCCGACGCAGCGTCTTTGGCTGATGAACGGCTCGCACGTCTTGTCGCCCAGAAGCGCGAGGCTCAGCTCGCTGCTCAAGAGGCTGTTGAGGCTATCTCCTCTGACTTGAGGTCCTTGGAGGCAGAGGAAGCAGAGGTTGGGAGTGCAATTGATGCTTCCAACAGTGCTCTTCTTGACGCTGAAGATAAGATTAAGAGGGCTGAAGAGATGATCCGAAAGGCAAATCTCCTCTTGTCGAAGGCTACACAGATGCGTCATGAAGAGTCTGCGCGGCTTAAGCAGCTCAGGGCTCGAAGTGAGGAACTGGCGGAGCGGAAGTCATCACAGAGGGCGACTTTGGCGGAGACCGAGGCTCGTCTGGCTCAGGCGGTGGACTTTGATGAGGCGGAGCTAAGATCACAGGCGCTGGCCCAGGCTGAAGATGACAGGAGGGCGCGGCTAGCTTCGCTCGGAGATCGGATCCGATCTTATCATGTACGCCTATAGGCTCCTCCATGTATCCCATCCTTCTGGATTAATAGAAAATTTTTTCTTTTGTCGTCTGTTGCTTAGATAATGAGACATGACTGTCTGTTGGTTCAGAGGTTGCAGTAACATAACCGAATGGGACGTTGCCAGTTCGAGGTTAGCCCTTTGCGGGGCTTAAAAGGAAGGGAGATACTTGCCTTTTGTAAATGTCAGCAAGCATCGAGATTGAGACTTAGCTGTCAGCTGGTTCAGAGGTCGCAATGACATAACCAATTGAGACGCCACTAAGCTCAATGATAGATGAGGCTTTGCCAGTTCAGAGGTCGCAATGACGTAACTGGTTGAGAAGCCACCAAGCTTCAATCAATAGGTGATACTCGTCTTTTGTAAATGTCAACGAGTATCGAGACCTGTCTTTTGTAAATGTCAACAGGGCTCGGGATTGAGACTTAGCTGTCTGCTGGTTCAGAGGTCGCAATGACATAACCAATTGAGACGCCACTAAGCTCAATGGTAGATGAAACTTGGCTATCTGCCAGTTCAGAGGTCGCAATGACGTAACTGGTTGAGAAGCCACCAAGCTTCAATCAATAGGTGATACTCGTCTTTTGTAAATGTCAACGAGTATCGAGACCTGTCTTTTGTAAATGTCAACAGGGCTCGGGATTGAGACTTAGCTGTCTGCTGGTTCAGAGGTCGCAATGACATAACCAATTGAGACGCCACTAAGCTCAATGGTAGATGAGGCTTGGCTATCTGCCAGTTCAGAGGTCGCAATGACGTAACTGGTTGAGAAGCCACCAAGCTTCAATCAATAGGTGATACTCGTCTTTTGTAAATGTCAACGAGTATCGAGACCTGTCTTTTGTAAATGTCAACAGGGCTCGGGATTGAGACTTAGCTGTCTGCTGGTTCAGAGGTCGCAATGACATAACCAATTGAGACGCCACTAAGCTCAATGGTAGATGAAACTTGGCTATCTGCCAGTTCAGAGGTCGCAATGACGTAACTGGTTGAGAAGCCACCAAGCTTCAATCAATAGGTGATACTCGTCTTTTGTAAATGTCAACGAGTATCGAGACCTGTCTTTTGTAAATGTCAACAGGGCTCGGGATTGAGACTTAGCTGTCTGCTGGTTCAGAGGTCGCAATGACATAACCAATTGAGACGCCACTAAGCTCAATGGTAGATGAGGCTTGGCTATCTGCCAGTTCAGAGGTCGCAATGACGTAACTGGTTGAGAAGCCACCAAGCTTCAATCAATAGGTGATACTCGTCTTTTGTAAATGTCAACGAGTATCGAGACCTGTCTTTTGTAAATGTCAACAGGGCTCGGGATTGAGACTTAGCTGTCTGCTGGTTCAGAGGTCGCAATGACATAACCAATTGAGACGCCACTAAGCTCAATGGTAGATGAAACTTGGCTATCTGCCAGTTCAGAGGTCGCAATGACGTAACTGGTTGAGAAGCCACCAAGCTTCAATCAATAGGTGATACTCGTCTTTTGTAAATGTCAACGAGTATCGAGACCTGTCTTTTGTAAATGTCAACAGGGCTCGGGATTGAGACTTAGCTGTCTGCTGGTTCAGAGGTCGCAATGACATAACCAATTGAGACGCCACTAAGCTCAATGGATGAAACTTGGCTATCTGCCAGTTCAGAGGTCGCAATGACGTAACTGGTTGAGAAGCCACCAAGCTTCAATCAATAGGTGATGGGGTCTCGTTTTCACGAGGGAACCGTTGTCATAGGTTTAATGTTAACATAACAGCGGAATATATGTGGTCCTACCATTCTATGGATGAGAATTGGTAGGTGATTTTGGAGGTCTCATTTTCACGAGGAGAAATGAGGGGACTGCTGTCATAGGTTTAATGTTAACGTAACAGCGGAGTATATGTGGTCCTACCATTCTATGGATGAGAATTGGTAGGTGATTTTGGAGAGGGAATCAAATGGGAGCAGGTCCCTTAGGATTTTTAGCAAACCCCCAGCTATCAACGGGTTTGATATGCCTTTACCAACTACCGTTTGGGTTGGGCTAGCCATGCTATTCCCCTCAGCATGATGAGTTATTGAGGACTCATGTTGGGCTTAGAGGCCAACATTTTCCTCTATCCTTGATCGTTAAGGATGTCGGATTATCAGGTTGATGTCTGCACAACCTCGATTGTCTTCTAGGGTGACTGGTGCATGGCCAGGTCCCAGTTGATCCATGGCCGTATAGTCTCGCTTGGAGGAAGAGAAAGGCTCTCTTTGTGCGCATTTCGGACGCGCGGATCTCGATCAGAGGTGTAATGTTAACTTGATCGAGAGAAGGATCCTCGATTAAGGATAATACTTCTTTAAGAATTTGCCATTGATCGGCATCATGAGTAGGTCGCCACCTGCATTCATAAGGCGGTATGCTCCGTTTGAATAGACTGTCTCTATTACAAACGGTCCTTCCCATTTAGGCTGAAATTTGCCTTTGGTCTTGTGCGTCATAAACATCGGTCGTCTGACGGCTAAGACCAAGTCTCCTTTCTGGAAGATTCTCTGCTTGACCTTTTTATAGAAGGCTTTTGACATCCGAGCCTGATATAGCTCGATGTGTTGCTGAGCTTGTAGCCGCTTTTCGTCTAGGGCTTCGAGCTCTTGAAGACGCAGGCGATCATTGTCTTCTGATGTCATCTTAGTAGTCAAGGCTACCCGTAATGATGGCACCTGGATTTCCAATGGGATAACTGCTTCGCACCCATATACCAGGGAAAAAGGCGTATTGCCTGTCGGTGTCCGCACCGTAGTCCGGTAGGCCCAAAGGCATTCACCGAGCTTTTCGTCCCAATCTCGCTTATTCGAGGAGACGAACTTCTTGAGCAGCTTGATGATTGTCTTGTTGAATGCTTCTGCTAAACCATTGGCGGCAGGATTGTAAGCTGTTGAAGCCACATTCTGAATTCGGTATTTATCGCAGAATCGACAGAACCCTTGGCTTATGAATTGGGGACCATTGTCATGGATGATCCGCCTGGGGACACCAAATCGATGGATGACATGGTGTTTAATGAAGCTAACCAGATGGGAGGTTTTGACTTCGGCCAATGGTATGGCCTCTGCCCATTTTGAGAAGTAATCGGTTATTGCCAGGATAAACCGGCGACCTCTTGCCGAAGAGGGACTGATTGCCCTACGACATCAGTTCCCCATGCTTCAAATGGCCATGAAGCAACAGTAGGGTGGAGCAACTCCGAAGGTTGGTGTATGAAGTCTGCATGGACCTGGCACGCCTTACACCTTCGTGCATACTGGGTGGCATCGGCCATCATGGTCGGCCAGTAGTACCCAAGTCTGTGCAGCCTGTCTTTAAGCTTTGGACCCGGCTGGTGAGCTCCGCAAATGCCATCATGTGCTTCTTTAAGCACTTCTTGTGCCTCTGAATGAGAAAGGCAACGGAGAAGGATACCATCATATGAACGACGGTAAAGTGTCTTCAAAGTGGGATCATAGTAGAAGCGGGGCGACCTTCGTCTGATGGACGCCGCTTCTTTGGGATCATCCGGGAGCAGATCGTGCAGAGCATAGTCAATGAGAGGGAAGCGCCAATCCCTCGGCTCAAGATCCACGGAGGTATTATGGACTTCTTGGATCTTTAGCATATACTTGGAGCATACGAGATGCCGGGTTGCGACTGTGAGGTGATACTCTGTGTCGGCCGGTAAGGCTAGCGTCGTCGCTAGTGCAGCGAGAGCATCCGCCTTGGTATTCTGAGATCGAGACACATGCCCGATGTAGAAGCCTTCAAATAAGTTAGCCAATTCGATGGCTGTATGATAGTAAGGCACCAAGTCCTCATGGCGGACTTCATATTCGCCTTTTACCTGGCTAATGATCAGCTTTGAATCGCCATAAGCTTCAAGATAGCGTACCCCCATTCCGTGGGCGAGCTGGAGGCCAATGAGCAGAGCATTGTATTCCGCTACATTATTAGAGCATGACTCTGTCAAGGAGAACGCCCTGGGAAGGATATGATCTTGTGGGGAGATGAACACAACCCCCACTCCGGCAATAATCTTTCCTTTGGGGCCCATCCGCGATGCTCCGTCAAAGAACATCTGCCATACTTCCTCTACTGAGGTTGCATTAGATTCGAAGACCTCATCAGGGATGTCTTCGTGAAGCTTTGAATGTTCCGGGACTGGATGCGCAGCCAAGAACTCTGCAAGGGCTTGACCTTTAACCGCCTTTTGAGGGGTAAAGGTTATGTCATATTGGGATAATAGCAGTGCCCATTTAGCCAACCTTGAGTTCAACGACCCTGGCTTCGTCATGAGAAGACGTAAAGGGTTTACCCTGGAGATGACATGTATGGTTTGGCCAACCAAATAATGTCGTGTCTTCTGGACAGCGAAGACGAGAGCTAAACACTCTTTTTCAATAGGATTGTAGCGAGATTCCGCTCCTATGAGAGTTCTACTCAGATAGTAAATGGCCTGCTCATGGCCATTGTCGTCCTTCTGAGCGAGGAGGGCGCCGAGGGAATAATCCAGGGCTTTCACATAAAGCAAGAATGGTTTCCCTGATGTAGGGGCCACCAAGACTGGAGGTTTTGTGAGATACCTCTTAATGTCTTCATAAGCTTCTTGACAAGCTTGATCCCATATGAAGGCAGTACCCTTCTTCATTAGTCGGGTAAATGGTTGGCAACGGCCCGATAGATTTGCTATGAATCTCCTGATATAGGCTAACCTGCCTTGTAAGCCTCTGAGCTCTTTGAGGTTCCTTGGTGGATGCATGTCCTGGATGGCTTTGACTTTGTCTGGGTCTAGATGGATTCCTTTTGATGTGATTATGAACCCAAGGAATTTGCCGCTGGATACTCCTAAAAAGGATTTTGTCGGGTTCATTTTCAACTGATGAGCCCGCATTATATTGAACATCGTCCTCAGATCGCGAAGATGTTCATCTTTGCGGCGACTTTTGACAGCAATGTCGTCAACATAGCACTCCACCGTCTTCCGGAGATGATCGCGGAAGATCATGCTCATTGCCCGCTGGTAGGTTGCCCCGGCGTTCTTCAATCCGAAGGGCATTACAGTGTAGCAGTATACCCCCAAAGGCGTTCGGAAAGAAGTATGCTTCTCGTCGTCGGGATACATCTTGATCTGGTTGTACCCTGAGAAGCCGTCCATAAAAGACATCCTCTCGAACCCGCATGTGTTGTCAATCATGACATCAGTGATGGGCAGTGGGAATTCATCTTTGGGACAGGCCGTATTGAGGTCACGGTAGTCGATGCAGATCCGTATTTTCCCATTCTTCTTAAGGACGGGGACTATGTTAGCCACCCAATCTGGATGTTGTTCCTCCCGGATGAAGCCACAAGCAATGAGCTTATGAACTTCGGCTTCAATAGCCTCCATGATGTTTGGGCGGAACCGACGTTGTTGTTGCTTGACTGGCTTAACGTCGGGCTTGATGTTTAGACGGTGCATAGCGACCTGTGGATCGAGTCCAGGCATGTCTTCATAGCTCCAGGCGAAGACATCTATATACTTTTTACGAGCATTATCAATTCTTCCTTTTCGATAAGTGATAAGCTTTCACTTATGAAAATAGGCTTGGGGTGATCTTGACTGCCCAAGTTGACTTGGATCACCTTGTCTTCGGTAGGTGGCTCGCGCAGCTCGAACCGCTTTTCCCATTGGAGGCTTAATTGCTGGGCCCAAGGTTCCTCATCAGCAGCTTCCGCAGGTTCCAATTGACTGCCCGAGGTCATATTCACAGTGAGGCCGTTGAACATTCCTCCTATGCTGATGTCAGAGTCCCATTCGGCAGATGAGTCCGACTGTGATGGAATTGGCTCGTCGTCTTTGACTTGAACCGTTACTGATGATGTGGGTGTAACATAACCCAAACCCCTGCGTGTACTATCATAGTAATTTGCAGGTTTCCCTTTCGGGACAGCATTACGCATCAGACCGCGTCTTCCCTTTCCGAAGTTCAGGCCGCCTGCCTTCTTCAAGTCATATCCCATCTTCTCCATAATATGGCGTGCCGGTTGCGCATAATGGAAGAACTGTGGGGCTTCTGAGTCCGAGCTTGAATCTGTAGGTGCAGGTCTCCGTGGCTGGGTTCTACCGAAGATTATCGGCAACTGACCTTGTTTGGATGGAGGGATCACCAGCGTGGCCCCTTCTATAACCTCCACAGATGTAGTAGCCGAACTTGGCTCATGTACGGGCATGTGAAGAGAGCCATCCATGATGGATTTAATTGACTCGATGCTCGCAGGATAATCAAAAGAAATATTATCATTAATTATCCATTCGCCTTCCTCATCAGAAGGGATCTTACATCGGGGATCATTAAAGCATGCTACTATTGGCTCGCCAATCAAAATGGCTGGCGTGCCCATTTCGGATTCCGAATCCGCCTCATTGCCACTTCCATCACTGTCTGGCAATGGTTCTCCCGGCGTTCCACTAGCCTCTTGATATAGGAGAGCATCTGTGAAATAGTTTTCCACCCCCTTGAAGGGCTGCTTCTCAGCGAAGACAGTTCGTACTGTCGCATCATCCTCAACATACTTGAAGCACTGATGGAGAGTGGAAGGAACGATCCAGTTGGCATGGATCCATGGTCGTCCCAGTAGCAGGTTGTATGATGTGTCCGCGTCAATGACATAGCATGTCACTTCTGACTTAAGGCTTCCGATTCTGCAGCGAAGCCGAATCTTTCCAAGCGGATGGCTGCTCCCGGCGGCGTTAAAACCGTATATTGTAGTGGTGGTCGCAGACAACCTGTACAGTGGTATGCCGAGGAAGTAGAGGAGCCTTTTGGGGATGATGCTGAGCGCAGACCCCGGATCGACTTGTATCCTTTCGATGCAGGTTGAACCGATATATCCGGTATAGTACAGAGGTCGATCATGCTTGTTGTCTTTGAGAAGCATATCTTCCGCCGTGAAGGTAATGGCAGGTACCTTTGACTGTGCGTGATGGCACTCTGAGCAGGAAGGGCGCATCTCATCATCAGGAACCTCGGGCATGCATGTCAGAAAGGACTCCGAGTTGGCTAGCGCATCTCTGAGTGCCTCTCTTGTCTCTTTAGAGAGACGAAGGAGCTCGTGTATTGTGATACGAGCCGGGATATTGGCTAAGTGGGCCAATATATCAAAGCGAAAGGGCGTGGCTAGCCCTTGGCTTGGTGGTTTCTTCAACACCTGGTCGAATCGCACCTCCTTAGGTTTTTCCCTCCCTTTGGTCAGGACTGGAGCGGATGTCGGCATTGGTACTGACGTTGTTTGCTGTGGTACCTCGTCAGTAGGTTTGTCATACTGCCTTAGGTATGACTTTCCAGACCGGGTGCCCGTCTGTTGAGGCGCATCTGCCTGCGCTGTACAGGCATGCTTTTCTTCTTCAGAATCGCTGAGGGAAGCCGAAGTAAGATTACCATCGTCTGGCAGAACAGAGACGACATTGCAAGACTTGCCCTTTTTGCTGGAGTCCTTCGACGTCTGCTGTATGTCTTGGACGAGGTCGGGGTGTATCCATATAACTTCCCCTGTCTCCAATGTCAAAGGGGCGAGGCCTTGTTGTTTTGAGTCATGGCTGGAGGATGCTTGACTTCCAACCGCGGCATCGGGGCTGGATAGGTCCCGTCAGGAACTGTGACCTTCTGGGCAGTGCCGAACTCAAGAGTCACCATATTGGCAGTGACTTTCTTCTGTTCCGTCTTTAGTGTGAGGACGCCGGCATCAATTAGGGCTTGTATCCTGTCCTTGAGGACATAGCACTTGTCAGTAGGATGATGGACCATCCTATGATAAAGACAGTATTTGGGGTCATTTGTGCGCCCTATCTCATTAGGACGCCGAGCATCTGGTAGCTTCATTTGTTCCCTTTGTGGAGCAGATGGAATATCGTGACCACCTGGTCATCTCTGAAGGAGTACTGCTTCGGAGGAAACTTGGGCTCTTGGCTGTTGACGCCGCTCTTCTTGGCCTTTGACTGCATGTCCCCGGTCAGCTCGACGGACATAATCTCCTTCCCTTTAGCTTGGGAAGACTGCGGGAGATCGCTACGCCCTTTGTTGTTCGCACCCCATTTGCGTCTAGGGACGGATGGCTCGAACTTCTTAGCCGACTTCTCGGCTATCTCAGCTTGTTCGACCAATTCTTTCCAAGTATGGGCTTTGACAGCCCCCATGCGAACTTCTACTTGATCCAAGAAGTTGTGTCTGCATGTCTGTAAGAGCATGGGTAATGGCATCCCTGCTGGGCACATTAGGGATAGATTTCTGAATCGTTCAATGTATTCACGGACGGATTCGTCTTTCTTCTGCACGGTAGAAAGGAGCTTGTCCATGGTCACTTCGATGTCATCCTCATAGAAGCGAGAGAGGAACCGAGTTTCCAGGTCGATCCAGGAATTGATAGAGCCTGGGGGGAGACTGCGAAACCAGTCAAATGCCACCCCTTTCAAGGTGCCGATGAACAACCTAGCCATGATGGCGTCGTTGCTTAGAACATTACCGGTTTGGGACCGGAAATAGTAGATGTGCTGATTGGGCGAGCTCTTACCATCATATGTATGCAACGTTGGTGGTTTGAACTTTGGCGGATATGACACCGAATCCCATTCCAGTGGGTAAGGATGGACTACCCCCACTTTCTTCAATTCATCCTTCTGAGCCAGGGATGAAATTTGAGCTTGAAGGCCTTTAAGGACTTCGGCATCCAGGGAAGAGCCTCCCTTAGATTCTCCGTCTTGGGCGGATCATTGCTGAGGTGTCCCTCCTCGTCATGATTGCTCCCGGTATCGTCATCCCGGTTGTTGAGGAGCTGAGCTAGCATCTGTTGGATATTGTCCAGGGCCTCTTGCTGAGTTCTAGAGGTCTGCTCCTGAGCTTCCAAACGCCGACGAAGGTCGTCATTGGCGTTCTCGGCCATATTGACCGATGCTTTGTCCGTCCGTATAGAACTGACTGTTGCTGAAGAGGCATACCCGCTGTCTCCATCTTCTCCATCAGATGATTGGGGTGATTGTCTGGGCTGTGGCGAGATCAGGGTCTTTGGGGAAGAAGGCTGCTCATAGTTATAGGGTATTGCCACCCTAGACCTGGTGTTTCGGAAAACACCTTCTTCACGCACCAAGACTTCACCTAAGCCTGGGCAGTAGTCTGAATCTGGGGAGCCGAAAGGGGTGTCGTCAGAGGCTTGACTTCTTCGGCGCGACTCTCGCCCCTTCCGGTCATGTTGACGGATGCAGAGGCTGGATCCGGTGGCCCGCTCCTTTTGGGATGCCTCATCGGGACGCGCGCAGACAGTCGATCAAAGACTGATCGCCGGTATGGAGAAGTGGCGAGGGTCGATCGTAACCGACACTGCGTAGAATGGACCATCACCAACTGGCATTCACATCGTCGAAGACAGGGGAAGTAGTCTGGAAATGCTTCAATCTCCGCTTGTCCGCCAAGAATTCTCGCAGGTCGGCCCTGTAGGGCCTGAACAATCTGGTATATGGGACAACGCATCGTTCCCCTTATTCCTGCGGAAAGGATCAGCACCGCATAGTGCTCTGGTTCTAGCCTCGCGACTGTAAACCCGATGAGTACGCCGAGGTACAATAGCCTTGCTTGTGAAGACAGGGCTAGCAGTAGGCATTGCTGCTCTAGGCGACGGTATGATCGCCATCTTGACTTTATGGTTGGCAGCATTGTTGGCGCAGGCGGGCATCTTGCCTTTTTCTTCATAAGAGAGGCGCGGATTTGGCGTGGCTACGCCTGAAGCTTCAGCAGAGGACCTCTGTTTAGGCCTCCATATCCGTTTCGGCAGAGGATGCATAGGTTCGCAAGGAACCTGAATAGCCACAAGCGGGGCTGTGGGGTGTTGGCAAAATTCTGCCTCTGGTTTCTGATTTGAAACCTTGGTCATGAAGACCTTCCCGTGCTTCCGTGCTCGAAGCGTTAGGCCACCCCCAGAGAGGACTTCTTCAAATCTTCTTTGATCGATCTGGATAAAGGTTCTCAAAAGTGCAGGATCTGGGCTGCGGACATGTTTCCTTGTTGCGCCAGAGAACTGCGGCAGGTTTGCAGAGAACTTTTTCCGTCTCAGCAGAGACTTTGCTTGAAGATTTAGCCAGAGAAGATCTGGCTGCACCGGCTTTTCTGAATTCAGAGATAGACCCGAAGGTCTGTTCGTCGCATTGCGACACTTGATTCTCAGCAGAGGAGAATACGTTCCCCAGCGGAGTCGCCACCTTGTTTTCCATTAATTTTGCAAAAAGGGAAAACTTACAAATAAAAGTTTGAGGAGCTAAATTACAAGTATTCTCAAAAGATTACAAGTAGATCTCCTCAGAGATTCTGGGAAAATGTGCCGATAGGAGTCTGGTCAGCGCGCGACCACTTTGTCCCTTTGACGATGCGAGCGATGAGATTCCCTTCTCGCCTGGTTCCGGGGATCAGAGAATAGAGGGTTGGTAGAACCCTTTTGCTGCTTCTCAAAATCGCCTTCAATTAGGAATTCCTTCTCGCCTGGTCCGGAGATTCCTTGAGAAGAAGAACGATGATAGGGCATCAACACCCTAGATAGAGAAAGCAATCTCTAAAAGGTCTCTGAATTCGAGAACGCACGGTGCGTTATGAAGAAGCCTCGGTTGAAGAAGTTGATTGATCGACTCTCGTGATCAGAAGGCGATTGACGACTCCTTCCTCTGCCATCCCCCCTCCCTCCTTGTACCCATGGCGGGTTATTTATAGGGAGAGCAAGGGTATAATCGTCCCCTTGAAGATATGGAAACAGATTGAACCGAATCTGTTTGAATCTGGAAAGTAGCCTTGCTGCGAGGCTAGAATAGCTTCCGCGGAGCTAGAAAATGGCAAGTCGGTTGATCTTTCCGATTTGTTATGATCCTTTCCATATCGTTGAAGGATTTTCCCTGATCCTCTTACTCGTTTCAAGAGAGTCAAGAGATTGCGGCAATCACCTGCCATATTTGAATCCCGATTGGATTTGATTAGCTTAGATCTGATCTCATCAGGAGATTTGATTGGTCAAAGGCTGACCATAGCAGGCTGATGGCGGAGCTGCCCGCTTTGAAGCTCATAGCGGAGCTAGAGGCAATTCCTGGCGAAGTCCGAAAAGAGGCTTTTCGGCGAAGCTGTCAGTTAGCTTCCTGGCGATGCTCTGGATGATGTTAGCCTCTCACACGAGGCTATCTCCTTGGGCTAATGTAATGCTAAATGCTAGCATTTTAGACCTGCTGAGGTCTGTTTAGAAACAATCAGGGTTCACTGTTCTGCTTGCTGGATCAGTGGAGTCCAAACTGCTTCCTTGTCCCTTGGAGGTGGGTGAAAACTGGTCTTCAGCTTGTCTCCCTTGTCTTTTGTAAATGTCAACAAGTTTAGACATCGTTCGGACCAATGAGAATCTTGTCTTTTTTAAGTGTCAACA
>JAVJIF010031042.1:0-103512 GCA_038442645.1 Agave tequilana | reverse complement strand
GATGCGTCATGAAGAGTCTGCGCGGGCTTAAGCAACTCAGGGCTCGAAGTGAGGAACTGGCGGAGCGGGAAGTCATCACAGAGGGCGACTTTGGTGGAGACCGAGGCTCGTCTGGCTCAGGCGGTGGACTTCGATGAGGCGAAGCTAAGATCACGGCGCTGGCCCAGGGCTGAAGATGACAGGAGGGCGCGGCTAGCTTCGCTCGGAGATCGGATCCGATCTTATCATGTACGCCTATAGGCTTCCTCCATGTATCCCATCCTTCTGGATAATAGAAAATTTTCTTTTGTCGTCTGTGTTTAGATAATGAGACATGACTGTCTTTGGTTCAGAGTAGGTTGCAGTAAAAAACCGAATGGGACGTTGCCAGTCTCGAGGTTAGCCCTTGCGGGCTAAAAGGAAGGGAGATACTTGCCTTTTGTAAATGTCAGCAGGCATCGAGATTGAAGACTTAGCTGTTAGCTGGTTCAGAGGTCGCAATGACATAACCATATTGAGACGCCACTAAGCTCAATGATAGATGAGGCTTGGCTATCTGCCAGTCAGAGGTCGTAATGACGTAACTGGTGTGAGAAGCCACCAAGCTTCAATCAATAGGTGATACTCGTCTTTGTAAATGTCAACGAGTATCGAGGACCTGTCTTTTGTAAATGTCAACAGGGCTCGGGATGAGACTTAGCTGTCTGCTGGTTCAGAGGTCGCAATGACATAACCAATTGAGACCCCACTAAGCTCAATGGTAGATGAAACTTGGCTATCTGCCAGTTCAGAGGTCGCAATGACGTAACTGGTTGAGAAGCCACCAAGCTTCAATTACTAGGTAGATACTCGTCTTTTGTAAATGTCAACGAGTATCGAGACCTGTCTTTTGTAAATGTCAACAGGCTCGGGATTGAGACTTAGCTGTCTGCTGGTTCAGAGGTCGCAATGACATAACCAATGAGACGCCACTAAGCTCAATGGTAGATGAAACTGGCTATCTGCCAGTCAGAGGTCGCAATGACGTAACTGGTTGAGAAGCCACCAAGCTTCAATCAATAGGTGATACTCGTCTTTGTAATGTCACGAGTATCGAGACCTGTCTTTTGTAAATGTCAACAGGGCTCGGGATTGAGACTTAGCTGTCTGCTGGTTCAGAGGTCGCAATGACAAACCAATGAGACGCCACTAAGCTCAATGGTGGATGACCTTTGGCTATCTGCCAGTTCAGAGGTCGCAATGACGTAACTGGTTGAGAAGCCAACCAAGCTTCAATCAATAGGTGATACTCGTCTTTTGTAAATGTCAACGAGTATCGAGACCTGTCTTTTGTAACTGTCAACAGGGCTCGGGATTGAGACTTAGCTGTCTGCTGGTTCAGAGGTCGCAATGACATAACCAATTGAGACGCCACTAAGCTCAATGGTAGATGAAACTTGGCTATCTGCCAGTTCAGAGGTCGCAATGACGTAACTGGTTGAGAAGCCACCAAGCTTCAATCAATAGGTGATACTCGTCTTTTGTAAATGTCAACGAGTATCGAGACCTGTCTTTTGTAAATGTCAACAGGGCTCGGGATTGAGACTTAGCTGTCTGTGGTTCAGAGGTCGCAATGACATAAACCAATGAGACGCCACTAAGCTCAATGGTAGATGAAACTTGGCTATCTGCCAGTTCAGAGGTCGCAATGACGTAACTGGTTGAGAAGCCACCAAGCTTCAATCAATAGGTGATACCCGTCTTTTGTAAATGTCAACGAGTATCGAGACCTGTCTTTGTAAAATGTCAACAGGGCTCGGGATGAGACTTAGCTGTCTGCTGGTTCAGAGGTCGCAATGACATAACCAATTGAGACGCCACTAAGCTCAATGGTGGATGAAACTTGGCTATCTGCCAGTTCAGAGGTCGCAATGACGTAACTGGTTGAGAAGCCACCAAGCTTCAATCAATAGGTGATAGGGTCTCGTTTTCACGAGGGAAACCGTTGTCATAGGTTTAATGTTAACATAACAGCGGAATATATGTGGTCATACCATTCTATGGATGAGAATTGGTAGGTGATTTTGGAGGTCTCATTTCACGAGGAGAAATGAGGGACTGCTGTCATAGGTTTAATGTTAACGTAACAGCGGAGTATATGTGGTCCTACCATTCTATGGTGAGAATTGGTAGGTGATTTTGGAGAGGGAATCAAATGGGAGCAGGTCCCTTAGGATTTTTAGCAAACCCCCAGCTATCAACGGGTTTGATATGCCTTTACCAACTACGTTTGGGTTGGGCTAGCCATGCTATTCCCCTCAGCATGATGAGTTGTTGAGGACTCATGTTGGCTCAGAGGCCAACATTTTCCTCTATCCTTGATCGTTAAGGATGTCGGATTATCAGGTTGATGTCTGCACAACCTCGATTGTCTTCTAGGGTGACTGGTGCATGCCAGGTCCCACTTGATCCATGGCCGTATAGCCTCGCTTGGAGGAAGAGAAAGGCTCTCTTTGTGCGCATTTCGGACGCGCGGAATCTCGATCAGAGGTGTAATGTTAACTTGATCGAGAGCAAGATCCTTGATTAAGGATAGTACTTCTTTAAGAATTTGTCATTGATCGGCATCATGAGGAGGTCGCCCTCTGCAGTCATAAGGCGGTATGCTCCGTTTGAATAGACTGTCTCTATCACAAACGGTCCTTCCCATTTAGGCTGAAATTTGCCTTGGTCTTGTGCGTCATAATCATCGGTCGTCCGACGGCTAAGACCAGATCTCCTTTCTGGAAGACTCTCTGCTTAACCTTCTTATTGAAGGCTTTTGACATCCGAGCCTGATATAGCTCGATGTGTTGCTGAGCTTGTAGTCGCTTTTCGTCTAGGGCTTCGAGCTCTTGAAGACGCAGGCGAGTCATTGTCTTCTGATGTCATCTTAGTATCAAGGCTACCCGTAATGATGGCACCTGGATTTCCAATGGGATAACTGCTTCGCACCCATATACCAGGGAAAAGGCGTATTGCCTGTCGGTGTCCGCACCGTATAGTCGGTAGGCCAAAGGCATTCACCGAGCTTTTCGTCCCAATCTCGCTTATTCGAGAGACGAACTTCTTGAGCAGCTTGATGATTGTCTTGTTGAATGCCTCTGCCAAGCCGTTGGCGGCAGGATTGTAGGTGGTTGAAGCCACATTCTGAATTCGGTATTTATCGCAGAACCGATAGAACCCTTGGCTTACGAACTGGGGACCATTGTCATGGATGATCCGTCTGGGTACACCAAATCGATGGATGACCTGGTGTTTGATGAAGCTAACCAGATGGGAGGTTTTGACTCGGCCAATGGTATGGCCTCTGCCCATTTGAGAAGTAATCGTTATTGCCAGGATAAACCGGTGACCTCTTGCCGAAGAGGGACTGATTGGCCCTACGACATCAGTTCCCCATGCTTCAAATGGCCATGAAGCAACAGCAGGGTGGAGCAACTCCGAAGGTGTGTATGAAGTCTGCATGGACCTGGCACGCCTTACACCTTCGTGCATACTGGGTGGCATCGGCCATCATGGTCAGCCAGTAGTACCCAAGTCTGTGCAGCCTGTCTTAAGCTTTGGACCCAGCTGGTGAGCTCCGCAAATGCCATCATGTGCTTCTTTAAGCACTTCTTGTGCCTCTGAATGAGAAAGGCAACGGAGAAGGATACCATCATAGGAACGACGGTAAAGTGTCTTCAAAGTGGGATCATAGTAGAAGCGGGGCGACCTCGTCTGATGGACGCGCTTCTTTGGGATCATCCGGGAGCAGATCGTGCAGAGCATAGTCAATGAGAGGGAAGCGCCAATCCCTCGGCTCAAGATCCACGGAGGTATTATGGACTTCTTGGATCTTTAGCATATACTTGGAGCATACGAGATGGGGTTGCGACTGTGAGGTGATACTCTGTGTCGGCCGGTAAGGCTAGCGTCGTCGCTAGTGCACAGCGAGAGCATCCGCCTGGTATTCTGAGATCGAGACACATGCCCGATGTAGAAGCCTTCAAATAAGCTAGCCAATTCGATGGCTGTATGATAGTAAGGCACCAAGTCCTCATGGCGGACTTCATATTCGCCTTTTACCTGGCTAATGATCAGCTTTGAATCGCCATAAGCTTCAAGATAGCGTACCCCATTCCGTGGGCGAGCTGGAGGCCAATGAGCAGAGCATTGTATTCCGCCACACATTATTAGAGCATGACTCTGTCAAGGAGAACGCCCTGGGAAGGATATGATCTTGTGGGGAGATGAACACAACCCCAACTCCGGCGATAATCTTTCCTTTGGGGCCCATCGCGATGCTCCGTCAAAGAACATCTGCCATACTTCCTCTACTGATGTTGCATTAGATTCGAAGACCTCATCAGGGATGTCTTCGTGAAGCTTTGAATGTTCCGGGACTGGATGCGCAGCCAAGAACTCTGCAAGGGCTTGACCTTTAACCGCCTTTTGAGGGATAAAGGTTATGTCATATTGGGATAATAGCAGTGCCCATTTAGCCAACCTTGAGTTCAACGACCCTGGCTTCGTCATGAGAAGACGTAAAGGTTTACCCTGGAGATGACTGTATGGTTTGGCCAACCAAATAATGTCGTGTCTTCTGGACAGCGAAGACGAGAGCTAAACACTCTTTTTCAATAGGATTGTAGCGAGATTCCGCTCCTATGAGAGTTCTACTAGATAGTAAATGGCCTGCTCATGGCCATTGTCGTCCTTCTGAGCGAGGAGGGCGCCGGGGAATAATCCAGGGCTTTCACATAAAGCAAGAATGGTTTCCCTGATGTAGGGGCCACCAAGACTGGAGGTTTTGTGAGATACCTCTAATGTCTTCATAAGCTTCTTGACAAGCTTGATCACATATGAAGGCAGTACCCTTCTTCATTAGTCGGGTAAATGGTTGGCAACGGCCCGATAGATTTGCTATGAATCTCCTGATATAGGCTAACCTGCCTTGTAAGCCTCTGAGCTCTTTGAGGTTCCTTGGTGGATGCATGTCCTGTATGGCTTTGACTTTGTCTGGGTCTAGATGGATTCTTTTGATGTGATTATGAACCCAGGAATTTGCCGCTGGATACTCCTAAAAAGGATTTTGTCGGGTTCATTTTCAACTGATGAGCCCGCATTATATTGAACATCGTCCTCAGATCGCGAAGATGTTCATCTTTGCGGCGACTTTTGAAAGCAATGTCGTCAACATAGCACTCCACCGTCTTCCGGAGATGATCGCGAAGATCATGCTCATTGCCCTGCTGGTAGGTTGCCCCGGCGTTCTTCAATCCGAAGGGCATTACAGTGTAGCAGTATACCCCCAAGGCGTTCGGAAAGAAGTTATGCTTCTCGTCATCAGGATACATCTTGATCTGGTTGTACCCTGAGAAGCCGTCCATGAAAGACATCCTCTCGAACCCGCATGTGTTGTCAATCATGACATCAGTGATGGGCAGTGGAAATTCATCTTTGGGACAGGCCGCATTGAGATCACGGTAGTCGATGCAGATCCGTATTTTGCCGTTCTTCTTAAGGACGGGGACTATGTTAGCCACCCAATCTGGATGTTGTCCTCCCGGATGAAGCCACAAGCAATGAGCTTATGAACTTCGGCTTCAATAGCCTCCATGATGTTTGGGCGGAACCGACGTTGTTGTTGCTTGACTGGCTTAACGTCGGGCTTGATGTTTAGACGGTGCATAGCGACCTGTGGATCGAGTCCAGGCATGTCTTCATAGCTCCAGGCGAAGACATCTATATACTCTTTACGAGCATTATCAATTCTTCCTTTTCGATAAGTGATAAGCTCTCACTTATGAAATAGGCTTGGGGTGATCTTGACTGCCAAGTTGACTTGGATCACTTTGTCTTCGGTAGGTGGCTCGCGCAGCTCGAACCGCTTTTCCCATTGGAGGCTTAATTGCTGGGCCCAAGGTTCCTCATCAGCAGCTTCCGCAGGTTCCAATTGACTGCCCGAGGTCATATTCACAGTAAGACCGTTGAACATTCCTCCTATGCTGATGTCAGAGTTCCATTCAGCAGATGAGTCTGACTGTGATGGAATTGGCTCGTCGTCTTTGACTTGAACCGTTACTGATGATGTGGGTGTAACATAACCCAACCCTCTGCGTGTACTATCATAGTAATTTGCAGGTTTCCCTTTCGGACAGACAGCATTACGCATCAGACCGCGTCTTCCTTTCCGAAGTTCAGGCTGCCTGCCTTCTTCAAGTCATATACCATCTTCTCCATAATATGGCGTGAGGTTGCGCATAATGGAAGAACTGTGGGGCTTCTGAGTCGAGCTTGAATCTGTAGGTACAGGTCTCCGTGGATGGGTTCTACCGAAGATTATCGGCAACTGACCTTGTTTGGATGGAGGGATCACCAGCGTGGCCCCTTCTATAACCTCCACAGATGTAGTAGCCGAACTTGGCTATGTACGGGCATGTGAAGAGAGCCATCCATGATGGATTTAGTTGACTCGATGCTCGCAGGATAATCAAAGAAATATTATCATTAATCATCCATTCGCCTTCCTCATCAGAAGGGACCTTACATCGGGGATTATAAAGCATGCTACTATTGGATCGCCAATCAAAATGGCTGGCGTGCCCATTTCGGATTCCGAATCCGCCTCATTGCCACTTCCATCACTGTCTGGCAATGGTTCTCCCGGCGTTCCACTAGCCTCTTGATATAGGAGAGCATCTGTGAAATAGTTTCCACCCCCTTGAAGGGCTGCTTCTCAGCGAAGACAGTTCGTACTGTCGCATCATCCTCAACATACTTGAAGCACTGATGAAGAGTGGAAGGAACGATCCAGTTGGCATGGATCCATGTCGTTCCCAGTAGCAGGTTGTATGATGTGTCCGCGTCAATGACATAGCATGTCACTTCTGACTTCAGGCTTCGATTCTGCAGTGAAGCCGAATCTTTCCAAGCGGATGGCTGCTCCCGGCGTTAAAATCGTATATTGTAGTGGTGGTCGCAGACAACCTGTACAGTGGTATGCCGAGGAAGTAGAGGAGCCTTTTGGGGATGATGCTGAGCGCAGACCCCGGATCGACTTGTATCCTTTCAATGCAGGTTGAACCGATATATCGGTATAGTACAGAGGTCGATCATGCTTATTGTCTTTGAGAAGCATATCTTCCGCCGTGAAGGTAATGGCAGGTACCTTTGACTGTGCGTGATGGCACTCTGAGCAGGAAGGGCGCATCTCATCATCAGGAACCTCGGCATGCATGTCAGAAAGGACTCCGAGTTGGCTAGCGCATCTCTGAGTGCCTCTCTTGTCTCTTTAGAGAGACGAAGGAGCTCGTGTATTGTGATACGAGCCGGGATATTGGCTAAGTGGGCCAATATACAAAGCGAAAGGGCGTGGCTAGCCCTTGGCTTGGTGGTTTCTTCAACACTGGTCGAATCGCACCTCCTTAGGTTTTCCTCCCTTTGGTCAGGACTGGAGTGGATGTCGGCATTGGTACTGACGTTGTTGCCTGTAGTGGTACCTCGTCAGTAGGTTTGTCATACTGCCTTAGGTATGACTTTCCAGAGCCGGGTGCCCGTCTGTTGAGGCGCATCTGCCTGCGCTGTACAGGCATGCTTTTCTTCTTCAGAATCGCTGAGGGAAGCCGAAGTAAGATTACCATCGTCTGGCAGAACAGAGACGACATTGCAAGACTTGCCCTTTTTGCTGGAGTCCTTCGACGTCTGCTGTATGTCTTGGACGAGGTCGGGGTGTATCCATATAACTTCCCCTGTCTCCAATGTCAAAGGGGCGAGGCCTTGTTGTTTTGAGTCATGGCTGGAGGATGCTTGACTTCCAACCGCGGCATCGGGGCTGGATAGGTCCCGTCAGGAACTGTGACCTTCTGGGCAGTGCCGAACTCAAGAGTCACCATATTGGCAGTGACTTTCTTCTGTTCCGTCTTAGTGTGAGGACGCCGGCATCAATCAGGGCTTGTATCCTGTCCTTGAGGACATAGCACTTGTCAGTAGGATGATGGACCATCCTATGATAAAGACAGTATTTGGGGTCATTTGTGCGCCCTATCTCATTAGGACGCCGAGCATCTGACAGCTTCATCTTATTCCCTTTATGGAGCAGATGGAATATCGTGACCACCTGCATCTCTGAAGGAGTACTGTTTAGGAGGGAACTTGGCTCCTGATTGTTGAAGCTGCTCTTCTTGGCCTTTGACTGCATGTCCCCGGTCAGCTCGACGGACATAATTTCCTTCCCCTTAGCTTGGGAAGACTGTGGGAGATCGCTACGCCCTTTATTGTTCGCACCCCATTTGCTTCTAGGGACGGACGGCTCGAACTTCTTAGCCGACTTCTCGGCTATCTCAGCTTGTTCGACCAATTCTTTCCAAGTATGGGCTTTGACAGCCCCCATGCGAACTTCTACTTGATCAAGAAGTTGTGTCTGCATGTCTGTAAGAGCATGGGTAAAGGCATCCCTGCTGGGCACATCAGAGATAGATTTCTGAACCGCTCAATGTATTCACGGACAGATTCGCCTTTCTTCTGCACGGTAGAAAGGAGCTTGTCCATGGTCACTTCGGTATCATCCTCATAGAAGCGAGAGAGGAACCGAGTTTCCAGGTCGATCCAGGAATTGATAGAGCCTGGGGGGAGACTGCGAAACCAGTCAAATGCCACCCCTTTCAAGGTGCCGATGAACAACCTAGCCATGATGGCGTCGTTGCTTAGAACATTACGGTCTGGGACCGGAAATAGTAGATGTGCTGATTGGGCGAGCTCTTACCATCATATGCATGCAACGTTGGTGGTTTGAACTTTGGCGGATATGAACCGAATCCCATTCCAGTGGGTAAGGACGCTACCCCCACTTTCTTCAATTCATCCTTCTGAGCCAGGGATGAAATTTGAGCTTGAAGGCCTTTAAGGACTTCGGCATCCAGGGAAGAGCCTCCTTAGATCTCTCCGTTTGGGCGGATCATTGCTGAGGTGTCCCTCCTCGTCATGATTGCTCCCGGTATCGTCATCCCGGTTGTTGAGGAGCTGAGCTAGCATCTGTTGGATATTGTCAGGGCCTCTTGCTGAGTTCTAGAGGTCTGCTCCTGAGCTTCCAACGCCGACGAAGGTCGTCATTGGCGTTCTCGGCCATATTGACCGATGCTTGTCCGTCCGTATAGAACTGACTGTTGCTGAAGAGGCATACCCGCTGTCTCCATCTTCTCCATCAGATGATTGGGGTGATCGTCTGGGCTGTGGCGAGATCAGGGTCTTTGAGGAAGAAGGCTGCTCATAGTTATAGGGTATTGCCACCCTAGACCTGGTGTTTCGGAAAACACCTTCTTCACGCACCAAGACTTCACCTAAGCCTGGGCAGTAGTCTGGATCTGGGGAGCCGAAAGGGGTGTCGTCAGAGGCTTGACTTCTTCTCCGCGCGGCTCTCGCCCCCTTCCGGTCATGTGACGGATGCAGAGGCTGGATCCGGTGGCCCGCTCCTTTTGGGATGCCTCATCGGGGACGCGCGCAGACAGTCGATCAAAGACTGATCGCCGGTATGGAGAAGTGGCGAGGGTCGGTCGTAACCGACACTGCATAGAATGGACCATCACCAACTGGCAGTCACATCGTCGAAGACAGGAGGAAGTAGTCTGGAAATGCTTCAATCTCCGCTTGTCCGCCAAGAATTCTCGCAGGTCGGCCCTGTAGGGGCCTGAAACAATCTGGTATATGGGACAACGCATCGTTCCCTTTATTCCTGCGGAAAGGATCAGCACCGCATAGTGCTCTGGTTCTAGCCTCGCGGCTGTAAACCCGATGAGTATGCCGAGGTACAATAGCCTTGCTTGTGAAGACAGGGCTAGCAGTAGGCATTGCTGCTCTAGCGACGGATATGATCGCCGTCTTGACTTTATGGTTGGCAGCATTGTTGGCGCAGGCGGGCATCTTGCCTTTTTCTTCATAAGAGAGGCGCGGATTTGGCGTGGCTACGCCTGAAGCTTCAGCAGAGGACCTCTGTTTAGGCCTCCATATCCGTTTGCAGAGGAGATGCATAGGTTCGCAAGGAACCTGAATAGCCACAAGCGGGGCTGTGGGGTATTGGCAAAATTCTGCCTCTGGTTTCTGATTTGAAACCTTGGTCATGAAGACCTTCCCGTGCTTCCGTGCTCGAAGCATTAGGCCACCCCCAGAGAGGACTTCTTCAAATCTTCTTTGATCGATCTGGATAACCAGGTCTCAAAAGTGCAGGATCTGGGCTGCGGACCTGTTTCCTTGTTGCGCCAGAGAACTGCGGCAGGTTTGCAGAGAACCTTTTCCGTCTCCGTAGAGACTTTGCTTGAAGATTTAGCCAGAGAAGATCTGGCTGCACCGGCTTTTCTGAATTCAGAGATAGACCCGAAGGTCTGTTCGTCGCATTGCGACACTTGATTCTCAGCAGAGGAGAATACGTTCCCGGCGGAGTCGCCAGCTTGTTTTCCATTAATTTTGCAAAAAAGGGAAAACTTACAAATAAAAGTTGAGGAGCTAAATTACAAGTATTCTCAAAAGATTACAAGTAGATCTCCTCAGAGATTCTGGGAAAATATGCCGATAGGAGTCTGGTCAGCGCGCGACCACTTTGTCCCTTTGACGATGCGAGCGATGAGATTCCCTTCTCGCCTGGTTCCGGGAATCAGAGAATAGAGGGTTGATAGAACCCTCTTGCTGCTTCTCAAAATCGCCTTCAATTAGGAATTCCTTCTCGCCTGGTTCCGGAAATTCCTTGAGAAGAAGAACGATGATAGGGCATCAACACTAGATAGAGAAAGCAATTCTCTAAAAGGTCTCTGAATTCGAAAACGCACGGTGCGTTATGAAGAAGCCTCGGTTGAAGAAGTTGATTGATCGATTCTCGTGATCAGAAGGCGATTGATGGCTCCTTCCTCTGCGATCCCCTCCTCCTTTTTTTTTTTTGTACCCATGGCGGGTTATTTATAGGGAGAGCAAGGGTTATAATTGTCCCCTTGAAGATATGGAAACAGGTTGAACCGAATCTGTTTGAATCTGGAAAGTAGCCTTGCTGCGAGGCTAGAATAGCTTCCGCGGAGCTAGAAAATGGCAAGTCGGTTGATCTTTCCGATTTGTTATGATCCTTTCCATATCGTTGAAGGATTTTCCCTGATCCTCTTACTCGTTTCAAGAGAGTCAAGAGATTGCGGCAATCACCTGCCATATTTGAATCCTGATTGGATTTGATTAGCTTAGATCTAATCTCATCAGGAGATTTGATTGGTCAAAGGCTGACCATAGCAGGCTGATGGCGGAGCTGCCCGCTTTGAAGCTCATAGCGGAGCTAGAGGCAATTCCTGGCGAAGTCCGAAAAGAGGCTTTTCGGCGAAGCTGTCAGTTAGCTTCCTGGCGATGCTCTGGATGATGTTAGCCTCTCACACGAGGCTATCTCCTTGGGCTAATGTAATGCTAAATGCTAGCATTTTAGACCTGCTGAGGTCTGTTTAGAAACAATCCGGGTTCACTGTTCTGCTTGCTGGATCAGTGGAGTCCAAACCGCTTCCTTGTCCCTTGGAGGTGGGTAAAAACTGGTCTTCAGCTCGTCTGTCACTTGTCTTTTGTAAATGTCAACAAGTTTAGACATTGTTCGGACTAATGAGAATCTTGTCTTTTTTAAGTGTCAACACTCTTGGACTGCCTAGTGACCAACGTCGGAGAATAAAATGTCTGCACGTTATGAAGTTCGTGTTAGCATTTTGAGGGTATTTCAAAATTAAGTAAGTTCTTTTAGTCCCAGATTGGATAGGAAAAGAACTCTTTAGTGTTTATATATGGAATCTCTTTCATGATGGGTTGTGTAGGCTAAAAACTGTTGGAATTGAAGAATATGTATATGAATCTTTGAGATGAATTATGGCGAGATCCGTTGATCGAATCAACTGGATGATGGTTGGAGTGTGTTCTCCTTCCATTGGTGATGAACGTGGTATATTCACATGTTCAATTCCGACTTCGAATGAATGAGATATTCAAGTCCAAAGTTCGCCTAATTCAAAGCCAAATGGGACTAAAGTTAGCTACAAGCATTTAGTCCCACATTGGCCATGGGATGGAAGCCTATGGTGTATAAATAGAGAAAATTGAGAACAAAGGGCGTGCCCTTTGGGTACTTGGAGTTTCGCGCGCGAAAAGGAGGAAACTATGCGCGCACGTGCGCCGCGCGCGCCGCCGCTGGCAGCGGCCGGCCGGAGCCGGGCACGGGCACGGGTCCGGGTCCGGGCTCAGGCTTGGGCCTGAGTTCGGGTTCCCTACCTGGACTGGTTCTTTTTGAATCAGGTCTCAGGGTACTCCACTCCACTACCCAATCCGCTCCAGCCCGCCAACGGGTGTCCGCGCGAACAGATCCGAGCCGCACGCCAATGGGTGTCTGCGAGCGGATCCGAACTGTTAGCCAACTGCTGTCGGAAAACCGACCGTGCGGTTGGGCGGTTGAACGGTAGCGACGGTTCTGTCCGAACCGTCGCAACTGTTGACTTTTGGCGGACGAGAATACCCTTCCGGAGCGCTATAAATAGCGCTCCAGAGGTTCATTCTCAGACACACCAAACCAGAAAGATCTCTCTCTCTCTCTCTCTAAAGTTCTGAAGTGAATTTCTGAACTGGACTTCCAGCGTGAAGTGGGAATCCGAAGCGACTTCCAAAAAGGAGATTCTGCAAAATTGTTCTGAAAGAGGAATCAGAAAATTCAACAGATTCTTTTTTAAAGAATTGTTGTCTGAATCTGGTACTTCTGAAGAAAGATATTCTTCTACTTTCCTTCGTCCTCAACAGTGGGTGCTCCTCCAGAGAGTAAAGGCAAATATTCGTTTGAAATTTGTCCTTGTACCGCTGCTTCAAAGATCCTGTGAAGGTACTGGTTGACTAAGGTTCGACCGTACGGTGATTTGGTAGTGCTATCCAAATACCGTGAAAGAGTGTTGTATCTTGGGAGACCAGCGTCCATTATCCCGTTAGCACCGGTGCGGGGGACGTAATTGTCTTAAGGAGATTCGCTTTAAGCGTACCTCACTCTAAATACTGTATAAGTGGATTAAGTCCTTTATACAGGGGATATACTTTACAGTATATCGAGACTGACTTAGATTCAGTCTAATTGGTGCTTTAACCAAGGAAGGAAATTGAAAGGTGTTCTTAAATTAAGGAACGCTCTATTGAACGGAAAACCTCCCACCTGATATTTGCCGACCTGGCCAATTAGATTGTTGATATCTCAATGATCTTGATTAGTTGTCAGATTGATTCTTGTTAAGCAGAATACCCAACAATCTTAAGACAATTACCGTTTCTTACTTCTGTTCTGCTTGAACTTGCAGAAAATGTCTGAGACAAATCAAGATAGCACTAGCAAGGCAACAAACATGCAGCTCCAAAGTTTGATGCCTACTCCACTTCCTAACCCGAAGCCGGAGAAGCCAGGAAAATTCGACGGCACAGAATTGAAGAGGTGGCAACAGAAGATGCTCTTCTACTTGACCACTCTTCATCTGGCCAAATTCCTGCAGGAGGATCCACCAGAACCCGGAACTGATCGGGACTCAGTCCTTGCAGTCGATGCTTGGACACAAGGTGACTTCCTTTGCCGAAATTATGTTCTTAATGGACTGGATGACTCTCTTTATAATGTCTACAGTCCTATCACTACGGCAAAGAAGTTATGGGCCAGTCTTGACAAGAAGTACAAGACTGAAGATGCTGGTACCAAGAAGTTCGTCGTTGGACGATTTCTGGAGTACAAAATGGTGGATACCAAGACTGTAATCAGTCAGGTGCAAGAGTTCCAACTTATCTTGCACGAAATAGAGGCCGAAGGTATGATTCTGCCTGAAACTTTTCAGGTTGCAACAATCGTGGAGAAGCTCCCACCTGCGTGGAGAGACTTCAAGAATTACCTGAAGCATAAACGAAAGGAGCTAAAGTTGGAGGATCTCATTGTGAGGCTTCGTACAGAGGAGGACAACCGCAAGTCCGAGAAAAGGAGCAGCAAGAACTCCTACGAAGTAAAAGCAAATATGATCGAGGACTCAAAGGGGAAAGCGTCTTCTTCCAAAAGCTTGAAGAGAAAGAAGCCTTCCCAGGGGTACAAAGGCAAGGCTCAATACGGCAGAAACATGCGCTTCAAAGGGACCTGTTACATCTGCAACAAAGAAGGTCACAAAGCAAATGAATGTCGCAGCCGTCTTAAGAAGAATAAGAAGAGCCACCCACAGGCGAACATGACCAACCATGAATCACCAAGTCTTTCAGCTGTGGTGTCAGAAGTAAACCTGACAACCAACAACAAGGATTGGTGGGTAGACACTGGAGCTACCCGGCACATCTGCTCGGAGAAATTGTTATTCTCAGAATATCAAAGGCTAGAGCAAGATGAGCAATTGTTCATGGGTAATTCAGCTTCCTCAAAGGTTGAAGGAAAGGGCAAGGTCATCCTGAAGTGGACGTCGGGGAAAGAGCTTACTCTTAACGATGTCCTTCATGTTCCAGACATCCGCAAGAATTTGATCTCAGGATCAATACTTAGTAAGAAAGGATTTAGAATTGTATTTGAATCTGACAAATTTGTACTTACTAAGGGAGGGATGTATGTGGGAAAGGGCTATCTTGTTGATGGACTTTTTAAAGCCAATGTTGCAGTGGTTGATAAAAAGTCCGTGTATTTGTACCCAAAGCTAATAAATAAAGGAAATTCTTCTGTTTATTTGCTTGAGTCTCCTAATTTGTGGCATGCTAGATTAGGGCATGTAAATTACAAGTCTTTGAAGAACTTGTCTAATCTGGGATATATTCATAAACTCAACTTGGAAGAAATTCGCAAGTGTGAGATTTGTGTTGAGGCCAAGTTGGCTAAAAATTCATTTCACTCAATAGATCGAAATACAGAACCTTTAGGGTTAATTCATAGCGATCTGTGTGATTTGAAGTTTATGCCAACTAGAGGCGATAAAAAGTATTTCATTACTTTTATTGATGACTGTACAAGATAATGTTATGTGTATCTTTTAAACAGTAAGGATGAGGCAATAAATATGTTTACAACATATAAAGCCGAAGTTGAGAATCAACTCAAAAAGAAAATCAAGATTCTAAAATCCGATAGAGGCGGAGAATATGAATCAAATGATTTTAGTGAGTTATGTGCTTGTTTTGGTATAATACATCAAACTACAGCACCATACACTCCTCAGCAGAATGGAATTGCTGAACAGAAGAACAAAACTTTGAAGGAGATGGTTAATTCCATGCTCGTAAGTTCTGAAGCTCCGCAGAACTTGTGGGGGGAAGCTCTATTAACTGCAAATTATATTCTAAATAGAGTACCCCACAAGAAACTTGGTCTTATACCATTCGAGTTATAGCATGGAAGGACACCTTCCTACCATTACCTCAAAATGTGGGGGTGCCTTGCAAAGGTGCTGGCACCATTACCCAAAAAGACTAAGTTGGGAGAAAAAACTATGGACTGCATATTCATAGGTTATGCATTGAATAGCAGTGCCTACAGATTTCTGGTTCATATATCAGAAATACCAGATATTCATGTAAACATGATTATCGAATCTCGAGATGCTGTGTTCTTTGAAGATATCTTTCCATACAAACGGGAAGCAGATAAAACTTCTGGGAAAAGAACACACGAGATGGCGTTCAGGGACGAAAGTTCCGAGGAACCGAATGTTAATGCGAAAACTGAACCAAGAAGAAGTCAGAGATCTAGAATCTCAAAATCTTTTGGTCCAGATTTCATAGCATACGCTATTGAGAGCGAGCCTCAAACATTTAAAGAGGCTATGTCAACCCTAGAAGCACAAATGTGAAAAGAAGCTATAAATAGCGAAATAGAATTCATACTAAGTAATCATACTTGGGAATTGGTAAACTTGCCTCCTGGCAGTAAACCAATTGGGTGTAAGTAGATTTTCAAACAAAAATTAAAACCCGATGGATCTATCGATAAGTACAAGGCTAGATTAGTAGTCAAGGGTTATCGGCAAAAAGAAGGACTTGACTACTTCGATACTTATTCACCAGTAACAAGAATAACGTCCATACGGATGTTAATTGCAATTGCAGTATTGCACAACTTAGATATCCATCAAATGGATGTCAAGACTGCATTCTTAAATGGTGAATTAAATGAAGAGATATATATGGAGCAACCTGAAGGATTTATAGTCAAGGGCCAAGAACACAAGGTGTGTAAATTGGTAAAATTCTTATATGGTTTAAAGCAGGCTCTAAAACAATGACATGAGAAATTTGATAGTGTCATGATCAAAGATGGATTCACTATCAGTGAATGCGATAAGTGTGTTTACACGAAAACAGTTGGAAACGCATGTATTATTGTTTGTCTTTATGTAGACGACATGTTGATACTCGGGACTAATATTGAGATTATTAAGTCCACTAAAAGAATGTTATCCAACAGTTTTGATATGAAGGATCTGGGGGTTGCTGATGTAATTTTAGGAATTAAAATTACTCGAACACCAGATGGAATCAGTCTATCTCAATCTCACTATGTGGATAAGATGATAGAAAGATTCAAGGATCATGGGATAAAAGAGAATACAAATCCTTTTCTCCCACATGTCCATCTTCATAAGAATACAGGAACTGGAATACGCCAGTTGGAGTATTCTCAGATTATCGGAAGTCTAATGTATTTGATGAATTGCACTAGATCCGATATTGCTTACGCTGTAAGCAAGTTAAGTAGATACACTAGTAATCCTAGTGATCTACATTGGACCGCTCTACTACGAGTATTGGGTTACGTATCACATACAAAGGAATATGCCTTGAGATATAGACAGTATCCACCTGTACTGGAAGGATACAGTGATGCTAATTGGATTGCAGATTCTGAGGAATCAAAATCAACTAGCGGATACGTATTTACTCTAGCAGGAGCAGCGGTATCATGAAAATCTTCTAAGCAAACATGTATTGCCCGTTCCACTATGGAATCGGAATTCATAGCATTAGATAAGGCTGGAGAAGAAGCAGAATGGCTTCGATAATTCTTAGAAGATATACCATTATGGCAAAAGCCAGTGCCCGCTATATGTATACACTGCGATAATCAAGCAGCTATATTTAGGGCACAAAATGTTATATACAACGGTAAGTCTAGACATATTCGTCGTAGACATAATACCGTGAAGCAGTTGCTCTCAAATGGAATTATCTCTATTGACTTTGTATCGTCAAAGGATAATTTAGCGGATCCGCTTACTAAAGGTTTAAGTGGAGAGCGTATAAACTGCGCATCGAGGGGAATGGGTCTAAAAGCCTAACCTTACCGAGTCAGCTTAATGGAAACCTCACTTAGCGACTGGAGATCCCACAGACTAAGTTCAAGAGGAAAAACTAGTTATGATTGACTCAACAAGTAAGCACTTGGGAGCTTGACTCCAATCCATTCCTAAGGTGCACATAAGTGCTTTTCTACAAGTGGATTAAGGATAAGCTTAACGCTTTTAATGATGCCTATATCTTGTTACTAAAAAAGTAGAGTAGAGTAGACTACTCTTAATAGGTCCATCACCTATGTGAGTATAGAGTTGGGTCGGCTCTTTGAGAATTTCTATGGAGGCTGTTATTCCCTAAAGATACTCTCTGAAACCAAGAATGTCCAGGGCCAAAACGGACACAACCGAGAACCAAAGTTGATTTGGAAAGTTACTGTGTGAAGCTTGTTGACTTGGCTTACCCTAACGGCTAACAGTTCAAGACCTAGTTCACTGATTAGCCAGTAAGTCCGATAAAGCTTTCGCTATGGAAGGTTCAAGACCTAGTTCACCTATCCTTATGCAGTTTCTTTTCTCAAGTACCTTTCACAATAGAGTCAGTCTCTTTGTGTGTCATTTCCTTGAATTCTCCATTCATTGTGGGGGATTGTTGGAATTGAAGAATATGTATATGAATCTTCGAGATGAATTATGGCAAGATCCGTTGATCGAATCAACTGGATGATGGTTGGAGTGTGTTCTCCTTCCATTGGTGATGAACGTGGTATATTCACATGTTCAATTCCGACTTCGAATGAATGAGATATTCAAGTCCAAAGTTTGCCTAATTCAAAGCCAAATGGGACTAAAATTAGCTACAAGCATTTAGTCCCACATTGGCCATGGGATGGAAGCCTATGGTGTATAAATAGAGAAAATTGAGAACAAAGGGCGTGCCCTTTGGGTACTTGGAGTTTTCGCGCGCGAAAAGGAGGGAACTATGCGCGCACGTGCGCGCGTGCGCCGCCGCTGGCGGCGGCCGGCCGACGCCGGAGCCGGGCCTGGTCGGGCACGGGCCCGGGCTCAGGCACGGGCCCGGGCTCAGGCTTGGGCTTGGGCCTGAGTTCGGGTTCCCTACCTGGACTGGTTCTTTTTGAATCAGGTCTCAGGGTACTCCACTCCACTACCCAATCCGCTCCAGCCCGCCAACGGGTGTCCGCGCAAACAGATCCGAGCCGCCCGCCAACGGGTGTCTGCGAGCGGATCCGAACCGTTAGCCAACCGCTGTCGGAAAACCGACCGTGCGGTTGAACGGTTGCGACGGTTCTGTCCGAACCGTCGCAACTGTTGACTTTTGGCGGACGAGAATACCCTTCCGGAGCGCTATAAATAGCGCTCCAGAGGTTCATTCTCAGACACACCAAACCAGAAAGATCTCTCTCTCTCTAAAGTTCTGAAGTGAATTTTTGAACTAGGCTTCCAGCGTGAAGTGGGAATCCGAAGCGACTTCCAAAAAGGAGATTCTGCAAAATTGTTCTGAAAGAGAAATCAGAAAATTCAACAGATTCTTTTTTAAAGAATTGTTGTCTGAATCTGGTACTTCTGAAGAAAGATATTCTTCTACTTTCCTTCGTCCTCAACAGTGGGTGCTCCTCTAGAGAGTAAAGGCAAATATTCGTTTGAAATTTGTCCTTGTACCGCTGCTTCAAAGATCCTGTGAAGGTACTGGTTGACTAAGGTTCGACCGTACGGTGATTTGGTAGTGCTATCCAAATACCGTGAAAGAGTGTTGTATCTTGGGAGACCAGTGTCCATTATCCCGTTAGCACCGGTGCGGGGGACGTAATTGTCTTAAGGAGATTCGCTTTAAGCGTACCTCACTCTAAATACTGTATAAGTGGATTAAGTCCTTTATACAGGGGATATACTTTACAGTATATCGAGACTGACTTAGATTCAGTCTAATTGGTGCTTTAACCAAGGAAGGAAATTGAAAGGCGGTTCTTAAATTAAGGAACGTTCTATTGAACGGAAAACCTCCCACCTGATATTTGCCGACCTGGCCAATTAGATTGTTGATATCTCAGTGATCTTGATAAGTTGTCAGATTGATTCTTGTTAAGCAGAATACCCAACAAAAACTAGGGGGTGCTCGCGCGCATACATGCCCATTGAGGCCCCAGTGAAGGAAATTGGGTTACTGGATCTAGAAAACCCTAATATACGCATGTGCACCATCATCGCACGCGCAGGGGGATACAAATCCGGGTTTCAGAGCCTCGCGGGTGTGCCCGAATAGGGCAGTGACGCTTTCCTCGATGTAAAACTCTCTTTATAAAGGATTCTGCTCTCAAAAACAGAACTCAACCTCTGAAATTTTCTTACTGCACCGAGATATTCTCTCAGAAATTTTCTTACTGTACCGAGATAATCTCTCAGAGGGGCGCGATCTACTCTTAAGGACAGTGCTCCGCACGCCTCGATCAAAATAGAGAAGTTCCTTCTTTCTTGAAAGTTTAATTTAAATAGCTTAGCAGGGCGCGATCTACTCTTAAGGACAATACGGAGCGCGATATACTCTTAAGAAAGCCTCGATCAAAATAGAGAAATTCCTTTCCTCTTGAAAGTTTAATTTTAATAGTTTAGCAGTATTTCGTACATTATTTTTCTAACAGTTCGAACTTAAAACCGGAGACAGCTTAGACCTCTAACCGACTCAGGCCTTGGCAGGGAACACCCGCGTTGGACATCTTCTCAGTTACACATGAATCACATAACTAGCACCAGAACCCTATCCCGTATTATCAAAAAACACTAGCGAGTTAACAAGACTCGGGTTCATTCTCTAAGTAACTGTCTATGAGAGACAACCTCAGAGTCTTCTAAGATCTAAATCATGTCTGTAATTTGGATAATTAGAGGCAACTCCGTGGGCTTGTAACTCGAGTTGCACTTCCCCTCACATTCCTACAAAAAGACTGCTCCTCATTGTTCCCGTAGGTGAGCTTTATGTCTTGCAATCCCATCCCAGTGCAAGGATTGCTCGGGCTGCAGTCCAACTTCACGGCCACCTTCGTCGCCGACGATCCCTTGATGTTGCTGAACGACACATCGCTGATCTTAACGCCCGAGCTCTGTCGTAACAAAATCAAACCGTTATAGTCAGCTGAAATCATACTAGTCCAATTTCGTTCACGACGTTGTTACAAGAAGGCCAGTTGGCAGGCAGGAAAACCTAACGGTGGTGCATACGGAAATTTACCTGGCCAGGGCAATTTATGTCGTCAGGGCAGTAGTTCTGATCGATGATGATCGGATTCTTGACGTTATTCATCACAGCCTGCTGAAATTTGACGCCGGTCACAAATCCGTTAGTGGGCCGCCCCCATGTCTTGATCCGGAGCCCGTTCTGAGTCCCTGCGAACACCACCGACTTCACCGTCACATTTCGCACTCCCTCCTCTTGTGCCTGGTTGCCTAAGCTTCCAATGCTGCAACACCACGAGCAATTCTTGCGTAAGTCCATTTAAAGTTTTAATGTAACATATGGAGGTACTTGAAGAGAGAGAGAGTAAAATATATAACTACATATTGCGAATATTGTTAGTGCAATTTTCTCTTCTATACTAGAAGAGAGTGGCTGAGACCCAGAAAAAGTCTTTCAAACGCAACTGCCAACAAATTGAGCAAAAGATTCAGCTGTTATTCTCACCTAATGCCATGTCCAGGCCCGCAGTTGATGCGCTCGATCCAGACATTGGTGACTCCTTCCTTCACAGAGATGCAGTCGTCGCCGGTCTTTATGGTGGATCCGGTAACGGTGACACCAGTCGACATCCGGATGTGGATACCATCGGTGTTGGGACTCTCGTCAGGTGCGTCAATCTTCACATTTTGCACTGTCACGCCATTGCTGTTCTGTATCGATACGTGGAACTGCTCACTGTTTAGTGAGGTTAGGCCACTGATCAAGACATTCTTCGATCTGTCGACCGTAAGGGACTTCACGAACATAGAACATAGAAAATTTTAAGACAAATGATGATACTGTATGAATTTAGATCCTCTCATGTGTGGTAGAATACAATGCACGCACTTACCGTTGCGCCAACTGGGCAGCGGCGGCCAGCCAACTTGCAAGCCCACAAGGCCTGCCCTCGGCCGTCCAGAGTTCCCCCGTAAATCGACAGACCCTCGACATTCTTGAAGAGCATCCACTTAACGAATACGCTGGCTGCGGCCGGGGCAACGATCGTGCCATCGATGACAACCCTGAGCCCGGCATTGTTGCACGGGCCTTGGAACGTGGCCTGGCTCAGGAAGAACCTCCCGGCCGGGACATTGATAGTCGCCGGCTTACTCGCGCCGCAGGCCTTGGCCCATGCGCCGAGGAACGCCTTGGCCGAATCGGTGCCGCCGTCGGGTTTCGCGCCGAAATCTAGAATGCTGTATGCTGCCATTGCTACGTTGGTGAGTGAGAGGAGAAGAATTGTGAGGAGGAAGCTCATTGTTTGGGCCATGGGCTGATTGAGGTAAGTAGATGTTTGAAAGACTTGGAAGTTGGAGGGATTTGGTTGGCAAGTTATGGAAGTGGGGTGTGCATTTATAGTGTCTTGTCGAGGATTAGCTTATGTTTTTAAGGCCTTAATTTGAGACAAGGCATGTATGGAACTTGGAATTAAGCCATTATTTTGTGCTTTGTAGGCTAATTATTTTATATCAACTTGCCAAGAAGTGCATGTTACCCATATGGTTAACTTCCATCTCATGCAAAGATTCCACAAGAGTACACATTTCATGTACTCTTGACAAAACTCATTAAGAAGTTATTAGCAATTAATTAAGAAGGAAGTTTGGGTTCATGAAAGCAATTGATAATGTTTAGTGCAATTGATAGGTCTGGTAGCTTATAATATTTTGTCATTCTTTGACCCTATATTCTATTTGAAGATTGATTCTTATTATACTAGGACAAGCAAGATGATGGATAGCATGTTATAGTAGTTAATCAGCATCATTTACTAATATGCAAAAGAAAATTTCAATATTATTAATTAGATGTTAAGCAAGAATTTAATTATATGGCTAGATGTATGTTCTCTTATCCTAGAAATGAAAAGGAGGATATGATTATTACTTAATAGATACAACTAAATACATATTTGGTTGCAAGGAAGTGAGCGAAAGTAAGGAAATGGGGAAGTATAATTGCTCACTTCTCTCTCCATCCAAACACCGGAAAAGAAAAATAAGAAAATTCTTTTTCCTTTTCTCTTTTCTCTTTTACACAATCGTTTCCTCACTTCCAGAGTACTACAGTTAATTTTGTGATCATATAAATCTCATTTGTAATAAGTTGTAGTACAAAACAGTTAATTTTTTGATCATGTAAATCTCACTTGCATTCTAATTACAGATCATTTTTTATTTTTCTTAATTGATTTTTATTTTAATATTATTTTGCGGTCAACTTTGTGGTCAACTTTTTCACTTTTACTTTCACATTACCATCCAAACACCGGAAAAGATATAACATTTTTCAAACCACACTTCCCAACAACATCCAAACACCGAAAAACTTACTAACCAATTCTCAAGTTCCGAAGGGAACTATTACCACTTCCTCACTTCCTCACTTCCACCCTTAACCGAACAGGCCCTAAAATGCTCTTGCAAAAGGTTTTTGGAATTTTCAAAAACACGAAAAGGAATTTTGCCATCCTAGATAATTAAGGTCTTTTCCTTTCATTTTTTTTTTTTTTTGGTAGAAATAAAAGTCCAAGGTTTTATTAAGATAGAGTTTATTAGTCACTAATCATGACACTAATAACTTGAGAAGTAGAAGACTGATCATTGGTACGGTTCCTTGTACGTGGTACCATTAAAACCATAGTATACACAATATATGTTCACAAACAAACTAAATTGGAAGTTTTGGAGAACATGAATGTTTTTTTTTTGTTTTGAGAAATTAAGCCGTAGAAAATATTCATGAAACTTTGGAGATCATTAATCACTTTTTTTTGGGTTTTTTTTAAGGATAATTATCCTATATGGTCAACTTATCAAGCAGCCATATATGCATGCATGTGATCCATGTTAGCTTGAACCTCAACCTAATGCATGCAAAGTCTTCCTACATTCTTTTCAGGACGGACAAACAATTGATGCAAACTTCCATCGTAACTTCTCCAACATCATTCTAGCACCTCTTTGTCAAGGATACAGTTGACATTTTTATTAAAATATTTGTTATTATCATTAGAAGTTTAATTCTATGTTTATTTATAATCACTGTACCCATTTGAGATGAATCAGTTAGTAACTTCCCTTTTACTTCTAGTGTGACTTTAACTTCTTTACTGGATTATAATAGAGCTGGAGAGACTAATCTTAATCATGAATGATGGTTTGAAATCTCGGTATTAGTATCAGAAGTGACAATATCGGTCGTTAATCAACCACATCTCATCATATCGGCAATATTGAGTATGTTTTGTAAAGACTTGTGGCACCATCTTAAAGATTAACTTGTTAGATAGAGTAGCCCAAATCCTTATATATTCAAGACTATCTGCATGTCTGGCCGTCAAATCCTCATCAAGAGCCCAATTAGCTTCGCAGGGGCCTACCGATAGCCCTTTTTGGGGCCATCTGGAGAATCAAACACTACCCACATACAGAGCATGGCTCTGATGCCACTTGTAAGGACTTGGTGCACCATTCAAAAAGTTAACTTGATATGTGGAGTAGTCCAAATCTTTATATACTCAACACCATTCTGTAGTCTAGCTGATGTGGAACTATTTGCTCGACATCCAACTCAACATGTTTGGTATATCAGGTCTTATAACTCATATTGATAGTATCAAAATAAGGTCAAGATATCGGTACCGGACAATAATCCAAAGCTTGCTCTTAACATTTTCCTATCTTTTCATCCATGAGATCAGTGTTATGCGTAGTAAGAGTGAAGGAAATGGGACATGAAATTAAATAACTGATAGCATGCAATTGATAGGCGTAATTTCATGCAACTTATTCTAGAGCCTAAACTGATGGCCGTTATCACGTGACATGTGTATTAAACTTAGACTAACATCCCAATCCACATGCAAGGTTGAATATTAGATTGATTCAATGCCCAAGATGCACGTTTTCATCAGCATCATCAACTTGAGGAGATGCTGGTTTTATTTTTCATATATATTTTTTTATATCTTAGCCATTTGGTTATTTATCCTGTTTCCTTAAAGAGGCAAATGATTGGAGAAAAATTACTCAATATTGTTTTAATAGAAAAAAATAAATCTTTATTTTCCCATTTCTCCCATCCAAACATGGAAAGTTGTGAAAACAGAGTGAAAAAGTTAATAAATAATGGGTTGGATATCAGCCCTTCAAATCATTTGTATTTAGAAATACTCCCCTTCAAATCCTTTTTACTTAAAAATTCCCCCCTTCAAATCTTTAAGTTCTTTGAAATTAATCATTTTTGTTAATTTTTTTTCCTGATTTAGGCTATTAAGTTTGACAAAAAATTTCTCGAAATACATTTATTACCCTTTTAAATTTTAAGTTTCTAAACCTTTGTGTATACATACCTAACGACCTCAATCTGGAATTTTTTTCACTCAAGACCTGTCTACTTAACATATACTTAGGACTTACTTGAATACCTAATTAAAATTTAATATCTTTCTTAATTATATTTTCATATTTTAACTATTTTTTTCTTTTCTACTATGATTCTATTTTTAATTTTAATTTTTGAACATAAAAGCATGATGTGCAGTGTTATTAAGCATATACAAGACTCCAACTTGCATAAAAAAGGGATATGTTTGATCCAAAGAATAGATTATGTAATTCAAAAATCCTAAGTTATAACATCTTTAATTTTAAATATATATAATTTATGTTGAGAGCTTTGGAAGTGGCTAATATGGGTATTTCAAGAAAACTTATTGTATACTTAACAATCAAATCACTAAAAGTAACTAAAAGGGTTAATTTTAAAGAGCTTAAAGCATTTTGTGGGGGCATTTCTAAATAGAAAGATTTGAGGTGGATATATCCAAAAAGCCCATAAATAATTCGTCTAAATATGCAATCCCTCTTTCTCTATTACACTTGAAAAGAATTGAGCTCATCACTTATTTTTTTGAGAGAAGCACACGCATATAGACACTCACTCCATCTTCTTTAATTTACATATAGTGAGCAAAGAATAAATTAAGTTTTAGTCACAATCACAACATTGATAATTTTATAGCTCCATTAAAAAAATACATGGTTCCCTTCTATTTTTAAATAATAACAAAAGTTTAGTACATGGAACATGCACTACTTTGGGGAAGTGCTTTGTAAATGGCACGATATCTCAATGACTTTTTTGAAATGATTAAGGCATAAACTATGGTCTTAAATAAAGAAAAATGAGAGCGTTTATCTTCAGTCGGATGTATCAGTTAAAAGTCCTAATCATTGGTTTAAAAATTCTTTTAGATTTAGTACTAGTTTTTTTTTCTTTTTTCTTCTTTTTTTTTGCTAGATTGTCAACTTTGCTTGCTTGTAGATGTTGTTAATCTCACATTAAGGTGGCCCACTACCCTTGGTTAATTAATTGGATTCCTAATTAAAGTTAACTGATATTATGTGTGCCCAAAATTAAAGTTACAATTGTATAAAGTTATTAAATAATCTTTGTGGTATTAAGGGACCATGATGGGTGGTTTTATCAAAGGAGATTAATTTGCAATTGTTGACCCTCATCTCTCCTCCTGAAAAGAAAACAGCCCACTCTTCTTCTTTTTGAGAAGAACCATCATTATTGTTAGGGTTTGTGCAAGGAAAAGGAGACAGAGAGAAGAAGGGTTTACATTAAGGTTTTGCAAGGATTAAAGAGAAGGATCAAGATCTTCATCCATCTACCTTCCTCAATCATTCAATGGCTTCAGGTATGGATTTATGTGTATTATCAAATTATGTGTATTCAATCCTTGAGATGCTTTGATTCTAGATCCATGGTAATTTAATCTGCAAGATAGTTTTAATTTCTTACATTTGGTATCAGAGCCGTGTTTTAGAATCAATACATCTTGGATTATGGATTATGGGAAATTAGGGTTTTTGATTAACAGTTCAAAAATCAATTTTTGATCTTTTAATTGTAGAATTTTAAGAGGATTCAATAACCCTAATGTTCTGTTCAATTTTCTCTAATTGTACAATTAATTGGGATCAAATTCAGGAATTAAGAAAACCCTAATTTTCCCTAATTTAAGACTTCAGTCGATCAAGCAGGAACTGCCTTTGATAACTGCTTCGTCGACTATTAGTCGACTAGCCGGAAACACTAGTCGACTAAGTCTTTTTCCAGAAAGTTAAGAACTCTCTGTTTCGGAACAGGAGTCGACTAATAATTTTGTATAGTCGACTAATAAGGGTATAGTCGACTAATCCTTTTGTCCAAGTCGACTAACAGAGTGACCCGAAAGTTGAGAGCTCTCTGTTGACTTCAGGAGTCGACTTGATTTTTGAGCAGTCGACTAATAATAAGTATAGTCGACTTATTACCTTGACCTAGTCGACTAGACTTGATAATAGTTAGTCGACTTGACTTGACCCTAAGTCGACTTGACTTGACCCTAGTCGACTGGGTCTTCCACTATAGTCGACTTATATTGTTCCAAGTCGACTAGTAGTTTCTTGACCAGTCGACTAATGTTGGTCTAATTTCAATCATAAATGTATGTTACACATTTAAGTTATTGTGTTAATATTGATTAATGTTGGTCAAGTAATGAATTGAAGTATTATAGTATTACTCAAATAAAAGATTAGAGAATATTGTTGGTTAGTTTTGTATTCATACGGTTTATTGATTTAGTAGTTGCCAAAGTGACCTATGTTAGTAAGCCTTATGAATATACAACTACATAAAAGACTTGTCAATGAGGGTGACATTAAAGACAATAATATTCTCGATGGCGGTTATACTTAGGAGATTGGGACTGGCCCAAAGGAAAGTCTCTTTCAAATAATTATGAACCGGGGTAGGGTAGTGTAATTTATGTAACTTAGTGGTGTAGAATTGGATACCCAAAGGTAACATGACTTACTGTCTAAGTGGCATAAATTATATTAGACCTACATAGGTGATAAAAGAATCTCACCTGAAGAGTGAACACTAGATATGCTTAGGTTTCGCCCAAAGGAGAAATCAAAGTGATATCAATAGTTCATCTTCATTAAAATTTAAAATTTTGTATTGATTCGAGGCCTTAATGTGAGCTTGTCCTATTTTGTTTCAGTGAATGTTCCCACTTCCCTTCACACTCATGCAACTAGCATTCCAGCCCTGGATGGTACAAACTTCTCTGAGTGGTTCGAACATGTCCAATTCACACTGGGTGTACTGGACCTTGACATGACTCTTTTAGTAGAGAAACCTGATGAAGTGACTGCTGAAAGCACAGCAGACCAGGTTAGCCATGCCAAAGCCTGGGAAGGTCGAATAGACTCAGTCTCATGTTCATCAAGATGACCATAGCCAATAACATCAAGACTTCACTTCCACATACTACTAGTGCATCTGAACTTTTAACTGCTGTTAAAGACCGATTTAAGTCTGCAGATAAGTCATTAGCTGGCACCCTTATGGCTGAACTTACTACCATGAAATATGATGGTAATAGAGGAGTTCAACAACACATTCTTAATATGACTGATAAGGCTGCGAAGTTAGGATCACTGGGAATGAAAGTGGATGAATCCTTCTTGGTACAGTTCATCCTCAACTCACTTCCTCCTCAGTTCGGAGCATTCAAGATTCATTATAATACACATAAGGATAAGTGGAATCTGAATGAGCTAACTGGTATGTGTGTACAAGAGGAAGTGAGACTGAGGCAAGAAGGGCATCACTCAGTGTTGGCAGTAACTTCAGGAGCTATCCATAAGAAGGGTAAATATGGAAGAGGTAAGAGGTTTCCACCAAAGAAAGGGAATGACCATGGGGAAAATAGCCAGGGTCATGGAAAGGTTTTCACTGTCAAATGCTACTTCTGTGGCAGAAAAGGACATGTGAAGAAGGACTGCAACAAGAGGAAGGCTTGGTTCGAAAAGAAAGGTATAAATCTTTCTTTTGTATGTTATGAATCAAATCTTGCTGAAGTTCCTTCTAATACTTGGTGGATTGACTCTGGAGCCACAATTCACATAACTAATTCAATGCAGGGATTCCTTACCACCAGGAAACCGAAGGAAAGTGAGAGATTCGTCTTTATGGGGAACCGTCTCAAAGTGGAGGTCAAGAATGTTGGAACTTATCGACTACTCTTAGAGACGGGTCATCAGATGGATCTTGAGGACACTTTTTATGTACCTTCGATTTCTAGGAACTTAATGTCATTATCCAAATTAGATGTTGTTGGATATTCTGTTTTATTCAGTTGTGGAAAACTCAGTTTAATGTATAATTCAATGTCGGTTGGACACGGAATTTTATGTGATGGTTTATATAAAATTTCATTGAATGATGAGTTTGCACAATCCCTTTTATCTCTGCATTCGAATGTTGGTATTAAACGTGGCTTAATAAATGAAAAATCCTCTATCTTGTGGCATAGACGACTGGGGCATATCTCCAGGGATAGAATTATAAGATTAGTGAAGAATGGGATTTTGGATAACCTAGACTTCACTGATTTTGATGTGTGTGTAGATTGCATAAAAGGAAAGCAAACCAAACACACTAAGAAAGGTGCCACAAGAAGTAAAGAGCTTCTTGAGATAATTCATACAGATATTTGCGGACCACTCTCCATTCCATGTTTTACGGGAGAGAGATACTTCATTACCTTTATAGATGATCTGTCACGTTATGGTTATGTATATCTAATTCATGAAAAGTCTCAGGCTGTTGACATCCTTGAGGTGTTCATTACAGAAGTCGAGAGACAATTAGATAGAAAAGTTAAAATCATAAGATCAGATCGAGGTGGTGAATTTTATGGTAGATATGATGAGTCAGGACAACATCCTGGCCCATTTGCCAAATTTCTAGAAAAGCATGGTATTTGTGCTTAATACACAATGCCAGGTACGCCTCAGCAGAATGGAGTTGCTGAAAGGCGAAACCAAACACTTATGGATATGGTTAGGAGCATGATGAGCTTCTCTAATGTACCTAATTCATTGTGGAATGAAGCCTTAAAGACTGCTATGCATATCTTGAACAGGGTTCCTAGTAAGGCAGTCCCAACAACTCCTTTCGAGTTGTGGACTGGTAGGAAACCTAGTTTAAGACATTTACATGTTTGGGGTTGTCCAGCAGAGGCTAGAATATATAATCCACAAGAAAAGAAATTAGACTCAAGGACAATATCTGGATATTTCATTGGTTATCCAGATAAGTCTAAGGGGTACAAATTTTATTGCCCTAACCATAGTACAAGAATTGTTGAAACTGGTAATGCCAGATTCCTTGAGAATGGTGAATTTAGTGGGAGTGATGAACCAAGAAAGGTAGATCTTGAAGTGATAAGGGTGAATATCCCAATACCCCTTCCTTCAAGAGAAATTGTTGTCCCTCAGCTTGATCATCAAGCTGAGATAACAGAACAACATATTGATATTGGTTCACCACTTCATGAGGATATCGCCATTGAAAATGTTGTAGAACCACCACAACCGGCAGCTTTGAGGAGATCTCAAAGGGAAAGAAGATCTGCCATTTCAGATGATTATGTGGTATATCTACAGGAGTCTGATTTTGATATTGGGATTAATAAAGATCCAGTTTCATTTTCACAAGCCATAGAAAGCAATGATTCTAGTAAATGGATTGATGCTATGAATGAAGAGTTGAAATCTATGGACCAAAACCAAGTCTGGGATCTCGTCGAATTGCCTAATAACTGTAAGAAAGTCGGGTGTAAATGGGTCTTTAAGACCAAGCGCGACTCCAAAGGCAATATCGAACGATATAAGGCCAGACTTGTGGCTAAAGGTTTCGCTCAGAAGGAAGGCATTGATTATAGAGAAACCTTCTCTCCAGTATCAAAGAAGGACTCTCTTAGAATCATTATGGCCCTTGTAGCTCATTATGATTTGGAGTTACATCAAATGGATGTGAAAACAGCTTTTCTAAATGGAGATTTGGATGAGGAAATTTACATGGAGCAACCTGAAGGGTTCGCAAAGAAAGGAAAAGAGCACTTGGCTTGCAAATTAAAGAAATCCATATACGGACTTAAACAAGCTTCCAGGCAATGGTATATAAAGTTTAATGATACCATTACCTCTTTTGGATTTACAGAAAACACTGTTGATCAGTGTATATATCTAAAGATCAGTGGGAGAAAGTTTATATTTTTGGTTCTGTATGTGGATGATATCTTGTTAGCCAGTAGTGATATTGGTCTGCTGTATGAAACTAAAAGCTATCTTACCAAGAACTTTCAGATGGTTGATATGGGTGAGGCAGCTTATGTCATTGGCATAGAGATCTTCAGGGATAGATCTCGAGGATTGCTAGGACTGTCTCAGAAAGGTTATATCAATCGAGTCTTGAAAAGATTTCATATGGAATTGTGTTCAGCCAGTTGTGCACCCATTATGAAGGGTGACAAATTAAGTGGGAGCCAGTGTCCTAGAAATGACTTAGAAAAGAGTCAAATGCAGAAAGTTCCATATGCATCAGCTGTTGGGAGCTTGATGTATGCACACACTTGTACCAGGCCAGATATCAGTTTTGCTGTTGGGATGTTAGGAAGATACCAGAGCAATCCAGGAATGGAGCACTGGAAATTAGCTAAGAAGGTAATGCGGTATCTTCAAGGGACGAAGGACCATATGCTCACATATAGGAGATCAGATCAGTTGGAAGTGATCGGCTATTCGGACTCAGATTTTGCTGGTTGCCCAGATAGCAGGAAGTCTACCTCAGGCTTTATTTTCTTGCTAGCAGGTGGGGCAATCTCGTGGAAGAGTGTAAAGCAGTCTATCACTGCTTCATCCACGATGGAGGCTGAGTTCATAGCATGTTTTGAGGCCACGAATCATGCATTATGGTTAAGGAATTTTATCTCAGCACTTGGTGTAGTTGATTCTATTGCTAGGCCGCTGAAGATATTTTGTGATAATACAGCAGCCGTTTTCTTCTCTAAGAATGGAAAGTACTCTAATGGTTCCAGACACATGGAACTTAAGTATTTGGTGGTTAGAGAAAGAGTTCAGAAACAGAAGGTGTCAATTGAAAGTATAAGTACCACTTTAATGGTTGCTGATCCAATGACCAAAGGATTGCCTCCAAAGACATTCAAGGAACATGTTATTAGAATGGGTCTTTTGAGCAATCTGTAAATGTATGTTTTGGTACTTGTGTAATTGACAATATTGCAATAAAAGTTTGTTTCTGTGTTTCCTGTTATCCAATTATGTGTGCACATATTATGTATGGATGTTTGTTAAACAGGAAATGTCTTAACAAGACAATTACAGGGGTCATTTTGGTTATGGACTCAATTAGTAAGGGTTATCAATGTTGTGGTACGTAGAAGGGAGTATGACATAGATGTTGTATAACCGTTATGACTCACATTGATAGTCCAAGCTAATTGCAGTATTACAGTATTTCATTATTTGGGCTTATCAGTTGTTGTTTTTAAAATTCGTGATCACGTGTCAAAGTTTTCCAGTATAGAATCCAATGGATTCAAAATGTTTTTTTAAAATGAGTCTTTTCTTTTATTTGTTTTCTAAAGTTTTAACCTAATCGGCTAGTGGTCCAAGTGGGAGAATGTTAATCTCACATTAAGGTGGCCCACTACCCTTGGTTAATTAATTGGATTCCTAATTAAAGTTAACTGATATTATGTGTGCCCAAAATTAAAGTTACAATTGAATAAAGTTATTAAATAATCTTTGTGGTATTAAGGGACCATGATGGGTGGTTTTATCAAAGGAGATTAATTTGCAATTGTTGACCCTCATCTCTCCTCCTGAAAAGAAAATAGCCCACTCTTCTTCTTTTGAGAAGAACCATCATTATTGTTAGGGTTTGTGCAAGGAAAAGGAGACAGAGAGAAGAAGGGTTTACATTAAGGTTTTGCAAGGATTAAAGAGAAGGATCAAGATCTTCATCCATTTACCTTCCTCAATCATTCAATGGCTTCAGGTATGGATTTATGTGTATTATCAAATTATGTGTATTCAATCCTTGAGATGCTTTGATTCTAGATCCATGGTAATTTAATCTGCATGATAGTTTTAATTTCTTACAGATGCATCCTTGCAGTGGTGAACCTCAGGGCCACACACTGAATTTTACAAAAAAAATTCTTTGTATTTTATAAATTTTTTTTGCATAACAGTTCTTTGGTTAAAAGATAGGCCCTCATTTCACTCTCTCTTGAGTTCTTTTTTAGTCCAAAACGTATAAACCAAATAGCATGATTTTTTTCATGAAAAACATATCTTTAGGTCGTAGCTCAGAGAAAAGTTCAAGGTTTAAGTACGGATTAATTTTGTCCTCTTTTTTTCTTCTTTGTTTTGGCTTTATCAATCAGGTGATAGCAAAGTCAATCGTTTAATTGGTGATTCTTGATTAATTTAAATATAAAATAATTAATAAAGAATGTAAAGTAATCATTTTAGATATTTATTATTGCCTAATCAAATAGTAAATAATTAATATTAAATGCGACAATGTAAAATTGTACTGATTAGAGATAATAACAATTTAAATTATACTTACTTTAAAAATCTCTTATTACACATTAAAGATAACTAGGATGTATTAAATAATTAGGATATAGTGAATTATGATCATGATTTTTAAAGTTAAGTTCATAAACAATTACTTTTTTTCCTACACAAAGTTCATTAAAATTATTTCCTAAGTTTATCAAGTCTATGTCAATATCAATTTGAGGAAATTATTTCATTATTCACATTCTAGATCTCATGTTTTTTCTTTGACGTGTTGTATGTGTGTTGTATCATACGTGTACAAAATCTAGTCTTGTCTCGTGGTGTCTATAGTTATATAAAAAAAAAAATCTACATCTGCCACTGTCTCACAGTTTCTTACACTTAAAAGTTACAATCATCATTGACTAACAATTTGTTTTTTTTGTTTATGAAATCCTTGAGTGCTAAAATTATGAAGATATCATGCTCCACAGGGAGATATTTCCAACCACAAAAATTTCCAACCACAGCCCGTTCTGAGTCCCTACGAACACCACCGACTTCACCGTCACATTTCGCACTCCCTCCTCTTGTGCCTGGTTGCCTAAGCTTCCAATGCTGCAACACCACGAGCAATTCTTGCGTAAGTCCATATGAAGCTTTAATGTAACATATGGAGGTACTTGAAGAGAGTTAGTAAAATATATTACTACATATTGCGAATATTCTTAGTGGAATTTTCTCTTCTATACTAGAAGAGAGTGGCAGAGACCCAGAAAAGGTCTTTCAAACGCAACTGCCAACAAATTGAGCAAAAGATTCAGCTGTTATTCTCACCTAATGCCATGTCCAGGGCCGCAGTTGATGCGCTCGATCCAGACATTGGTGACTCCTTCCTTCACAGAGATGCAGTCGTCGCCGGTCTTTATGGTGGATCCGGTAACGGTGACACCAGTCGACATCCGGATGTGGATACCATCGGTGTTGGGACTCTCGTCAGGTGCGTCAATCTTCACATTTTGCACTGTCACGCCATTGCTGTTCTGTATCGATACGTGGAACTGCTCACTGTTTAGTGAGGTTAGGCCACTGATCAAGACATTCTTCGATCTGTCGACCGTAAGGGACTTCACGAACATAGAACATAGAAATATTTAAGACAAATGATGATACTGTATGAATTTAGATCCTCTCATGTGTGGTAGAATACAATGCACTCGCTTACCGTTGCGCCAACTGGGCAGCGGCGGCCAGCCAACTTGCAAGCCCACAAGGCCTGCCCTCGGCCGTCCAGAGTTCCCCCGTAAATCGACAGACCCTCGACATTCTTGAAGAGCATCCACTTAACGAATACGCTGGCTGCAGCCGGGGCAACGATCGTGCCATCGATGACAACCCTGAGCCCGGCATTGTTGCACGGGCCTTGGAACGTGGCCTGGCTCAGGAAGAACCTCCCGGCCGGGACATAGATAGTCGCCGGCTTACTCGCGCCGCAGGCCTTGGCCCATGCGCCGAGGAACGCCTTGGCCGAATCGGTGCCGCCGTCGGGTTTCGCGCCAAAATCTAGAATGTTGTATGCTGCCATTGCAACGTTGGTGAGTGAGAGGAGAAGAATTGTGAGGAGGAAGCTCATTGTTGGGGCCATGGGCTGATTGAGGTAAGTAGATGTTTGAAAGACTTGGAAGTTGGAGGGATTTGGTTGGCAAGTTATGGAAGTGGGGTGTGCATTTATAGTGTCTTGTCGAGGATTAGCTTATGTTTTTTAAGGCCTTAATTTGAGACAAGGCATGTATGGAACTTGGATATGTGGAGTAGTCCAAATTTTTATATACTCAAGACCATTCTCAAGTCTAGCCGATGTGGAACTATTTGCTCGACATCCAGCTCAACATGTTTGGTATATCAGGTCTTATAACTCATATTGATAGTATCAAAATAAGGCCAAGATATCGGTATCGGACAATAATCCAAAGCTTGCTCTTAACATTTTCCTATCTTTACATCCATGAGCCCAGTGTTATGTGGAGTAAGAGTGAAGGAAATGGGACATGAAATTAAATAACTGATAGCATGCAATTTATGGGCGTAATTTCATGCAACTTATTCTAGGGCCTAAACTGATGGCCGTTATCATGTGACATGTGTATTAAACTTAGACTAACATCCCAATCCACATGCAAGGTTGAATATTAGATTAATTCAATGCCCAAGATGCACGTTTTCATCAGCATCATCTACTTGAGGAGATGCTGGTTTTATTTTTCAATTTTTTTTTATCTTAGCCATTTGGTTATTTATCCTGTTTCCTTAAAGAGGCAAATGATTGGAGAAAAATTACTCTATATTGTTTTAATAGAAAAAATTAAATCTTTATTTTCCCATTTCTCCCATCCAAACATGGAAAGTTGTGAAAACAGAGTGAAAAAGTTAATAAATAATGGGTTGGATATCAGCCCTTCATATCATTTGTATTTAGAAATACTCCCCTTCAAATCTTTTTTTACTTAGAAATTCCCCCCTTCAAATCTTTAAGTTCTTTGAAATTAATCCTTTTTGTTATTTTTTTCCTGATTTAGGCTATTAAGTTTGACAAAAATTTTCTCGAAATACATATATTACCCTTTTAAAATTTCAGTTTCTAAGCCTTTGTGTATACATACCTAACGACCTCAATCTGGAATTTTTTTTTTCACTCAAGACCTGTCTACTTAACATATACTTTGGACTTGCTTGAATACCTAATTATAACAACAACAACTAAGCCATTTGTCCCAAGTATTTGGGGGTAGGCTACATGAACCAAAAGAGAATTACGCCGGATAGGGCACATGGATCTGCTTTCTCCACTCATTCCTATCGAGCAATATGTCTTCACTAAGACCTTTAGCCTCTATATCTTGTCGTATTACCTCCATCCATGTTTTCTTCGGTCTCCCCTGCGCTCTTTTAACTTGCCATAAATTGATACGCTCTACTCGTTGGATTGGCGCATCTGTAGGTTTACGTCGCACATGACCAAATCATCGTAAGCGGTTTTCTCTCATCTTCTCTTCTACAGAGGCTACATCTATTTTAATACGAATATCCTCATTTCTCACGTTAGCTCTCCGCGTGTTACCATACATCCAACGAAACATGCGCATCTCTTCTACACTCATCTTTGGGGCGTGATGTCTCTTTATAGCCCAACATTTTGTGTCATATAACAAAGCTAGCCTAATAGCAGTCCGATAAAACTTTCCCTTCAGTTATAACGGAATGTTACGATAACATAAAACTCCTGTTGCGCTTCTCCATTTCAACCAGCCGGTTTGGATCATATGATTGACATCACTATCGATCTCCCTATCCTTTTAGATAATAGAACCCAAGTACTTAAAATGACTGCTCATCGGTATTACTTGAATACCTAATTAAAATGTAATATCTTTCTTAATTATATTTTATATTTTAACTATTTTTTTCTTTTCTACTATGATTCTATTTTTAATTTTAATTTTTGAACATAAAAGCATGATGTGCATTGTTATTAAGCATATACAAGACTCCAACTTGCATAAAAAAGGATATGTTTGGTCCAAAGAATAGATTATGTACTTCAAAAATCCTAAGTTATAACATCTTTAATTTTAAATATATATTATTTATGTTGACAGCTTTGGAAGTGGGTAATATGGGTATTTCAAGAAAACTTATTGTATACTTAACAACCAAATCACTAAAAGTAACTAAAAGGGTTAATTTTAAAGAACTTAAAGCATTTTGTGGGGGCATTTCTAAATAGAAAGATTTGAGGTGGATATATTCAAAAAGCCCATAAAATAATTCGTCTAAATATGCAATCCCTCTTTCTCTATTACACTTGAAAAGAATTGAGCTCATCACTTATTTTTTTGAGAGAAGCACACGCATATAGACACTCCATCTTCTTTAATTTACATATAGTGAACAAAGAATAAATTAAGCTTTAGTCACAATCACAACATTGATAATTTTATAGCTCCATTAAAAAAATACATGGTTCCCTTCTATTTTTAAATAATAACAAAAGTTTAGTACATGGAACATGCACTACTTTGGGGAAGTGCTTAGTAAATGGCACGATATCTCAATGACTTTTTTGAAATGATCAAGGCATAAACTAAGGTCTTAAATAAAGAAAAATGAGAGTGTTTTGTCCTAATCATTGGTTTAAAAATTCTTTTAGATTTAGTACTAGTTTTTTTTTTTTTTTTTTTTTGGGTAGATTGTCAACTTTGCTTGCTTGTAGATGCATCCTTGCAGTGGTGAACCTCAGGGCCACACACTGAATTTTACAAAAAAAAATCTTTGAAGTTTATAAGAAATTTTTGCATAACAGTTCTTTGGTTAAAAGATAGGCCCCCATTTTGCTCTTTTGAGTTCATTTTTAGTCCAAAACGTATAAACAAATAGCATGGTTCTTTTCTTCATGAAAAACATGTCTTTAGGTCGTAGCTCAGAGAAAAGTTCAAGGTTTAAGTACTGATTAATTATGTCCTCCTTTTTTTCTTCTTTGTTTTGGCTTTATCAATCAGGTGATAGCAAACTAAATCGTTTAATTGGTAATTCTTGATTAATTTAAATATAAAATAATTAATAAATAATATAAAGTAATCATTTTAGATATTTATTATTGCCTAATCAAATAGTAAATAATTAATAATAAATGCGACAATGTAAAATTGTAGTGATTAGAGATAAAAACAAATTTAAATTATACTTACTTTAAAAATCTCTTATTACACATTAAAGATAACTAGGATGTATTAAATAATTAGGATATAGTGAATTATGATCATGATTTTTAAAGTTAAGTTCATAAACAATTACTTTTTTTTCCTACACAAAGTTTCATTAAAATTATTTCATAAGTTTATCAAGTCTTTGTCAACATCAATTTGAGGAAATTATTTCATTATTCACATTCTAGATCTCATGTTTTTCCTTTGACGTGTTGCATGTGTGTTGTATCATACGTGTACAAAATCTAATCTTGTCTCGTGGTGTCTATAGTTTAAAAAAAAAAATTTCCGCATCTGTCACTGTCTTACAGTTTCTTACACTTAAAAGTTACAATCATCGTTGACTAACAATTTGTCTTTTTTGTTTATGAAATCCTTGAGTGCTAAAATTATGAAGATATCATGCTCCACACAGAGATATTTCCAATCACAAAAATTATGAAGGCACCTCACAATAATTAAGGTGTTGGGAGAAAGGAGATAGAGGAGATGAAAGAAGATAACACAGAGATTGGACGACAAAGGAACAAGGAACGGCGCATGGAGCAGCCAATTTGTGTTCCCGGTCGATGTCCCGGTCGACCGGTGGAGGAGGCCGGTCGACCGGCGTGCACGGGCGTACACAGGTTGGAGCGGTCGACCGGCCCCGGTCGACCGACTGAAGTGGTTTCGCTCTCGGGAAAGCGCGGTCGACCGAGTCGGTCGACCGTGGCATGGGTCGATCGACCGGCCGGTCGACCGACAGACGCGGCTGGAGTTTCCTTTTAGGATTCGAATTCCTTTTCTGATTGGGATTGAATCCAACCTGGATTTCCATAAATCCAGGGACTCTGTGACTATAAATAGGGGCTAGAGGCCTCATGTATTGTATCCCCGAAAATCCCTAAGAGAAATCCCTTGCCTCCCTCAAGAATTCTCTCTTGTAATTGTTTGTATTGATTGTTGAATCAATAAGATCTCTCTCTCCCTTGCCCCGAGGATGTAGACACGTTGGCCGAACCTCGTTAAATTTGTGCGTTGATTGCTTTGCTCTATTGGTGGTTGTTCCTGCTGCGTTGATTGTTTCTCCGGCTGAATCGAGTCTCCGCCCGGTGGGTGGATTCCTCAAGATCAAGTGGTGGTTGTTGTGTTTCTTCTTCCGCGAACCGCTACGCACAACGAGTGGGTGTCTTGGGGGCACAACAAGTGATATCAGAGCATCCCAGGTTCGATGTGAGATCATCTGTTGATTCAAGTGCATCAGTAGCTGTTTGGCGGAGATCGTGTGTCGATCTCAGAACAGCGTGTGAAGATTGCTCGAGGAATCAAGTTGGTGGAGTAGATTGCTTCGGAAACTCTTCGAGGGTTTCGCGTGGAGGTAAAGATCTGATCTTTATCTAGTTGTTTTATCTAACTCCGTTTGTTTCCATATTGGTTTGAGAAATCAGTTGAGAAGATGGCTGGAGAAAGTACATCGGTGAATCCATGTATCCACATCCAAGGATTGATGTGGTGAAGTTCAACGAGACGAACAACTTTGGTATGTGGAAGTGTGAGGTTATGAATACGCTGACGACATCAAACCTCAAAGACACTCTACGATTGGAGAAGAAGCGCGCATCAACGACGGAAGAAGATTGAGACAAGATGAACCGTTCGGCGTGCGGCTTGATCAGGTCTTGTCTGACACAAGACATCAAGTATCAGGTGTTGCATGAGACATCTGCAAGGCAGCTGTGGGAGATCCTGGAAAGGAAGTATCTGACGAAGAGCATAGAATCGCGATTGCAGTTGAAAAGTAAGCTCTATGGGTTTTAGATGCAAAGAGGATGCTCCGTCAACGAACACTTGAACCGGTACGCGAAGCTTCTTACAGATCTAGTTAATATGGATGTGGAGACTAGTGAAGAGGACAAGGCGGTAATTCTTTTGAACTCTCTTCCTAGGGAAGAGTATGAAGCCTTTTATAACGCCCCGATCCCACGGATACGGAGACGTTATGGCGACGTACATACGCAGGGCGGAGATACCCTCACGTACGTACGCTAAGCCTCAGTACAGGAAATAGCCTCCATATATACGAGAGTTCCAGCATTAAATAAGTATAAGAATACCTGCAGAAAGGGGTTAGTGATCATGATAGATATAGAGATATGAAAATAGAAGGAACTAAAAATTAAATAATAAAGATACCTAAGAATGACATCGATGACGATTCCTATGTGAATCTAATGAAATATCTGACAAGACGATATTTGGATCTCCAACCTGGGCACGCAAACTCAGGGTCATCAGAAAGCGACCTAGTGAGTGGTAAAATGAAGAAGGCAGTAATATGTACTATAGTAATACAAGCACGATAATAATATATAATACATGATTTTGTATTAGTGATACCATAGAATAAGCATATAGTAAGCAGTAAAAATATATAAACATGTCATATTTTAATACCATCACTACTTAGCATGTTATCATCGGGTCATATCTATAGTCGTATCCAGTTTTATATAATAAATAATGTTGTCTAGTGGTGACGTGATAGAAAGTAACATGCAGATGTGCAGCATACAACAGAACCATACTACTGGGTTGTGCATATACAGTAATGATGTTTGCAAGGTATACATAAAGCATAGTATATGCAATGCAGAATATAGATGTACATGAGTAGTGTGCCACAACAGAAAGTGTAACATGTATCAGGAAGTGAAACAAGGTATACAGGTAACATGATAAGGGATAAATGATCAGGGCTAGTAACAAGTGCAACTAACCAATATGATACATGTATCGGGCAAATCATGTTATTTACACAATAATAACAATCAGTACCATCTGGTATTTTAATCAATCTCTTCCAGTATCCCATACCACTGACAGTTCATACTGGAGCCCGCACTCCAGTCGAACCCATCCAGACATGGCCTACGGGTACCATTATTCAAACGAGAGGGTGACCAAATAACAAGTTGTAACGCCCCGATCCCGCAGGTACGTGGACGTTATGGCGAGTACATACGCGGGATGAAAACACCCTCGCGCGTACGTTAAGCCTCAGTACAGGAAACAGCCTCCCTATACACAAGAGTTCCAGCATTAAATAAGTACAAGAATACCTACAGAAAGAGGTTAGTGATCATAACAGATAGGAAAATAGGGATAAATAAGATAATAGAAACAAATCACAAAGATACCTATAAATGATCTCGATGCTGAGTCTCCTATGTGAACCCAATGGACTATTTGACAAAACGATAACTCGGATCTCCAACCTGGGCACGCAAACCCAGGGTCGTCAGAAAGCGACCTAGTGAGTGGTAAAATGAAGGAGGCAGTAATATATACTATCGTAAGACAAGCACGATAATAATAGATAATACATGTTTATGTACTAGTGATACCATATAATAGAACTTTAATAATCTGTAACAATGACATATTTGAATACCATCATCACCTAACATGTTATCATCGGGTCATGTCCACAGTAGTCTCTAGTTTTATATATAATAAATATGTTGTATAGAGGTGACGTGATAGAAGTGAACATGCAGATGGGCATATGCAATACAGTGTTGTGTCTATACAATAATGATGTCTGCAAGGTATACAGAAAATAGAAGATATGTGATGCAGAGTATACATGTACATGAGTAGTATGCCACCGCAGAAAGTGTAACATGTACCAGGTAAAGTAACAAAGTATCCATGTAACATAATAGCGGATAAATTATCAGGAACAGTAACAAGTACAACTAAACAAGAGTATACATGTATCAGGTAAGTCCTGATATTTATACAATAGTAGCACTCAGTACCACCTGGTATTTTAATCAATCTCTTCCAGTGTCCCATACCACTGGCAGTTCATACTGGAGCCCGCACTCCAGTCGAACCCATCCGGACATGGCCTACGGGTACCATTATCCAAACGAGAGAGTGACCAAATAACAAGTGTTCCCGACGTCACTATTGTGTATCCTGATTTATTATATTAATTAGAAACCCATGGTCGAGGAGCTCTTATCGGGTAGGTATATCCCGTGCATACCCGGGATCACGGCCTTAAACGGACCCCTGGCTGCTGAGACCAGGGCCCTCCGCTAAGAGGGGAGCACGAATCAAGTAACGGGAGCTCATGGAGCTATCGGTAGGCAGCACTACCGTCCCCTGCAGTGGGACTAACAATATGAATCCAGTACATCCACCCGATAAGATCTAATCAACCATCAAGTCTCCCCCATACCCAAGTTATCTTTATGATCTGATATTTAAAGTACACAGTGTAACAAGAACAAATACAGTACATGATACAGGTAACATGATAACAGGACCTGAGCTCTGTTGATAGCATATAACAATATAACGGGAAACGGGAACAATAGATGTGGGATTCCACATATCCATATCAACAGCTCTCATGTCCAGTAACGGGAATATCAATAACAAGAATATCAATAGATGTAACGGGAAACAATCATGTAACAGGAATACATGAGTATGACATGCAATATGAAAGGTGATCCATATGATAAGAATAGAGAAATCATGTATGCATGTGTAACAGGGATGCCGAGAATCCATGTAACGATGATAACAATATATATAGATATATATGCACATGAATACGAAATAATAGTGTGACGTATCATAGTAACTGTGCAATGGTGATACTAGCACATGAACTATCAGTGTCGCGTATCCATGGTAGAGTGACAATATGCATGTAGCAGTAATGAAATGACAACGTCTAGTGAATCGGTGTATCTATGTACCGGTGGGACATAGTGTTGCGTGTAAGAGGATCTGTATAACGGTGTTACATGTACATGAGATAACAGTGTCCCGTGTGATAGGATATCCAAGTCATAGTGTGAATACTAATGTTAGCGTCTGGAGTAATAGCATCTACTCGAGTATCAACTACTGCTAATAAGAATAACGATTCCTATATTCTGAATACGGTAGGTGCCACCAAATAATCTATTTTAATTATCAATTTAGAGACTAGTTTTACTTAGGAACATTATTAACTTCAGAAATCTCGTTAATTAGCCAATCATCCAGATCAGGTATCATCTATCTATCAGTATGTTTTACTTACAGGGACTACAGGGATTTCCTAACAATGATAGCGTTTAATAATTATAATGATGTACCGATAATCACGTTTTATTAATTAGGCAACCAACCAAGATACTAAACATGATAAAATATAATTTATAAAAGGAAAACACTCACAAACTAGTCATGGGAGGATAGCTCTCTTTCCCACGATCGCAACGGATCCAGAAGCGTCCAAATCGGAGTCCGGGTGCTCCAGATATCGTCCGAATACTAAAACATAACAAAAAGGGTTAAATATGTAATAAAAATATCTTAAATGCAAATACTGAAAGTTAGCAGGGAGTTTTATATAAGGTTACCTTTATTGGGTTTTTGGATGCGGGTTGGGCTCTTAACGGGTCGGGTTTAGACACCGACTACGGAGATTTTCCGAAATAATCCAGAACAATTCCAGAAAATCCTGAAAAATCTAAAATATTAGAAAATAATATTTGAAACTGAAATCATCTCAATCTACCTACCAGAAAGGTCAAATCAACATTATACGTCGTATCGCGTACCGATACTGTGATACGTACATCAGGGAGCAGGGGGTTACATTTCTCCCCACCTTACAAAAAATTTCGTCCTCGAAATTTCAATGCAGGTGGGAGGGCAAGATTTATAGCCCCAAAGCCTAAATGTTACGGGTCCACGACACTTCCGCTGCGCACTCTGATATCTATAAGGAACTCGGGATGGAGAAGTATTGTAGTGAACTAATACTAACGGAAAGATGCAAAGAAAGCGAGAAAGAAATTGGATATTCTGGTGGACAACTGTAAGTAAGGAATACAAAAGAGTCAAGAAATGCATTGTCAATGACAGTGTATTCTTGTACTCGGTGCTGGAATCCCTAAATTCAGATCTGAATCTGGTTGTACTGTTGGTAAGAGCTCAAGCATTGACCCAGGTGGTTACCCAACCAGGTGTGAACCTAAGCTCTGATACAAGTGTTCCCGACGTCACTATTATTTCTACCATTTTATTATGTCAATTGGAAACCCAATAGTTAAGGAGCACTAGTCAGGTGGGTGTATCCCCTGCATACTCGGGATCACGGCCTTAAACAGACCCCTGGCTGCTGAGACCAGGGCCAGCCCGCTAAGGCTGTAACATGTAATGGGAACTCAATGAGCTAAAACAATAACGGGAAACGGGAGCTCATGAGTTATAACAGACGGTAGCCAACACTACCCCGTCCCCTGCAGTGGGACAAACAATAGATCCAGACATCCACCCGACAAGATCTAGTCAATCGTCAAGTTTCCCCCAACCCCATCTTATATTTCATACATTTAACGTACACAGGGTATCAGGAACAAGAACAGTACATGACACATGTAACGCGATAACAGGATATAAGCTCTGTTGATAGCACGAAACAAGATAACGGAAAATGGGAAACAATAGATGTGGAATTCTAGAGGTGGCCCCCGTGGCTTGAATCCACCTGGCACTTATCCACACATTGCATATCAACAGCTCACATGTCCAATAACGGGAATATCAATATCAGAACGGGAAGTAATCATGTAACGGGAATACAAGACGAACTACTCATGTAACAATATTCCATGTGACATAAATAATGATCAATATAACGAGAATACAAGAATATCCATGAGTAATAATATAATCCATGATCCATGTAACAGGAATACATAGACAATCAATGTATGTATACCGGTGAGTCTATATAACAGTGGTGTAAGAACATGAAGTAACTGTGAGCAGGACGGTATCCAGTGTACTAGCATATCAGCATATCAGTAGTTCACAAACATGCAGTAATAGCGTCGTGAATCTCAGTATCTATGTAATGGTGAAACAATGTGAATTAACGGCAGTGTAACAGATATTTACATGTAATACTTTCAGTGTATCGGTGGGTCGATAAGGGTGACAATGTAATAGTGAATGTAACGCCCCGATCCGGCGGGTACGGAGACGTTACTGCGACGTATATACGCAGGTCAGAAATACCCTCACGTATATACGCTAAGCATCAGTACAGGCAAGAATCAGAGTACGGAAGCACGTGGTGCATTATACATTCCAACACCTGAGTACAGTTACAAAGTTATCACCAGATGTGACACAATATTAAAAGAATATTACATCACCAATATGGCGCAATTGCGAGAATATAAGGATGTACAAGTATGAACAGTATAAATGGAGGCTCAGAGTCATAACAGGAAAACTCTAGAGCCGAGCAGGGTGCCTGGAAGGATAGGGTTCTGGACGATCTACTGGGGATCCACGCTTCCGCTGCGCCACTCTGATCAGCAACTGGGAGAATCCACACGCTCCAAACTCCAAGACCTGGACATGAGGATCCAGAGGAGTCAGAACTCCCCGGCGAGTGGTGATGCGAAAGCCAGATGGCGAGTATGGATAAGCACATGTGTATCGATAAATCTGGATCATAAACATGAAAACCGTGTCGTAGGCACGAGCATACAGGAGCAAGTAGATATACAGCATATGATATCAAGCAGGGAAGACTCATAGTATGATCAGATAAGAGCAGGAGACATGCGGGATAGAATACAAGTAGAAAGCAGAACATGAACAGTTATAGTATAATAATCATAAAACCGGAAGTCCGAAGTAAAATCCGATACAAGCAAACATGACAAGGCTACAGACTCATGGCTGGCATCTTTTATTATTATTATTATTACTCGTCTTACTCCGATGTCTAGATATGTGAACTAGCGTCCCAGCACACATATATCTACATCTGAGTAAAGCAAGGTTGTTATTGGAAACCAACGGGGTATCAACGGACAATGTTTACAGTGGGTCCCGTACATACCCGGGACCACGACCCAGGATTGTTCCGTTGCTTGGTGGACGGAACCTGCCCCAAGGCGATCAGGAGGGTCTTATAGAATGCCCTTATCAAGATGGTACCAGGAAGGAGGGAGCCAGCACTCCCCTCGGTCGCCTGGAGGCCCACAGGTCAGATCGGAAGTTTTAGTTGCACAACATGCTTAGTACCACTGTAAACACGAACATATATTGATAGCCGCAAGTTTCCCCCGACCCAATGCAAGTTGTTCCCTTTTTATGATTTATTGCGTAGTTATCAATTTTACGGGAATAACAGGTGCAAGACATGATCAGGAATTCAGGAGTACATGAGTACAATAGATTCAGATCACTGTATATATAATACAGGATGACAAGTATAATATTCCCGTAAATGTGATAATCACAGGTCAAGTATTAGTATTTTCAAGAGGCAAGTGATAAGTCATGTTATAATCAGAAGCAAGTGTTAAGTAGCAAGTCGAGTGTCAGGTGATGACACAACAGTTATCAAGTGATACAGACAGGTGTCAGGTATTAGCATGTAGATGGTAGGTATCAAGCAAAAGCATGTCAAGTGTTAATATACCAAGTGTGCACTTGGCAAGTGATAAAATAATAGCTGAGCACAATCAAGCAGAGCTGGAGCGAAGTTAATGTACAACACTAAATGTTATCACGCTCGGCGTGGTTACCACTCGCAGCATAGCTAGACACACGTGTCGCAGCAAGCGTATGAACGCCATACTACCGCTCACGGGTAAGCCATGCTCACGGGGTAACTACTCTCGAATGGAGTAAGCAGTAAAGTGTTGACGCTAGGTCCGCCTACCAGGCGTAGCATAGAGAAAGCCCAAAGGACTTTAAACCTCAAAGGTTGTACCCAGTGGTTATGGTACCTGCAGAGAAAGTGTTAGTTCCAGATAAAAATACATAAGACAATCAAGTCGATCCGACGAAGAGGGAAAGCTAAGAGGAAAGCGAGAACACTCGCCTAAGTCTTTGGAAAACACGGTGAAATCCCTGATCTCTGGAATCCAGGCAACAAACGCGTAAACGCGTTCAATAAAAAGGAGGAAAGAGAATGAAGACGCGGGAATCGCAGACGCGAGAGTCGCGTTGCGTAGATTTCCACAAACGCGGGGTTCGAGACCCGCGCTCAAGTTAGGACACGAGAAGAACGCGGACGCGGACGTGGGTTCCATGTCGCGTTAACACGAGAAGAACACAGACGCGGGCATGAGCTCCGCGTCGCGTTAACACAAGAACGCGAGGATTGCGTTAAGGAATTGCTTGGACGCGGGGATGAGTTCCGCATCTAGTAATTAACAAAGAAAGAGAGAGCCAGGGAAAGAGGGAGAGTGGGACGCATGGAAAGAGTCAGACGCAGGTTTTGGGAGGAAACAGTGAAGGAAAGAGAAGGGAAAGGAAAAAAAGAAAGGCAAGAAAGAAAGAATGGAAAGAAAGAAAGAAGGAAAGGAAAGAAGAGAAGGGAAGGGGTGGTAGCCGGCCATGGCCGGTGGTCGCCGGCGGCGGCCAGAGATGGCCGGAGTTGGCCGCGGCCATGGCTCCAAGCCCAAGTAAATTGAGGGATGCAAGTGTAGTTCATTTGGTGAAAATGGAGTTTTGGAAACGAGGCTTCGGAGAACGAAGCTATACCTCGTTAGAAAGAGTGTTCCGAGGAGAGAAAGATAGCGTGATTCGTGGTGGCCAAGGTGGTGTAGGTAGTGGTGGAGATGGAGGAGAAGGTGGTGGTGGAAATGGGTTATTTGGTGGAAAGAGAGGAAGAAGAAGGTGGTGTGGTGGTGGAGTTATGGTTGGTTTTGTTGTTGGGATGGAGGAGGAGATGGAGGAGAAAAAGATGGTGGAATTGGTGGTGGAAATGGAGGGGAGAGTGTGGGAATTGGCCGGCCAAAGGAGGGAGCAAGATGGCTCTTTGGCTGCTGCCGTTTGCAGGAAACGAAGGAGAAGAAGAAGAAATAATGAAAGAGAGAGAAAGGAATGGGGTATATATATAAAGGAGTGGTTTAATTATTACCAATGTGTCATCCTTACAAAACAAAAGAGACGCACCAAATAAACTTGCGTCTCCATGCAACGAAATTCGCGTCTTGGGCAAAATGAACTGGACGCGGAGATAAAATCCGCGTCCAGGAGAAAAACGCGAGATTTGCGTTTGCCAAAAAGGACAAAAAGACATGGTGATAAGATTCAGAGTTGATCTTGCAGGACAAGCATTAAATGCAGTATGGAGAGCATTCCTACATTAAATGCGGAATCCAGGTTTGGTGAAATCCACGTCTAGCGAGGAGAGAGAAAAATAGAAGAAGAGAATAGTAAAATATCTGGATGAAATTCCGGTATCTGGGAAAACACCGAAAACTCTGGAAAAGTCCAAAAAATTAAGTAGCTTGGAAAGCTTTCCAAAAATTCTCAAAAATAATAAATATTATATAAAGATTTTTAGTGAAATCGGTTTCTAGAAATTCAATCTCATTTTCAAAATAAAAATCTTGAAGTCAAACGTCAATACCGGTGTACACCGGGTCGGCCGGATTTTGATAAAATCTGAAAAATCTCAGAAAATGCCAGAAAGGAGGAAATATAATCCTAAGAAATAATATGAAAGTGGAATCCAGAAATTTGATTCCAATTGTAAACTAAAATTCTTGGAATCAACCAATGAAATTGGCCGACACCAAATCTAGGAGAATTTTGATAAATTAAGAAATTCACAGAAAAAGTATTTAGATAGAAAATGTGATTTTAAGAAGTTACAGGAAAGCCGTTTTTAGAATTTCAATTCCGTTTGTAAACTAAAAATCCGAGAATCGAGCAGCGGTATTGGTCGACCCCGGTTTTGAAGATTTACAACTTAATTCAGGAAAATTTCAGAAAATCATGAAAAATCTAGAATATTGGAAAACGATATTTAAAACTAAAATCGGTCAAATCTGAATATCAGAATGACCAAATCGAGTAATACTCTAGGATCGGGTTCCCGGTTCAGACTAGGGCTGACTCCGAGTTCACGAATCCAGATCCAAGGTAAAACAATCATATAAATAACTCATAATACAAAATAAATACAGGAAGTAAATCAAAAAATATGATCAGAAAATATAAATACGCAACTAAGTACGTATTCGGGGAGCGAGATGTTACACTCCATCCACCTTATAAAAAAATTGCGTCCTCACAATCTTGATAAGGGGAAGATGAACACAGAAAGGATATGAATGAGGATTATGCCAGTCAAGATATGAATAACTATGAGCCGTTCTCCCAAATCGACTGAACGGTAAACTTAGGACTGAGACATCTCTGCCCTTCTGCCGTATATATATGCATCCTCTGGCGGTGCCATTATAATACTGATCTGATGTCTACTTATAAAAGAATACTGTCAGAACTTCAAAAGACTAACCCATTCTGAATAATATAAAGTGAGCTGACTGGTGAGATAATCAGTAATACTTCAATCAGTCTGTGAACTAAAGCTGATGAAATCCATAGAAATCTGTAGTGCTGAAATCCATAATATAATATAAACCCTGCATGGCATGATGTTGTCCTTCTGCAGTAGAATTACTGATGTGCTCCATACATATTAATTCCCTGAGAATAGACCGAGAATACCTAAGGTAAAGAAAATCCTGATAATACTGAGTATAAATCAAGAAGGCCAATAATTAAGAATTTCTGTATACTGGGCATTGCTAACTCTGAAAGACGTAGCCAAGAATATAGAATAACCCTGAAGAATTCTGAATACTGACTTCTGAATGATAACCCGACTGCAGATGAGACATGTTTAAGATACCTGGGCCCTGCAAGATTGGCCGAGTGGATCATTCATAAGGATCGTGGCGATAGCTCAAATACAGCGATAAAACCTTGTTCAGCGGATCCATGAAAACACGCTAGGCAGAAGGAATCCGAGGAATAGGCTAGAGTGCTAAGCACTGAAGGAACTAGCCACGGGCAAAGCAAGCCTAGGTGAGGCTATCGCGTAGCACAACTCAGGTGTTAAGCATTGGGGTGCGGCGAAGACGCTCTGCGAGACTCGCATATGGCGAAGCTCACGCGGCGAAACCAGCGCGTAACAGAACGCTACATGCTAAGCACCAGGGTGCAGCAAAGCCCACACCGGTTAGGTCCACGGGTGACTAGAGCACGACCCTCGCCTGGCGAGGCTAGCGGAGCCTATGGTCCACCAATCAATAAAGACTGCCAGAAGTTAGTGGCTCTGAGAACACGATCAAGAAATTATAATAACCGAAACGAGTCCCGAATGCTGTCTTCTGAATAATAACCTGACTGCAAATCATTTCTGAGAAACTCGAGTTCCATGAACATAGTCGAAGAAATCATGATCGCTATTGGAGTAACAGAAATGAAAAATACCATAACTCTGTCTGTCAGAAGTCCTGATTCCGGAATACTGTTATATACTAACACTCCTCATGTAATGATACAGTCTACCTGATTATATAAGTGATGACTAGTCCACTTGATGTACTGGTCTCCCATGATGTATCCATAAATACAAGAATATAATGCGAGGCCGAAGATCTGTCCAATATAAGACAATGTGATGTACCAGAGTCGAGGGATGCCAGAACATAATGAGAACGAACCACATCTGCCCTGCTGTTATCTCACTAGTCTACGCATATCTTAAGTTGGCAATAAGGATTATGAAAATCAGAATAGTAAAAATAGAAGAGATAGGAATCATGAAATAGAGAGGGAGATAGGACGGACTAGGATTGGTGATGATAGTGCAATGAGAAGGATATGATATAGAGAATTTACCAACTCCCGGACATGCTAAAAATGGGGATAAATAGTTACGGTCAGTACCAGGTTCCTTTTTCAGATATTGAGCATTCTGACTTCCTCTTCAGTCAGATAATATGTTTGCCTCCTTTTACCATGTGCCCTAGTTCCTGATCTCTTTTGTACCTGACTTATGCTTGATGTTAGAGGAAGAAGTGAGTTTACTCTGCCAGTAGGTCTTGAATTCTTTTCCAATGGTGATATTGGATGAATTGATCTGATCGGTGCGATGTTCTCTGTCCCCTTGACCAATCAGTTACTTTTCAACTAATCTCCGGACCCGTATATGACATAATTCATAATCTTTCTGGCGGTTGCGTTGTAGGTGCCCAGCTTCAGACAATACCCACATGTCATATGCTGAGGGTAAGGTTGGAGGATGGCTTAGCTAGTGGGGCATCTAGGGCCTGTCTGAGTCACCAACTTCCATCAACTGAGAGGGTCTCTTTGCCAACTTCATCTGCATCTCATCCTGATCTTTCTTCTCCGGGTCCGTTCTACTTCCTGGATGATGACAAAAAAACTTGAGAATACTTCTTAGGCTGCTTGGGAATAAGAAACATCTTGATCCTCATCTTTATTTCTTACTAAAATATTACTTGCTCGATTTTCCTTGTCAGCCACCATGTAAAATACCGACAGACTATGCCTTAGGAATCTTGCAGTGTACTTATTTACAATTCATTCTCCTTACTGCAATTTGATAAATCATCTTTCATTTCTTTCTGAGCTATTACAGAGAAGAATCTTCTCATAGAAATCCTTCGAAAACTGGTCCCAAGTGATGGGCTTTTCAGTCTCGTTGCTTCTGCCAACCACCATGTCTTAGCTACATCTTTCAACTGAATCTTGGTTATTTCCACTTAGTTCTCGTCAGGGATTCGAGTTGCCTTCAGAAGATCCGTCATGTTTACCAGCCACTGCTATGCATCCATAGCTTCTCCATGCCCGAAAAGATTACTGGCTGTAATTTTCTGAAATCCAACATGTTGTCTGGCTTCTGTTCCCGGAGTGCAACCAATAGCCTTTGATGCGGGACCTTCGTCCGTTCTTGTTAGTTTTTCATCATATTTTGCAGAAATTATCTCAAATCAACACTTCCTCCATTAGGGCCACTCTAAGAAGAACCAGAACCGTTATGATTTTTTCATCTTTTCATGTCCGAGTTGGTCTAAGAATAACGAGAAACTGAAGAATGAAAGGATGAGAGAACTTCAGAATTCAAGGGTAAGATTATCAGAGAGAATGGATAACTTTGTACTTGTAGTTGGATTGTATAACCATGACTCATGCGTTCCAGTTGCAAATTTCTTTGCCATTAATTTGCCGTCTGGACGTACTGAGGATGTGAGAGCCTAGGCTCTGATACCACCCTGTAACGTCCCGATCCGGCGGGTACGGAGACGTTACTGTGACGTATATACGCAGGTCAAAATACCCTCACGTATATACGCTAAGCATGAGTACAGGCAAGAATCAGAGTACGGAAGCACGTGGTGCATTATACATTCCAACACCTGAGTACAGTTACAAGTTATCACCAGATGTGACACAATATTACAAGAATATTACATCACCAATATGGCACAATTGCGAGAATATAAGGATGTACAAGTATGAACAGTATAAATGGAGGCTCAGAGTCATAACAGGAAAACTCTAGAGCCGAGCAGGGTGCCTGGAAGGATAGGGTTCTGGACGATCTACTGGGGATCCACGCTTCCGCTGCGCCACTCTGATCAGCAACTGGGAGAATCCACACGCTCCAAGCTCCAAGACCTGGACATGAGGATCCAGAGGAGTCAGAACTCCCTGGCGAGTGGTGATGCGAAAGCCAGATGGCGAGTATGGATAAGCACATGTGTATCGATAAATCTGGATCATAAACATGAAAACCGTGTCGTAGGCACGAGCATACAGGAGCAAGTAGATATACAACATATGATATCAAGCAGGGAAGACTCATAGTATGATCAGATAAGAGCAGGAGACAGGCGGGATAGAATACAAGTAGAAAGCAGGACATGAATAGTTATAGTATAATAATCATAAAACCGGAAATCCGAAGTAAAATCCGATACAAGCAAACATGACAAGGCTACAGACTCATGGCTGGCATCTTTTATTATTATTATTATTACTCGTCTTACTCCGATGTCTAGATATGTGGACTAGCGTCCCAGCACACATATATCTACATCTGAGTAAAGCAAGGTTGTTATTGGAAACCAACGGGGGTATCAACGGACAATGTTTACAGTGGGTCCCGTACATACCCGGGACCACGGCCCAGGATTGTTCCGTTGCTTGGTCGACAGAACCTGCCGCAAGGCGATCAGGAGGGTCTTATAGAATGCTCTTATCAAGATGGTACCAGGAAGGAGGGAGTCAACACTCCCCTCGGTCACCTGGAGGCCCACAGGTCAGACCGGAAGTTTTAGTTGCACAACATGCCTAGTACCACTGTAAACACGAACATATATTAATAGCCGCAAGTTTCCCCCGACCCAATGCAAGTTGTTCCCTTTTTATGATTTATTGCGTAGTTATCAATTTTACGGGAATAGCAGGTGCAAGACATGATCAGGAATTCATGAGTACATGAGTACAATAGATTCAGGTCACTGTATATATAATACAGGATAACAAGTATAATACTCCCGTAAATGTGATAATCACAGGTCAAGTATTAGTATTTTCAAGAGGCAAGTGATAAGTCATGTTATAATCAGAAGCAAGTGTTAAGTAGCAAGTCGAGTGTCAGGTGATGACACAACAGTTGTCAAGTGATACAGACAGGTGTCAGGTATTAGCATGTAGATGGTAGGTATCAAGCAAAAGCATGTCAAGTGTTAATATACCAAGTGTACACTTGGCAAGTGATAAAATAATAGCTGAGCACAATCAAGCAGAGCTGAGCAAGCTGGAGCGAAGCTAATGAACAACACTAAATGTTATCACGCTCGCGTGGTTACCACTCGCAGCTTAACTTGACACACGTGTCGCAGCAAGCGTATGAACGCCATACTACCGCTCACGGAGAAGCCATGCTCACGGGGTAACTACAGTCGAACGGAGTAAGTGGTAAAGTGTTGACGCTAGTTCCGCCTACCAGGCGTAGCATAGAAAAAGCCTAAAGGACTTTTAACCTCAAAGGTTGTACCCAGTGGTTAGGGTACCTGCAGAGAAAGTGTTAGTTCCAGATAAAAATACATAAGACAATCAAGTCGATCCGACGAAGCGGGAAAGCCAAGAGGAAGCGAGAACACTCGCCTAAGTCTTTAGTAAACACGGTGAAATCCCTGATCTCTGGAATCCAGGCAACAACGCGTAAACGCGTTCAATATAAAGGAGAGAGAGAATGAAGACGCGGGAATCGCAGACACGAGAGTCGCGTTACGCAGATTTCCACCAACGCGGGGTTCGAGACCCGCGCTCAAGTTAGGACACGAGAAGAACGCGGACGCGGACGTGGGTTCCGTGTCGCGTTAACACGAGAAGAACACAGACGCGGGCATGAGCTCCGCGTCGCGTTAACACAAGAACGCGAGTATTGCGTTAAGGAATTGCTTGGACGCGGGGATGAGTTCCGCGTCTAGTAATTAAGAGAGAAAGAGAGAGCCAGGGAAAGAGGGAGAGTGGGACGCAGGGAAAGAGTCAGACGCAGGTTTTGAGAGGAAACAGTGAAGGAAAGAGAAGGGAAAGGAAAAAGAAAGGAAAGAAAGAAAGAATGGAAAGAAAGAAAGAAGGAAAGGAAAGAAGAGAAGGGAAGGGGTGGTAGCCGGCCATGGCCGGTGGTCGCCGACGGCGGCCGGAGATGGCCGGAGTTGGCCGGAGAAGGCGGCCAAGGCTCCAAGCCCAAGTAAATTGAGGGTGCAAGTGTAGTTCATTTAGTGAAAATGGAGTTTTGGAAATGAGGCTTCGGAGAACGAAGCTATACTTCGTTAGAAAGAGTGTTCCGAGGAGAGAAAGATGGCGTGATTCGTGGTGGCCAAGGTGGTGTAGGTAGTGGTGGAGATGGAGGAGAAGGTGGTGGTGGAAATGGGTTGTTTGGTGGAAAGAGAGGAAGAAGAAGGTGGTGTGGTGTGGAGTTATGGTTGTTGTTGTTGTTGGGATGGAGGAGGAGATGGGGGAGAAAAGATGGTGGAATTGGTGGTGGAAATGGAGGGGAGAGTGTGGGGATTGGCCGGCCAAAGGAGGAGCAAGATGACTCTTTGGCTGCTGCCGTTTGCAGGAAACAAAGGAGAAGAAGAAGAATTAATGAAAGAGAGAGAAAGGAATGGGGTATATATATAAAGGATTGTTTTAATTATTACCAATGTGTCATCCTTACAAACAAAAGAGACGCACCAAATAAACTTGCGTCTCCATGCAACCAAATCCGCGTCTTGGGCAAAATGAACTGGACGCGGAGATAAAATCCGCGTCCAGGAGAAAAACGCGAGATTTGCGTTTGCCAGAAAGGACAAAAAGACATGGTGATAAGATTCAGAGTTGATCTTGCAGGACAAGCATTAAATGCAGTATGGAGAGCATCTCTGCATTAAATGCGGAATCCAGATTTGGTGAAACCCATGTCTAGCGAGGAGAGAGAAAAATAGAAGAAGAGAATAGTAAAATATCTTGATGAAATTCCGGTATCTGGGAAAACACCGAAAACTCTGGAAAATCAAAAAATTAAGTAGCTTGGAAAGCTTCCCAAAATTCTCAAAAATAATAAATATTATATAAAGATTTTTAGTGAAATTGGTTTCCAGAATTTCAATCTCATTTTCAAAATAAAAATCCTGAAGTCAAACGTCAATACCGGTCTACACCGGGTCGGCCGGATTTTGATAAAATCTGAAAAATCTCAGAAAATGTCAGAAAGGAGAAAATATAATCCTAAGAAATAATATAAAAGCAGAATCTAGAAATTTGATTCCAATTGTAAACTAAAATTCCTGGAATCAACCAATGAAACTGGCCGACACCAAATCTAGGGGAATTTTGATAAATTAAGAAAATTCTCAGAAAAAGCATTTAGATAGAAAATGTGATTTTAAGAAGTTACAGGAAAGCCGATTTTAGAATTTTAATTCCGTTTGTAAATTAAAAATCCGAGAATCGAGCACTGTATTGGTCGATCCCAGTTTTGAAGATTTACAACTTAATTCAAGAAAATTCCAGAAAATCATGAAAAATCTAGAATATTAGAAAACGATATTTAAAACTGAAACCGGTCAAATCTGAATTCCAGAATGACCAAATCGAGTAATACTCTAGGATCGGGTTCCCGGTTCAGACTAGGGCTGACTCCGAGTTCACGAATCTAGATCCAAGGTAAAACGATCATATAAATAACTCATAATACAAAACAAATACATGAAGTAAATCAAAAAATACGATCAGAAAATATGAATACGCAACTAAGTATGTATTCGGGGAGCCGGTGTTACAGTGAATCTGGTATAATGGTGTATGCATGTATCAGTGCACATGTAGCAGTACTACGTAATCATGATTGATGTTCATGAAGTGATATTCATGAAGTGATAGATGTGATAGATGCAAGAAAAACATGTGGAATAGTAATCTAACCATTTTAATATGATCATCTATTACCTATATGTTATATGAAATATATGTTATATGAAATCATGATGCAGATGAAAATATTATTTTATTGGTTATGTTTACTACTACACTATCATGCATTACAAAATATGACTTCTCTATAATTAAGTTAGTTCTAGTGATTTACCCATAATCACGATTTATTAACTAAAGCAATCACTCAATTTATTAAACATGAATAAATATAATTTATTAAAAGAAAACACTCACAAATTAGCCATGGGAAGGTAGCTCTATTTCCACGATTGCAACGGTTTCAGGATCGTCCAAATCGGAGTCCGGATGCTCCAGATATCGTCCAAACGCTAAAAGTAATAGAAATGGGTTAAATATGTAATAAAAATTTATCAATTGTAAATAGTATAAATTATCAGGGGGTTTTCTGTAAGATTACCTTTATTGGGTTTTTGGATGCGGGTCTGGGCTCTTAACGGGTCGGGTTTGGATCCAACACCCAAACCTGTAACTTAAGTTTAATGGGTAAATGGGTTAGAGGGCTAATGGGCTTGGATTTAATGGATTTTGGGTTAAAACCCATTAGAAGAAGAAAGAGAGACGAGAGAGATGGGGCACGGGCTGGCGGCGGCCAGCCCCCCCGCCGGCGCCAGCCCGCCGGTGCCTACGGCCAAAGAACGCGAGAGAGGGAGAGATAAAGAGATGGAAAGGGAGAGAGAAGAAGAAAACAGCAAGAAGAAAGAGAAGAAAAGAGAAGGAAGAAGAAGAAAAAAAGAAGAAGAAAAGAAAAGAAGGAGGGGAAAGGGTGGCGCCCGGGCTGGGGCGCGGTCGCCTGCGGCGGCCCCGGGCACCACGGCCTGGCCTGGCCGCTGGCAGCGGGTCATGCCTCCCCCCTTTTTGGTCTGGACAGAGAGAGGGAGAGAGTGAGAAGAGTGAGGAGATGTGGGGGGAGAGAGAGAAGGGAGACGTTTTTAAAGAGAGAGAGAGAGAGAGAGTTTTTGAAATAGAAAGAGGGAGAGTGAGAAGGGATTTAATGGGGAGAGAGAGAGGCAGTGGGATGGGTTTACGTCGGTGGAAGAAAATTTCAGAGAAGGGGAGAAAGAGGAGAATTAGAGGAGAAGAAAGAAAAATAAAAGTATTATTTAATTAATATTTTAATTGAGTGAAAAGTTGACTAATTCCGAACGATTTCTAAAAATTACATAAAATAGAGAATATTATGTTGAGGAGTAATGTGCAATCAGATTCATGAAATATTGTACAATTTGCAAGATAAAAATCCTGAAATGTATCGTTCGATAATGGGCGACACCGTTTGGCCGGATTTTTGATAAATTTAGAAAAATCTCCAAAAATACTAAAACGTAGCTAATATGATTCTAAGATATAAGGTGAAAGATGATTCTCAAAATTCAACTCCGTTTGTGAATTAAAAATCATAGAGCCGATTACCGCTATCGGTCGACACCGACTACGGAGATTTTCCAAAACAAAATCCAAAAAATTCCAAAAAAATTCTGAAAAATCTAAAATTTTGAAAAATAATGTCTAAAACTAAAATCGGCTCAATCTGACAAGAAAAAAGACCAAATCAACTTTGTACTTTGTATCGAGCATTGATACTGTGATACGTACATCAAGGATCAGGGGGTTACATCTTTACTCTTACTTTTCTCAATGGTAGGCAATCCCTTAACTACGATGAGGTGTCTGCTACACTTGTGAGTTATAAAGTAAGGAGACATGACCGACTGTCTTCTTCGGGAAGCACAAAAGCAGAGGCATTGGAGGTAAGAGGCAGAGTCCCAATAGGAAGGGAAGAGACGATCGGGGGAGATCAAAGTCCAGATCAGGCTTCAGAAATCTGAAGAAGAATCAGTGTGCCTTGTGCAAGGAATTAGGACACTGGAAAGTTGAATGCCCGAAGGCCAAAGATAAGAAGGTGGAGTCTAAGACTGAGGCAAATCTTGCAAAGGTGGTTAGTACTCAAGGCAGTACCTCACAGGCAGATGGATCAGACTCGGACTCATCGTTATTCACTCTCTCTGTTACTACCCCTGCTGTTTGTAACTCAGATAATGCTGAGTGGATCTTGGATAGCGGAGCCACCTATCATGTGTGCCCGAACAGGGCCTGATTTCTAGCTTTGAGAAGCTAGATGGATGTTACATGGTCATGGGGGATGACCATCCGTGTAATATAGAAGGGATGGGTACAGTCCGTATTAAAATGAATGATGAGATAGTACGAGAATTGAAGGAGGTGAGGTATGTATCTCAACTCAAAAGGAATCTTATCTCTGTTGGTGTTTGGAAGCATCGGGTCTGGTGATATCTGTTCGAGATGGTGTTCTTAAGATAATCAAAGGCTCGATGGTGGTGATGAAGGGCGTCCGCCGGGACAATCTCTACTACTTGAAGGGTAGTACGGTTACAGGTCGGGTGGAGACTTCTAGTTCTTCAGATGATGGTTGCACAGAGGTCTGGCAGGTAAGGTCGGACATGGAGGTGAAAGGTCTTTGCAAGCTCCTGCAAAGAAGGGATCAATGGAAGGTGCTGCTACCTGCAAGTTGGAAGGTGAACACAACGTTCTGGACAAGAAGAAGGTGAAATTCAGCACCAGTACTCACCGCTCAGAAGGTCTTCTTGATTGTATTCATGTAAGCGTTTGGGGACCTGCTAAGACTGCATCGCTTGGAGGTCACAGGTACTTTGTCTCTTTTGTTGATAGTTTATCTAGGCATTGTTGGATATATCCCATGAGACAAAGGAGTGAAGCCCTAGATATGTTGGTGAAGTGGAGAGGAAGAATGGAGAAGCAGATTGGTAGGAAGATCAAGGAGCTGCAGATTGGTAATGTTGAAAGAGACATGAACCAATTCCTACGATTTGGCCAGAACACCGGTATTGCTACTCACTTCACAACATGTATACATGGTTTGGCTAAGAAAGTAAACCGTTCTTTGCTGGAGAAGATTCAGTGGTGTTGTCTAATGCAGGATTAGACAAATCGTTTTGGGCTGAGGCGATTGTGTATGCTAGCCATCTCATGAATAGATCGACTGCGATAGGAGGTAAAGCTCCATTGAAATTTGGTCTGGGAAAGCTGCTCAAGATCATGGTTTGCTGCGGGAGTTTGGAAGTCAGGCCTAATTCAGTGCTAAGAGTGGTAAGGTGAATCCGCGAGCAAAGAGGTTTGTATTTTTGGGTGTCAAAAAGAATGTCTACAGGTTGTGGGACCCCGAAAACAAGAAGATCGTGTTGAGTAGACATGTCACATTTGGAGAGACTTCAGTGTTGAAGTCCACCGTCTCTCAACAGGTGGAGAGAACGGAGACCAAGGAACTATCGCAGCGGGTGGAGGTTGATGCTACTCCACCATCTCCAGTTGGTTCAGCATTAGAGAAGACTTCACCGGATGTGACACCGGTTGGAGATTATGTAGCCAAGGTTGATGCTGAACAGGTTGAAGACATTGTTGAGGATGTCGAGTTGTTTGCAGCCATTGGAACCAAGGTAAAACTACGCTTGTGGGTAAAGAAGTATGAATCTCAAGCTTGTGATCGCGACAAGCTCAAGTTGAAGGTCATTGTTCTCCATGATGGTCATAAGGAGGTTCATATGACTCAGCCAGATAGGTTCGCTGCTGCAGATTCAGGTACAAGTGCTTGAGCTTGATGAAGCTCATTTGAATGAACTACGATTGGCTTAATCCTTTGGGCAAGGTACGTAGGCAGCCGTAAAGACACAGCCATTTGGTGATGCAACCCGTATGAAGCTGTTTGGGTTCTCGAGAAGCTGTTTGAAACTTCACGTAGAGGTGAAGAGTTGTGGCCGATTGGAGCTTCACGTAGAGGTGGAGAGGCTTCACGTAGAGGTGGAGTGTTGTGGCCGATTGGACTTCACGTAGAGGTGAAGAGTTGGACTTCACGTAGAGGTAAGGTGTTGTGATCTCGATAAACAGATTAATCTTCTGGTGAGAAGATGTTGAGCTTACATAAGGAGTGGTGTGCATCCAGTTGAAGCCGATGATGGTGTTCGGTGTGCTCTACGCAGACTTGGTTGGATCGTCAGCTGAAGACATATAGACTAGATAGAGCTAGTCAGTTGGAGAGTCAATGTTGGCTCATGATGAGTTCTTCGTGAGTTCGTGAAGTTGCGGAGTAGGAGCCACGTTCAGTGATCGGCATGTATGGAAGTTCTCCTAAGGTGAAGTATTGGGAAAGCATGTGTGGTGCATTCCAGTGTATAGCTGAGCTACTGATTCCAAACCGAGATCGTGTGTCGATTTCACCGAGATCGTGTGTCGATTTCGTCCGGTGCGCGCAAGCCGAGATCGTGTGTCGATTTCACCAGGTGATAGACTGGGGTACGTTGGACATCGGCTCAGATTTGAAAAATCTTCACCGAGGTGGAGAATTATTGGGAGAGAGGAGATAGAGGAGATGGAAGAAGATAGCACATAGATCGAACGACAAAGGAAGCAGGAACGGTGTATGGAGCAGGCAATTTGTGCTCCCGTCGACCAGTGGAGGAGGCCGGTCGACCGGCCCCGGTCGACCGACTGAAGTGGTCTCGCTCTCGGATAAGCGCGGTCGACCGGGTCGGTCGATCGTGGCATGGGTCGGTCGACCGGCCGGTCGACCGACAGACGCGGCTGGAGTTTCCTTTTAGGATTCGAATTCCTTTTCTGATTGGGATTGAATCCAACCTGGGTTTCTATAAATTCAGGGACTCTGTGGCTATAAATAGGGGCTAGAGGCCTTATGTATTGTATCCCTGAAAATTCCTAAAAGATATCCCTTGCCTCCCTCAAGAATTCTCTCTTGTAATTGTTTGTATTGATTGTTGAATCAATAAGATCTCTCTCTCCCTTGCCCCGAGGACGTAGGCACGTTGGCCGAACCTCGTTAAATTTATGTGTTGATTGCTTTGCTCTATTGGTGGTTGTTCCTGTTGCGTTGATTGTTTCTCCGACTGAATCGAGTCTCCGCCCGGTGGGTGGATTCCTCAAGATCAAGTGATGGTTGATGTGTCTCTTCTTCCGCGAACCGCTGCGCACAACGAGTGGGTGTCTTGGGGCATAAGGCACCCACAAATGTGATGAAGGCATCCCACAAAAATTAAAAAAAAGTTAAAATGCCTTCTTATTCTCCTCCTCCTTCTCTCCCACCTTCGTCGGCGACCCCCCTGACCTCCGCCCCTCTCTAGACGATGACCACGCCTCCCCCCCAACCCCTCCACCCTCCCCCCCAGGCCTACCCTTCTCCTTCCCCCTCCTCCCCTGCTCCCGCTCCTCCCCCATCCTCGACCTCCTCCTCACCCCTCCTCCACCCTCCCAGATCTGGCCAAGAGCTCTTGGCCAAATCTGGGAGGGGGGCGAGGGGCAGGAGGAGAGGAGGTCGGGGATGGGGGGGGGTCGTCAGAGAAGAGGAGGAAAGGAGAAAGGAGGTAAAAGAAAGGGGCATTTTGAACTTTTCACAAAAAGTGAAATTGTCAAAAAAAATAATGACATGCTTGTAATAATTTGTGGGGTGCTCTCATTTTTTTATTTTTTTGGGTGTTTTGTGTGTGTTTTTGGGGGGGGGGGGGTCCCACATCACTAAATCCCATGTGTGTAGGGTTTTAGAGTCTTGAGAGCATGTTTAGAAAAGAATTAGTTAAGGCCTAACATTATCTTTTTGTTGTGGTCTTAAATCATTGCTAGAATATTCTCAGAAGATACAATTTGTCAAAGAAGATATCCGCGAAGGGCAAACGTACCTGTATCCCGACATTTTCTAAAGTTTTCTGTTTTCTGTTTTAGTTGAGTCCCCCAATTTCATTCACATGTTGCTACTCCTCCATTCATGGAAGTGCTAATGTTGAATATTTTGGTCTTTACTGAAGGACTTGGGGCACCATCGCAAAAGACTAGCCTTTTAAGTGGAGTTGCCCAAATCCTTATATACCCAAGATCATCCCCACGTCTAGCCGATGTGGGACCATTTGTTCGACCCAAATCCCAACAATCCCCCCTCGAACAAAGAGTCTTCCTACAAGCTCAACTATCTTCACACACTGGAAGATCAAATGCTCCATCGAGATCTAACTCTTCACTGCGTGAGGCTACGACACGCCTTATGTGAAGCACTGCAGACTGGAAGATCAAATGCTCCATCGAGATCCAACTCTTCACGCCTTATGTGAAGCACTGCAATCGGTCACTCCTCTACACCGCGTGGTAGCCGGCACGCCATTGCAAAGGAGTACTACTGTCAAATTTCTTGAGAGCCCAACATTAGCTTCACAGGGGCCTATTGCGCCTTTTTGCGCCAATGGGGTGGGCAGGCCCATTGCGCCTTTGCGCCATTGGGGGATCTACATCGTCGAACATCACCCACACACACAACTAAGTTCGGGGTATGGCTCTGATACCACTTGAAGGACTTGGGACACCATCCCAAAGACTAGCCTTTTATGTGGAGTTGCCCAAATCCTTATATACCCAAGATCATCCCCACGTCTAGCCGATGTGGGACTATTTGTTCGACCCAAATCCCAACATTTATAACTGAGTTTCCCTTCAAATTATGTTTGAGCCTTTTTCACATTTAAGTTTTGGTATATGTTTCATTAGAGTGTGGTTATTTAAACTCAAATAAGTGATAAGTAGTCTCAAAAAATAAGTTGAAATTTTCTTGAATAGTTTTACCTTAAATAAAAAATCTAAAATATAAAATTAACTTTTCAAATATTACAGCTTTATCATAATAATTAGTTAGTGTACACATGTAATTAGTAAGTACACTCATCTTTATAACCTTAGTTCTTCTTGAAGCTCAAAACTCTCTCTATTATTCAACCCATAAGCCTTAAAAATTTTAAACTCACCCCTTTTAAAAAAATCACCCATCTTGATTTTTTAAATAGCTGTGGACAAACAAATGACAACTTGAGAGTCACAATGATGAAAAAGTGAGTTTTTTTTAGAAGATTTTTTTTTTTTCATTTTTTTTTTTTTACTGACAAATAACCACTAAAAGGTCCAGTGCATGGTAATGCTCTCCGTAAAGATGTTCTTGGAAGAACTAGTTCATTATAGCTCAAGGAAATAGGTCCTCTTCCTTTTTAAGCATTGAGCCAACTTGATACATATTAATTAGTGCATGATCCAGCAAGCCATCGTTTTGATGTTCCTCTCTATTTCAGTTAAAAGTCATCTAAGCAATTGGGTTTGATTGGTCGAGGTGAAGAAAGACAACAGCTTTCAATAACACCAGTTTCAATAACATCGGGCTCAGAATAACTAGTATTTTCTTTTTCTATTACTACTCCTATTATTAGTTACTCAGATAATACTGAGTGGATCTTAGAGGCAGGAGCTGCCTACTATGTGTGCCCGAACAGATACTAGTTTTCTATCTTTGAGAAGTTAGATGGATGTTTCACAGTCATGGGTGATGATCATCCATATAATGTGGAAAGGATAAGTACAGTCCGTATTAAGATATTTGATGAGATAATATAAGAATTGAAGAAAGTGAGGTATGTATCTCAACTCAAAAGGAATCTTACGAGATGAGATTCTCAAGTTGACCAAAATCTCAATGGTGATTATGAAGGGCGTCTGCCGGAACAATCTCTACTACTTGAAGGGTAATACAATTACATGTCAGGTGGAGGCTTCTATTTCTTCAGATGATGTTTGCACACAGATCTGACAGATGAGGCTTTAACACGGAAGAGAAAAGTCTCTGCAAGCTCCAGTAAAGAAGGGAGCCTTGGAAGGTGCATCTACCTGCAATTTGGAATTGGGTGAATACGGCGTTCTGGACAAAAAGAAGGTGAAATTCAGCACCACTACTTACCAATCGGAAGATCTTCTTGATTGTGTTCGCGTTAAGTATTTGGGTACCTACTAAAACTGTATCGCTTGGAGTTCATAAGTATTTTATCTCTTTATTGATAATTTATCTAGGCATTATTCGATATATCCCATGAGACAAAGGTTTGAAGCACTAAGTATGATGGTGAAGTGGAAGGATATGATAGAGAAACAAACTGGTAGGAAGATTAAAAAACAACAAATTGATAATGTTTAAAGATATAAGAACCAATTTCTACTATTTGGCAAAACACTGGTATTGGTACTCACTTCACAAATGGAATACATAGGTTGGCTAAGAAAATAAACCGTTCCTTATTAGAAAAGGCTTGGTGTTTGTTGTCTAATGCACGATTAGACAAATCGTTTTAGGCTGAGGTGATTGTGTATGCTAGCCATCTCATAAATAGATTATCATCGACTGCGATAGAAGGTAAAACTTCACTGGAAGTTTGGTCTGGGAAAGATACTCAAGATCATGATTTACTGCGGGAATTTGGAAGTCCGGCCTACTTTAGTGCCAAAGATGGCAAGGTGAATCCGCGAGTAAAGAGTTTGTGTTTTTAGGTGTCAAACGAAATATGAAAGGTTACAAGTTATGGGACCTCGAAAATAAGAAGATTGTGCTGAGTCAGTATGTCACATTTGATGAGACTTCACTGTTGAAATCTACCGTCTTTCAACAAGTGGAGGTTGATGCTACTCAACCAACTCCAGTTGGTTCGTATCATTTAGGACTTCACCGGATATGATACCGAGTGGAGATCATGTAGCCAGATTTGATGCTGAATAGGTAAAGACATTGATGAGAATGTCGAATTAAAAAATAAATCATAATATGATACAAGTGAGATTAGAATTTCAATTAACTGTTCTATTATAATCACAGTTATAAATTCTTTAATAGTCGAAAAATCAATTTAATAATTGTAACTAACAAACCTGTTAAAAATTAAAGATCAATTCGATAATTGTAACTTTTTTCTTATGTGGAAAACGGCACACAGAAGGAAACATTCTGATAATAATTTATAGAGAGAGATTTATCAAAATCAAATTTATTTGTTTAAAATTTCAGAAGAAAACAATCTTGATTTCGTTCTCAATAATTTTCATTCAAGGGCGTGTTTGGTTACAAGGAAGTGGGTGAAAGTAAGGAAATTGGGAAGTATAATTGCTCACTTCCCTATCTATCCAAATATCAGAAAAAGAAAATAAGAAAACTCTTTCCTTCTCTCTTTTCTGTTTTACACAACCATTTCCTCACTTTCAGAATGTTACAGTTAATTTTATAGTCATTTAAATCTCACTTGTAATAAATTGTAGTACAAAACAGTTAATTTTTTGCTCATGTAAATCTCACTTGCATTCTAATTATAGTTCAATTTTTTTTTTCTCAATTAATTTTTATTTTAATATTATTTTGTAGTCAAATTTGTGGTCAACTTTTCTACTTCCACTTTCACATTACTATCCTAACACCAGAAAAGACCTAACATTTTTCAAACCATACTTCCTAACAATATTCAAACACCGAAAAATTTACTAACCAATTTTCAAGTTTCAAAAGGAATTATTACCACTGTCTCGCTTCTTCACTTTTTCCTTTTCACACTTAACCAAACAGGGACTCGGTAGATGTGCGTGCTTAAGCCACAATAGGCTCAGTGTGACCTAATAGTTACTTATTTATCAATTATATTTTATTTTGAAGAATCCCTTCACCCTTTTCGAGTTGTCCTGCACGTTGCGTGGGTTTCGCACTTATATATGCTAAGAGCCTGTCTGTTTCGCCGCAAAACGTCACAAGTCGTAAGTCGTAAAATGAGAATGAAAAATGTGAACTGTAACAAGAAAAAATATATTGTGTTTTACGGTGTTTGGTTGATAAAGTGAAACTGTAAATGAGAAAGTATATTGTGTTTTGTGGTGTTTGATTGGTAAAGTGAAAGTGTAAATGAAAAAGTATATTGCGTTTTACGGTGTTTGGTTGGTAGCGTAAAAGTGTAAGTGAAAAAGTTGATCATAAAATTAACTGTAGCAGTGATTTAAATATTATAAATACTATTAAATTATATTTACTATTGCAAATTAAATTATATTAATAAATTTGAGATAAAATATTACTAATCTTAATATTTTTATTTATAATAATAGTATTAATAAAATATTAGTTTAATTAGTAAAATATTACTAAAATATTAACTAAATAAATAATATAAAATTTTAAGAAAATCTAAGAACATTAATAAAATTTTAAGAATACTAATAAAACATAAATATTAAAACTCTTAAGAAAAATAATAAAGTATAGTTAAAATATTATAATATTATAAAGTACTTGAAAATTATTATAATATTAAATTTTATTATAATATTATTGTAATATTATAAAAATATAAAATTAACAAAGTAAAATATAATTATAATTTAATAATAAATTGTTATTATAATATTATTATAATGAATTATTATTATAATATAACATAATAAAATATTAATATAATAATAAAGTATATTTAAATATTAATAAAATAATTATTTATATTAAAAATATATAATTACATATATAGTAATTTTATATTAAATTATCATATTGTTATATTAACAAAATATTAACTCTAAATAAAACAATAAAAAAATTGGTATAAGTATTAATAAATAATAAGGTATTATATAACGATATTAAATAAAAAATATTAAATTAAATTAGTAAAATATTAAATATTAAAAATAATAAAATTAAAGATTAAAAATAAAAATAATTAAATAATTAAATAAAAATTGAACACTATTAAAAATATTAAATATTTAATAATATTAAATTATATATTGATTATCAACTGCAAGTGTATTACAAGTGGGATTTACATCACCACAAAATTAACTGTAGCAATTGCAAGTGGAAAATGTGAGTGCAAAAGTGAGATTTACATAACCACAAATTTAACTGTAGCAACTGCAAGTGGTAAAATGAGAGTTACACTTTGCAATTTGTTTTTCAACAAAACAAACAGCAGAAAATAGAAAAGAAGTTTTACGATTTACGAATTACAAGTTTTGCGGCGAAACAAACACGCCCAAAGTCAATATCCACTCTCATTTCTTATACTGCTTTTATATACTAAGACAGTATCCATAGTCATTTCATATACTTTTCCCATGATTATTGATTGATTTCACAAATTTAAGAGATATGTTTCCATATTGTAGTCGGTTATCATAACTATAAATAACGATAGAAAGCTGCAATTTACCCAACCAAAACAAAAAAAACAAAAAAAAACAAAAAAAACAAAAAAAAACAAAAAAAAAAATCATAAATTATACTTTATACAATGCCGGAGTTTTTTTTTCCACTGCCCCCACTCCACTAATTAATCTGCAGTAAAAAAAAAAAAATCATTTCATCTCTCAATCTTTGGAGTATGATTTGTTCAACAAAAAAGCAATAATACTGTTTGTTGTGGAATTAAGCTTCGAATGTTCTCAAAATGAAATGAACAGACCCCGATTAGGGTTTGGAAAACTGAGTGCCCGAGAAAGTCTCCTCCTATTTGATCAGTGTTGAACTCTCTCATCTAGGATTAGGGTTCTTTTTTGGATTTGCTGCGTTTTTTGCCCTCTTTCTGCTGCACCCTGAGATTCTAGGTGAGTGATCAGCTTGGCTGTACTTAATTCTGTGCTAAAGATTGCTTTTATAGCTTAATGCTCTTCTGGCTCTGCTCATATCTTGGTTGATTTTGGTGGACTGATGTAAATTTTAGATTTTTATGATGGGTTACTGAGTTAATTAAATTAAGGATTGGATTTTTGACTTGTTTGATCATGTGGGTATGTTTAATTGCCGGTGGGTTTTCATTGGTTGGAGTCAAGCTGGGATTTTGAAGGCTGGTTGCTGAGATGATTGGTTATTTCCTGCTGAAAAGTTATTACTTTTATATGTGGGCGGTGTGATCTTTCAATTTTGTGGCTTATTGTTGGTAGGGGTGGTTTTGGGAAATTTTATTTTCCCTCATATTTTGAAATTTTAGGTTTCTAAGTGTTTGTTGGTTTAAAGCTTACAGAATTCAGAGTTTTGTAGTTTGAAGTGGCTCTCTTTAGTTCGACTGCCAGGTTGGTTGCTGTATTGCGTTTTTCAGTTTCCTTTATGAGATTGCCTTCAAACATCCAAACAACCCTTCAGGCCATAACAAAATCCCAAACCCATCAATCTTTTCCTTTCAAAAATCTTAACCCGAATGGAAAATCTTCACCCTACACCATTTCCTACTCATCCATCGCAACCCAAATGCAAGAACCCAACAAACCCAATCTCATCTCTGTACTTCACAACTCCAAAGCATACCGATCCCTATCAATTGCCAAAATGGCTCATGCCTTTATTCTTCGATGCGGGTTTGAATCCAGTCTCTTTATATCGAACAATCTACTTAACATCTACTGGTTCTGTGGTTCAAGTTATCATGCACGCCGGTTATTCGATGGAATGCTCCAAAGAGATGGGGTCTCTTGGAACACCATGATATCTGGGTTCAATGGCTTGGAACAATACAAAAATGGGTTTTGCTGTTTCACTGATATGGTTCGGGCTGGAATTAGCCCAACGCAATCGAGCTTTGCATCCATTATCATTGCTTGCGTAGAGATGGGCGGTAACGGACTTCTCATGCAAGTTCATTGTTTCAGTTTGAAATGTGGGTTTTCTTCGGATTGTTGTGTAGGAAATTCTCTTTTGAAGGGCTATTCCAGGCTTGGAGAAGTTGATGATTTGTGGAAAGTAACGAATGAAATGTGTGGTCTTGATGAGATTTCAATTGAGATCTTGTTAAGAGGGTACTCTCAAAATGGAATGTTCGTTGATGCATTAAATTTAATAAGATATTGCCGCATCAATGTGATTAATGTGAGCCCTTTCACAGTTTCTAGCTTAATAAGCTTATGCTCGCGGTTTTGTTGTATAGATAGTGGAGTTCAAATTCATGGGTATTCAATTAAAGTTGGTTTAGATAATGATGTTTCTGTAATTAATTCTCTTATTTCACTGTATGGGAGGGCATCTAGATTGGAGGATGCTGGGCATTTGTTTGATTGGTTTCCAGTGGAAGACAGAGATATTGTTACATGGAATTCTCTTATTGGTGGCTTTGCCTACAATGGCAAGGGAGATTCTGGTCTCTGCATTGTCCAGAGAATGCTGTCGAGTGGAATTAGGATGAACGAATCGACCTTTTTGAATTTTCTCTCTTGTTGTGCTGTTGTCAGTGTCCTGGAGAATGCTAAGAAAGTCCATGCTTTGATACTTAAATTGAGAGAATGCTTTCATCAAGGAACCGATAACATCATACTTACCATGTACTGTAGAAGTAACAGCTTGGATGATGCAGTTGCTGTATTTGAAGCTATGGAGGTTCATGACAAGGTGTCATTTAACCTTATGATGGGTTTATATAGGAATTGCAGAAGTTATGAGGAGTCCATTGGGATCTTTCTCCAAGCCCGATTGCAGAGCATTGGAGTGGACGAGGTTATGCTTTCTGGTACCATTTCTAGCTGTTCTAAATTGGGGTTTCTAGAATTAGGACAGCAGGTTCAGGGATTGGTCATAAGAACTGGCTTTGGAAAGCTTTCCCACATTAAGAACTCTATTCTTGAGTTGTATTGTGGAGCTGGAAGAATTGATGACATGGAGAGAATTTTTTCCAAAGATTGTTATGGAGCTGATGTATTCTCATGGAACATGATGCTTATGGGATACACACGTCATGGTTTGTTCGACAAATCTATTGGTATTTTGAAGGAGATGGAGAGATGGGGTGTTGAGCTGAACGAGTTTTCCTGCTCTGTTCTGCTTGATGCATGTGGTTTCGCTAACCAGAAATCAACTGGCGAGCAGATACATGCCTGTGTTCAAAAGAAAGGGCTACTGTTTGATACCGCTCTGATGAATTCTCTCCTTACTATGTACTCAAATCATGGGATGATGGAAAGTGCTCTCAATGTGTTTGAAGAGATCGCTTCACCTGATTCCATATCATGGAACGCCATGGTTTCAGGCTATTCCCACAATGGATTTGCTGAGGAATCTATAAAATTTTACTCATTGATGAATGAGAATGAAGTAGAAACCAATCACATGACATTCACGAGCATTTTCATGTCTTGTGCGGCGCTCTCTGATCTGAAGCTGGGGTCACAATTCCATTCTCAGGTCATCAAAAGAGCACTCGTATCAGATTTACCTGTTTCCAACTCACTCATCACTACATATTCCAAGTGCGGTGAGATCTCCAGTTCATCAGAAATCTTCGAAACGATGGCATTTAAAGATGTGATCACATGGAATTCGATGATCAATGCATTATCCCATCATGGGCTTGGGAGAGAGGCAGCTGATCTGTTCGCGAAGATGAAATCTTTAGGTGTGAAACCTAACAGCGTTACTTTTATCAATATTCTCTCAGCTTGCAGTCATGCTGGTTTAGTATCAGAAGCATGTTATCAGTTCAAGTCTATGTATGAAGACCATGGTATTGCTCCAAGTGTGGAGCATTACACTTGCATTGTGGATATATTGTGTCGAGCGGGTAAACTGGCAGAAGCAAAGGAATTGATCGAAGGAATGCCGTTTGCTCCTTCTTCGCTTGTTTGGAAAACACTGTTAGGCGCCTGTAGAGTGAATGGGGATGCAGAGCTCGGCAAATTGGCAGCTAAGAGGATAATGGATCTGGAGCTGCGGGACTCATCCTCTTATGTCCTCCTCTCTAACTTGTATGCTTCATTGGGTGATAGAGAGGGTAAGGCTGAGGTGAGGAGGATAATGGAAGATAGAGGGGTGAAGAAGCAGGCTGGTTGCAGTTGGATTGTGAGTTGAGCCTGCTGAATTGAGCTCTCTGTTCTTGGCTTATGAATTTTCTAGGGCTTTTCTATTTACATGTATTATGTATATGTCTAAATTACATTATTATTTGTCCTTCATTTGTATTGCTCATCCCTCATTAATTGGATTGGTATCTAGACTTTGCTCATGTTAGCAAGCTTTCGGGTTTGAGATCCTATTCTTTTCGTAATTTAAAAAAATAGATATGGATAAGAATCAGACATGAGTACAAAACAGATGCCTAGGAAAACAGATATGGATACAGGCAAGATGTGGCCATAAAACAAATATGATGAAAAAAAACCAATATGTATGCTAATTGAGCATGAGCGCTTCATATATTGAGCGCAACAAACATAAATGTAGACTAAATATTTTACAAATATAGATATATAATGTAAGAGGTGCAATTGTCATATATATCGCAAGTTCATAAGTAATATCATAGGATACTAAAATTTCATGGAAAATGGCGGACAAACAAGCACCAAAACATATTGCATTTAGCAGCCAAGGGTCTGAAACCCCGATGTTGACCACTATAGCCGTTTTGGTGACTGCTATTTAGACCAATATGCTGTATGTTTCCCCCCTTCTCTTCCGATATATTTTTGTATATTCGTGGTTAAGATTGCATTCTTTCTGATTGGCTTCACTCTTCTAATCTGGGTGTTGCATCTTGTTTCCAAGTCCCTTTCGGACAAAGTATCTTTTATCACAAACTTTATTTAATAAGCACTACCGTAGTTAAAAAAACATCTTATTCTTGAATTGTTTGCCCATTTCATGGTTCCTTATCATGATGCTTTGTTTTTTCTCCTAATATATAGACTGTTAAAGAATGGGTGTTGCTATTTCACCCATGAACTCATATTGCACATCCTTGGGCTGTTTTTTATTGGATTAGAAAAGTGACTGGAAAGGAAATAAATAATAGGAAAGACAAAAGAATGAAAATGAGATTCATTTCTCTCAGTTTCATCCCATTGAATTTTGAATTAGGATGCTTCCAACTAAATGGAAAAGAGGAAGGGTTTGACATTCAATGCTCTTTTCTTTCTCTTTAACTCACTTTCCTTTTGCAATCACATACTTCCTGGGAAATTTAATACTGCCTGATGATATCGTTCTTTTAAAATCTGCTTCTTTTCACAACCAATGTCATAGCGTTCACTTCAGACTACCTCAGTGAAGTTGCGGGGGATGAGATTTTAAGTGCTGTCAACATTATAGGTCGGTAAGTTTCAAATTATGGATAGTAATTTCTGCAACTTTACAACCTCACAGTTTAAATAAACTATTTAGGAATATTTAATTCAGTCTGCACTTAACTGCATGAGATTGTGGGCATCCAACACTAAATCCAATTTCTTCATTCTTTAAGCTTTGACAGGTCGCAAACTGATGTGAATTGTATATTTTGTAAGTTGAACATTCCCTCCCATAGTCAAAGTATTGTGCTATCAACTTAGAACATGTTGCCCGATATTGTGTGTATTTGCAGGTTATTTACTGTTATGCTGTGGCTAAGCTGTGGACTCTGGGCATCCAGATTTTTCCAGCTTGGACATTTGGTCCGGGGAATAACTTCATGGTAAGAATATGCTGAGCAGCTGATATACCTCTCTCTCATTATGCTGGATTCCTTGGTAAGTTTTCTGATATTTTGGATGTGAGTAGGTACTCTTTTTATAATGATTATATGACAAATCTCAAGTAAACTGAACAACTTGTGTTGAATAACCCCTTTTGTAAGCTTGTGCTATAGCCTATAGATGGATCATGACTACTATTTTTTATGAATTGGAATAAATGCAGCATAAATTTAGGCACAATCCTTCCTTAGTTGGAACGCGGGTATAACCGGTATCCATAAGACAAAGCCCGATTCTCTGTTAAAGATCTTGGCAACATGTTTCTTCCCCTACCCTGAAATTGACATGCACGTACATGCACATACACTGTTACACAGACTTGAGCACACATAAACACCAAAGAGAGAAAAAAAATGGATCAGCTTGTTTATCGTTTGATGGTGATGATGATAATAATGAACATGGTTTCAAATATTGAATCATTCTGATATATATCGGCAGTACAATATCGAGTTAATCCAATAGGATTGGCCGATATCGGAACCCATATTAGTATATTACTGATGTTGATGATATTGACAGCCAAAACTATTGGCTAATACCGATATGGGATTTTAAACCATGATAAAAAGGTTGTAGATTTGGGTCTGTTTGGTTGACGTAACTGGCCGTAATTCGTAGTTGTAATTGGTAAAGTCTTTTACAATTGTAAATGAGTTACATGTATGTAAATTTTACGGTGTTTGGTTGGTAATATAAAATTGTAAAGTAGGAAAGTGTATTGTACTTTACGGTGTTTGGTTGTCGTAATGTATAATTTGTAAGTGAAAAAGTTGACCACAAAATTAACTATTTGGTGATTTTAAAAGTTTTAATACTGCAAATAAATATTAAAAAAGTTAAATATTAAAAATTTTAATATTAATATAAAAAATATTACAAATTTGTATGACCACAAAATTAACTGTAACTGGGCTGTAAGTGAGCGGTAACTGAGTTGCAAGTGAGTGTTAGTTGAGTTACGTAAATCTTTTACGAATTACGGTCCAAACAAACGCCGTAGTTGTAACTGGATAGTAAGTCATTTACGAATTACGGAGTTTTACGCGAAACAAACGGCCCCAAAGGGTAGAGCACATTGAACGGAGTTCTGCTACAAAACTCGAAACAGCCATTGTGTTACAGCTATGCCCACATACTTCCCAAGTTTAGCCTCTGATCCTTTAATGGAAACTACTCAAGAATAGAGTACGGGGACAGGCTTAATCATCTAATTGTTCCAGTTTCATCAGTGCGTAAACCTTGTAACTCTATAACTAAGTATTTAAGAACAAAATATCCTGAAACAACTGTAGCCACTGCAAGACCACAAAATTTCCTTGTAATGACGAATCTAGGGAGCCGAGGAGTCGATCAACTTCAAAGGCAACACTTGTGATAAGAGAGGCCAGTAGCAGGATACACCTTGCTGAATTGGTTTGTGTAACTTGTGTATGTTTGGTTATAACTTTTATGTTTCTCTTGTAGTCTTGCATGCTAAGGTCTGAACAAACGAAGTAGTTCACTGATTCTCGTTCGTTCCAACATTATCTATTGAACAAATAATTTGTGACCATTGACAGGTATTTTCCTGGAAGGATTGACATCTCTTTCAAGAGCTATACACTTGATGTGGTGTTATTGAACACGAAAGTCCGTTCGCATTGCTGTCTTTGGGCTGATATCACAGTATAACTTCACGAAGAGGAGAGCATCAATAACTTATTCTTCTTTGTGACTGGTTGCCTCCAGGTGCAAGGATTTGCCAAACCTGAATACAAACGCGTATTCCCTCGGTTCTTGGAGATTGTCATCGAGCACATAGAGGAAGGGGGATTCGGTTCATGTGTGTGAGCCACACACATACAATAAGAGCACCAATCATGCCTTGACATCCTCTTATAATCTCTTATAATATGTGTGTGAGGCCCACACACATAACATATTATAAGAGGATAAATATACATGTCAACGCGTCATTGGTCCTCTTATTGTGTGTGTGTGTGGCTCACACACATGAACCGAACAAGGATTCTTATCTAGGTTGAGGACATCGTCTGAGAGATTGAGATAGTTCCCTGCTCTTGTTGGCCGCTTGAAGATCATCAAATTGGTGAACAAATTGCTCCTGAGTGAAATCTATGTATCAGCTTGTTCTAACAGACAAGATTTTTTTTTAAAAAAAAATTATTTATCAGCTCCTTTGAGTTGTGACATCAGTTCCCGCTCTGTTATTTTTGTTACTGTGTATTTTCTTTTTTCTTCTTTTCTTGGAAAGGAAATTACTGAGTATTTTATTATAGTTTTCATTGGACAAGAAGATAAATTTCCAATTAGCCAAGAAAAAAGGTTTTCTCATTTCCGATTCAAAACAAATAAGGGCGTGTTTGGTTGCGAGGGAGTGGGTGGAAGTAAGAAAACGGGAAGTAAAATTGCTCACTCCCTCTCTATCCAAACACTGAAAAAGAAAAAAGAGAAAATTTCTTTTCCTTTTCTCTTTTTCTTTATACGCAATCACTTCCTCACTTTCAGGATGCTACGGTTAATTATGTAGTCATGTAAATCTCATTTGTAATAAGTTGCAATTTAAAACAGTTAATTTGTGAACTTGCATTTTAATTACAATCTAATTTTTTTTTCTTAATTAATTTTTATTTTAATATTATTTTGTGATCAACTTTGTGCTCAACTTTTCCACTTTCACATTCACATTACCATTCAAACACGGGAAAGGACACAATATTTTTCAAACCACACTTCCTAACAACATCCAAACAGTGGAAAACTCGCTAACTAATTGTCAAGTTTCAAAAAGAACTATTACTACTTCCTTACTTCCTCACTTTCACCCCTAACCAAACAGTCAAGAGAAGTGAGAAAACGATAGTGTAAAGAGAGGTGTGAAAGATCATGTAGTACTATTTGTATTATATTGTCGCAGCTTGGCCATGGTGTCGAGATACATTGTAACTAAACGGCTGACAATTACTCTGGGACAAGAAGTAAGATTTCTCAACGAGTCAGCCCTTAATGATCCCATGGTGTCAAGAATGCCGGCTAGTTTATTATAAAAAACAAATCAGTTTATTTCTTAATTATTTATCCTCGTTTCATTTTCACAAATGGTTCCAAGAAATCTTTACGTCTCAGCAAAATTGGTTTAAATATTAGAAGTCACATGTACTTGTACATAATATATGGCTAAGAAATTTCCATTATTGAATTATTATAGTTCACATAATCATTCTTACTTTCACAGAGAATGAAATCTTCTTTTTCAAAATTTAGGAAATTCATGACGGGCGTGTTTGATAACTTGCAAAATGTTTGCAAAATGAAAAAACTTTTGCAATTTTACATTTTACACTTGTTTGGTTTCGTTTGTAAAATGCAAAATGTAAAAAACTTTTGCAACTCTTCTTTTCCCACTTGCAGTTGCTACAGTTAAATTTGTGGCCATGTAAATCTCACTTTTACACTCATATTTTCCCATTTGCAGTTGCTACAGTTAATTTTGTGGTCACGTAACTCTCACTTGTAGTACACTTACAGTTCAAAACAGTTACTGGATAATCAATATATAATTAATATTATTAAATACTTAATATTTTAAATAGTGTTCAATTTCTTATTTAATTATTTAATTATTTTATATTTTTAATCTTTAATTTTTTTATTGTTTTTAATATTGTTTTAATATTTAATATTTACTATTTTAATTTAATATTTTAATTTAATATTTTATTTAATACTTTATTATTTTATTAATACTTATTCCATTTTTTTATTTTATTTAGAGTTAATATTTTATTAATATAACAATATTATACTTTACTATATATTTAATTATTTATTTTTTAATATATAATTAAATATTATTAAATATTTAATATTTTAATAGTGTTCAATTTCTTATTTAATTATTTAATTATTTTATATTTTTAATATTTAAATTTTTATTGTTTTAATATTTAATATTTTACTATTTTAATTTAATATTTTAATTTAATATTTTATTATTTTATTAATACTTATTTCATTTTTTATTATTTTATTTAGAGTTAATATTTTATTAATAAAACAGTATTATAGTTTAATATAAAATTACAATATATTTAATTATTTATTTTTAATATAAAAAAATACTTTATTAATATCAGAATATATTTTATTATTATATTAATATTTTATTATGTTAATATTGTAATAATAATTCAGTATAATAATACTATAATGATAATTTATTATTAATTATAATTATATTTTACTTTATTAATTTTATATTTCTATAATATTACAATAATATTATAATAAAATTTATATTATAATAATTTTCAAGTATTTTTAATATTATAATATTAAAACAATATTTTATTATTGTTGTAACATTTTTTAATATTTATATTTTATTAGTATTCTTAAAATTTTATTAACGTTCTTTAGATTTTCTTAAAATTTTATATTATTTATTTAGTTAATATTTTACTATTTTATACTAATATTTTATTAATATTATTGTTATAAATAAAATATTAAGATATTAATTTTTTATCTCAAATTTATTAATACAATTTAATTTGCAATAGTAGATTAATTTAATAGTATTTATAATATTTAAATCACTGCTACAGTTAATTTTGTGGTCAACTTTTTCCACTTACACTTTTACATTACCAACCAAACACCGTAAAACACAATATACTTTACCATTTACACTTTCACTTTATCAACCAAACACCGTAAAACACAATATACTTTTCCATTTACACTTCACTTTATCAACCAAACACCGTAAAACACGATATATTTTCTCTGTTACAGTTCATTTTTTCCATTCTCATTTTACGACTTACGACTTGCGACGTTTTGCAACGAAACAAACAGGCCCCAGATCAAATCTTTCAATACTTTCTTTTATTTACGCTGCTGCTTCCACTTCTAAGTGAATCATGAATTTTTCAAGTTGAAGTGAGTACTAAAGTGTTCAGCTAAGGATATATTTTCTGTTTCAAGTTGAAGCTTCATGAGTACTAAAGCGTTCAGCTTGGGTCTGTTTGGTTGTCGTTATTGGCCGTAATTCGTAAGTCGTAATTGGTAAAGTCTCTTACAGTTGCAAATGAGTTACATGTATTGTAAGTTTTACGGTGCTTGGTTGGTAATATAAAGTTGTAAGTGGAAAAGTGTATTGTGTTTTACGGTGTTTGGTTGTCATAACGTGTAAGTCGTAAGTGAAAAAATTGACCACGAAATTAACTATTTAGTGATTTAAAAGTTTTAATATTGCAAATAAACAGTAAAAATACTAAATATTAAAAAATTAATATTAACATAAAAAATAATACAAATTTGCATGATCACAAAATTAACTATAACTGGGCTGTAAGTGAGTGGTAATTGGGTTGCAAGTGAGCGATAGTTAAGTTGCGTAAGTCTTTTATGAATTACGGTCCAAACAAACACCGTAGTTGTAATTGAGTTGTAAGTCATTTACGAATTACGGACTTTTACGGCTTTTACGGCAAAACAAACAGCCCTCTTAGAAGAGATCAAAGTTGGAGGTTGAAATCATTTTCCTTTCAAACCATTAGCACAAACTGAAACTTCAAAGACATTATCTTTGAGCACATATAGGCTAGGACACTGGTAAATTAATGTGATTCAATTTTCTTATTTCGGTTTAAGAAGAGACTGAAATTGAAGATTGAACTCATTTTTCTTTTGAATCATTAGTTACATTCAATGATAACTTGCTATTACGATGTATCAACCATTGGAGTCAAGGTTTCCCACTTGCATGTTTTTAGAACGTGTCACACAGTTTTTAATTAAATTTGAATTTTGAAACTTTCAGTTAGAATAACAGTGTTTTTTTATATTTAATAATTTTAACAGTACTTAAATTTTTTTTATTTTTTAATCTTTTATTTTTTTATTATTTTTAATATTTAAAATTTTATTACTTTAATTTAATGTTGTTATTTAATATTTTATACCAAATTTTTAATATTTTATTTTAATTTCTTTAATATAACAATTATTATATCTGATTAAGATTCCTATATATTTAATTTTATTAATTTTTATAATATAAATAATTACTTTATTAATATTATAATATACTTTATTATTATATTAATATTTTATTATTTTTATTATTATAATTTAGTTTGTTATTTTTAAATTTTATAATATTATATTAATATTCTAATAAATTTTAATATTATACTAGTACTTTATAATATTTTATAATATTATAATAGTATAATATTATAATGAAAATTTATTAGTTTCATAAAATTGTTTTAATATTTATATTTTACTAATTATACTAATATTTTATTAATCTTATTATTATAAATAATATATTAAAATTATTATTTATCCCAAATTTATTAATATATTTTAATATTTAATAGTAGATTTAATTTAATAATATTTGTAATATTTAAATTATTGCTATAGTTAGTTTTGTTGTCTATTTTTTCACTTATACTTTTACATTAAATCAAACACGGTAAAACACAATATAATTTTTCACTTATATTTTACATTGCTAGTCAAACATCAAAAAATACAATATATTTTTACTGTTACAGTTCACTTTTTTCATTCTCATTTTACGACTTACGATTTGCGACACTTGCAGCTAAATAAAGAAGCCTTAAGTCAATGTCCATACTCATTTCATATAGTTCTCCCATGATTAATGATTGACTTCACAATTTTAAGAGATATGTTTGCATATTGTAGTTGGAAATAACTGAAAATTGCAAACAATTATCTTAATTATAAATAATGTTAGAAAGCCACAGTTAACATAGTTTACCCAACGGAAAAAAAAATCATAAATTATATTTTATACAAATCGGAGTTTGATTACACTCCCCACTCCACTAATTAATCTACACTAAAAAAAAAAAAAAAAACCATTTCATCTCTCAATCTTTTGACTATGATTTGCTCAACAAAAAGCAATAATACTGTTGGTTGTGGAAGTAACCTTTGAATCTTCCAAAATGAAATGAATAGACCCTGCCCCACTCTTCTTTATTGCTTGGGGGTTGGAAAACCGAGTGCCCGAGAAAGTCTCCTCCTATTTGGTCAGTGTTGAGCTCCGCGTTCCCATTCTCTCTCTCTCTCTTCTCTTCTCTTCTAGGATTAGGGTTCTTTTTTGGGGTTTGCTGCGTTTTTGCCCTCTCTCTGCTGCACCCTGAGATTCTAGGTGAGTGATCAGCTGGGCTGTGCTTAATTCTGTGCTAAAGATTGTTTTTTGAGATTACTACTCTTCTGGGTCTTCTCATATCTTGGTTGATTTTGGTGGATTGAGGTAAATTTTAGATTTTTATGATGGGTTACCGAGTTAATTGAATTAAAGATTGGATTTTTGACTTGTTTGATCATGTGGGTATGTTTAATTGCCGGTGGGTTTTCATTGGTTGGAGTCAAGCTGGGATTTTGAAGGCTGGTTGCTGAGATGATTGGTTATTTCCTGCTGAAAAGTCGTTACTTTTATATGTGTGCAGTGTGATCTTTCAATTTTGTGGCTTACTGTTTATAGGGGTGGTTTTGGGAAATTTTCTTTTAGCTCATATTTTGAAATTTTAGTTTTCTTAGTGTTTGTTGGTTTAAAACTTGCTGAATTCAGAGTTTTGTAGTTTGCAGTGGCTCTCTTTAGTTGCACTTAGTTGCCGAATTGCGTTTTCAGTTTCCTTGAAAATGCTTGGTTTTTTTTTCCCCTAACCTTTTGTGGGAAAAAATTTATTGAATTTTAAAGGGTTTCCAATTGTATGGCCATAATTTTTGTTTAATTGGCATATGGTTGGTTTTCAGATTGAAACTTTCACATTTATGCATCAAGGTAACTATTTAGTCTGCCCATTTTAGTTTGAGACCTTTTGGCCTTGGCTGATTTTGTGGGTTAAAATAGTATTGTTTAATTGGATTCTTAACAGTCGTTCCTGTTGTATTTTAGATGTTGGTTACTAGGTTTGCCAGCTTTTGGTGTATGAATACAACGAGTTCCATCCCCTATCTGTTCCCGTTGTTATCAGTTTGTGACATACTTTGGTTAGTGGTGGATAATAGAGTTGAAGTTGCTAATGCAGCTAAGAGAGGTTAAGTATGGTTTTTTTTCTTAGTTTGCAGAATGATTTAATATGTCTCTGCGGCAAGGTTTTACTAGAAGTTTGTATTTGTGTGACATGGAAACTGTATTGAGGCATCGGTTGAATTTTGTTTTGTAGTCTCTCTTTTCTTGGTTGTTTCCCCCCCTGTGAAGTGTACTTTTCGTTTTCAGGTAAAACTTAAAAGAGTTGGGGCTTAAAATTGTCTGGTATTTTGTTGTTTTACTCGTATATGACTTTCATCTCTTGTGTGATGTTGTATTGCATACAAGCTATGTTTGCGCGCGCACAAACACGGCAAACACGGATACAGGTGTATGCAAAATCTTGTAAATAACACCTAGTAGGAGATGTGGATATGTTGTGGACACGACAATATAACTACACACACACATGAAGAAATAGGATAAGACATGATATAACTTAAGATTCCAGTTAACAAATCATAAAACCTAATTTGATATAAATCCTAAATCCCCTTGTCATATAAGCCACGAAACTAAACACCATAATCTGATAAAACACAGAGAGCATCCAGAGAATATGCAGAAAGCCTTGTTTACAAAATAACCATATTTTCAGTAGCAGAAACCCCAAAAAAAAAAAAAAAAAAAAAAAAAAAAAAACCTGAAAACCCAAATATGGCAACTTGTAGGTTGTCAGTGTGACCCAGGCAAAGGAGGAGAGGGAGGCTTGCGTGATGCGAATTCGTAGATGGATCACAGTTTGGTGAGAGCGGAGGGAGAAAATTTGGGGGAGGAGATAGAACAGAAGCGAAGGGAACATATCTCATTTGCGATTTGGGATAAATAGGGGGATTTATGTTGTAGCGAGTTTAAAACCCGATTAAAGCTAAAAATAAAGCAAAGCGTATGGCTAGGTTTTAAGCTATGTTGTAACAGGTTCTCACGTTACAAGTCCCGGATGCATCTGGTCTGCATCCACCCCTCTTTCAAAGCCAGTTCAAGGCTGGACACATGTTGAACATGTCGGACATGTATCCAGGACATATATTGCAATTTTTCGTGTTGGATACATGTTCAACATAGACGTCTGGGCCTTTGGCAAGTGCCGATGCAACATAGAATGCAAGTTATCTTTTGATTGGAGCCCCAATTGCAATATCTGTGTGTTCCTGGTTTGGGATCTCTTACTTGCAACAGTGACAAAGTGACCAATGTCTCGATTTGTTTTCTTGTAGGTTGATTTTTGCATCAAGTTTCTATTAGACCTCATTGATCCACGAAGGTTGAGATCAATTTGAATTAGATTTCACAGGAACTTAGAAATAACAGTATTGTCTGATTGGCATAACTGTTATGAATCATTTTCGTGTTTCTGTTTTAACACTTATAATATTATCTATCGTAAGGTCGAATTAGCCCATAGCCAGCATACAAGTGTAAACCATATACTTGCTTGAGTTGTTTGAGATGTAAATAGATTTCTTAGGCTCCTAGATTCTGGTTCAAATAACACAGTTTTGTAATGTGTCATGCAAATAATGACATTTTGTACATGCATTAAAGAAACATGTATAAACTAACTTGTCAATGCAAATAACACCAATAAATTGCGTTTTCATGAAAAATAGAACAAAATGAAGTTTACATATTGAATTGCTGGATGTATCTTGACATGCGTTGCTGGTGAATGGGTAAAGTACAGTTAACCAAAGAGACATGCCATGGATACAATATGATTTTCATAAAATGTATAACTTATCTGTGTGCTAAAAATTATGATACGGCAGTTGGGATTCTGTAGACACCTTCAATCCCCTAGTACCAATAACCTGGATCTTTTTTTTTTTTTGGCCTCACTTGTGCATTTCTCTTTCACAATAGCTTACTATAGTCTTTCATTTTCCTTTCCAGAAGTTGCTTCTTTTTTTGAGCATGCATGAGTGAACATAAGTAGGGATGTGAACAAGGAACTGTTGCTATCTTGCTGTTCTTTTATGTCTTGTAATGCAAAACATGTTGCATAATCAAAATTATAAATCTCTGTGTAACCCTTTTATATATTCCATGTAGGAACTTTTGGATCCTGAATGAGGTTATAATGTATGGTTGATGAAACACTTTACAAGTCTCTACTACTCTGAATTGCTAGAGGGGTTCCACGTTGCTAAATTTACCTCCTTGGTCCTTGGCCATGGAAACTGGAGCCCATTTTTCCTACTGCGAATCATCCTCTGGTTTTTTCTTAGCAGCAGATGCTATAGTTCTCATCTAGATGTTCAATGCTTGAAAACATTGCAACAATCACTGAAAGACCCAGATGACAATCTAAAGTACTCATGGAATTTTGACAACACGACAGAAGGGTTCATTTGCAAGTTTAATGGTGTTGAGTGTTGGCATCCTGATGAAAACAAAGTTCTCAACCTCCGGCTCTCCAACATGAACCTTCAAGGCCCATTCCCCTTGGGGCTCGAGAATTGCCAGAGCTTGACAGGACTGATCTCTCTAGTAACAATCTCTCTGGATCTCTCCCGGCTGACATCTCAAAAAAGATACCTTTTGTGACATCGCTTGACCTCTCATTCAACAGTTTCACGGGTGATATCCCACCGGACTTGTCAAACTGTTCTTATCTCAATTTTCTCAATCTTCAACACAATCGACTGACAGGCGGGATTCCTTGGCAGTTCACTAGTCTAAGTCGATTGGTCAGTTTCAATGTGGCTGACAATTTGTTGTCAGGACCAATTCCAGCCTTAAAGAATGATTCTTTCCCAGCGGTAAATTTCGCAAACAATCCAGGGCTTTGTGGGAAGCCTTTGGATGTTGTATGTGAGGGGCCTCCAAAGAAGAGCAATACTGGGGTCATCATTGGTTCAGCTATTGGTGGTGTTGTGGGGACAATTTTAGTTGTGGGAGTTATCATATTCTTTTGCCTGCGCAACATTTCTGTCAAGAAGAAGGCAAAAGAGGAAGAAGAGAACAAGTGGGCAAAGAGTTTAAAGGGTCTCAAAGGCGTCAAGGCAAGTTGATTCCATTTTCGGTGCATTTTCTACTGATGTGCGTCTTTTCTGTGGGACATTAGGTTAGGTTGTGTTCATATACATCAATGAAAAGAAAAGAGAACAGAAAGGGGAAAAAATATCACCCTGCTTTTTCATTCTATCTTCCAACAGGATAGCTTTTTGTGTCCTGAACTACATACTGACATTGCTTCCTTCTCCTCAGTCAGTCAGTCAATTTCTTCAGTAATAGTTAACACGATCGTCTCAGCTGCTAAATGGGAACGTTGTTGCCTGTGCAGCACAATTTTTTCATTCGATTTCCCTTTATTTTTTTCTTTTGTCAATTTCCTTTGAGACAGCCAATCCTAGAGTTTAGTAAACCATTTTATTTTCCCATTGTTGTGGTATTTTTTGCTTATGCTAACAAAATGTTATATAACCAGGTTTCCATGTTCGAGAAGTCTATTTCAAAAATGAAGTTGAATGATCTCATGGCAGCGACCAATGATTTTAACAAAGAGAACATCATTGGTACCGGGAGAACTGGAACCATGTACAAGGCATCGCTTCCAGACGGAACTTTCCTTGCGGTCAAGAGGCTCCAGGACTCGCAGCATTCTGAGACCCAATTTGTAGCCGAGATGGCGACATTAGGAAGTGTCCGGCACCGGAACTTGGTTCCCCTGTTGGGTTTCTGTGTTGCCAGCAAAGAAAGGCTTCTGGTGTACAAACACATGCTCAAGGGGAATCTCTATGATTCGCTACATCCTCCAGAGGGGGAAGAGAAAGTAATGGAGTGGCCCATAAGGCTAAAGATCAGCATCGGAGCAGCAAGAGGTCTAGCTTGGCTTCACCATAATTGTAATCCTCGCATCCTTCATCGCAACATTAGCTCCAAGTGCATCTTACTTGATGATGACTATGAGCCTAAAATATCGGACTTTGGGCTCGCAAGACTTATGAACCCGATTGATACTCATCTCAGTACTTTTGTGAATGGTGAGTTTGGTGACTTGGGTTATGTGGCCCCAGAGTATGCCCGCACTCTAGTGGCCACTCCAAAGGGTGATGTTTATAGCTTTGGGGTGGTTCTTCTTGAACTCGTCACTGGTGAAAGACCGACTCATGTGTCCAATGCTCCAGAGAGTTTCAAGGGGAGCTTAGTCGAGTGGATCAATTACCTGTCAAATACTTCCCTTCTTCAGGACGCAGTTGATGTTTCTTTGATTGGGCATGGACATGATAGTGAACTTCTTCAGGTTATGAAAGTTGCTTGTGCTTGTGTTCTGTCTGCTCCCAAGGAGAGGCCAACTATGTTCGAAGTATACCAGCTTCTGAGAGCTATCGGGGAGAGATACCACTTTACTGCTGATGATGATATATTGTTGCAACCTGAAAGCACGGATGCTGGTTACATGGATGAACTTATTGTGGCGAAATAATGGAGGAAGTTGGTCTAAACGATAAGAAGAATTGAAATGGTGAAAGTTGCAGAGTGACACATTTCTGTCATCTAACTAAGATTGGAGAGGCCTGACCATCCTCTATCTATTGTACAATCAGAAGATTTTGGTTGCTGTAAACATTTTCCTGGGTAAGATGCAAGCTTTTTTAAAAGCATACACGCATTTTCCACTAGAGATAATTTGGATGTTGTATTTTCTCTTTGATGTTGAACTTTCACTTGTATATGTTACCTAAGATTCAAGACATGAATAGTAGCTGTTGTTTTATCCACTCTAATGTTGTTGCATTACCTCTTATATACATCTGGAAGGGATATCAGCTGAGAGAAGAAAAAAAGGATGGAAGAATAGACTTTGTTGTACCTGTAAAATGAATAGTTATTGTGATAGAAAATTGTCGCTGCATGATGACTTATTATTTGATGCGATATTTAGGGTTCACTGCCTTCTGTCTATTTCGCCCATTTTTTTGTTTCCAAGACAGTGTCATGAACTGATATTTTTCAACTGATATTTTTCGTTATGTTTGCATAAAGATTCTGAAGTGTACATTTACATATATTTTGTTATGTTTGCATAAGGGTTCTCTTGTGTACATTAACAGCTATTTTGTTTCATATATGATGATTTCTTCTTGCAGCGATTTTATGATGCATCACTGGGCAAACTAGGCTTATGTTTGCTTGTTATAAGTACATACAAATGATACAGTTCAGTGTTTTTGAGTTTCCAAACTATGATAATGGCATTAACTGAAGCATATATTTACATTTCCTTATGATTTTTGTTCATGTCTTTACTTAGAAACTGATGCAGATTAAATTCTGCTGCATTCTTCAATGATTCTGGGAGAGATCCTTGAGGGCGAACTGAGGCTGCTGCTTCTATAAACTTTTTGTGGTGCGTCGAAATAATACTGCATTATAGTCATCTGTCTACTTGTTCACTTAGACGAAGATAAGCACAGGAAAGAAAACTTGTTCTTTGCCAAAACGTATGAATTTACTTGCATTTTGTTTAGTCCTTCACTTTGGAGTAAAAGTATACTTCTTTTGGACAAAAGCAGCAGAAAGTTGAACAAAAATTCTCGCCTGCTCCAAAGAATGGAAATAAAAAGCTCACCGTTTTTTTTATCTTCTTGTTTTTCTCCAAAATTCTCACTATTATTTAATTCAATCTTCTGTTTCAATTGTTTAACAACAGTGGTTGTTTGACATTTTGGCATTGAGGCTTGTATTATCGTTTTTGGATAAATAATAAAGTGACAATTAGATTTTTTTTTTTAATAAATCAAAAGAAGAAAAAAAATCTAGAATAGTCCAAAAACAAATCTCTCTTTAATCTCCACATTTGGGTTAATTCTCTTTGTTGTCCCATTGCGTCTCGTTCAGGCTGCTCACTCGTTCACTGCTGGATAATAATTAATCTTCTTCTTCTTTATCAAAGTTGGCCGAAGATAAATTTTTTCTTATAGCTCATATAGAAATTTTATTTGTTCATAATCCGTTTTTTATTTTCTTTTTCTCTCTCATCTCTTCTTATTTTTTCCTCGGTTCTTCTTTTTCTCCCTCCTTCGCCCCTCCCTTCCCCAACCAATCGGGTCGGTTTTTTACCGACATCGATCAACGATATGCTAGTATAAAATCACCATTCACAATCTCTAAAATCTTCACAAAAATTTCTAGAGAGAGTGGCGAGTGAGAATGGCGTTGGAGAGGTGAAGCTCAACAAGAAGGTGACACTCGAGCTATGTGAGTGGCTTCCCAAAAGAGAGCGACATGAAGATTGGAACCACTGAAACCGTTCGATTAAATGTACCCCCAGGGGATCAAGCGCTGTCCTCTCGGAGAACCTCTCTCTCTCGCGACCCTTACATGAGATCTCGCATGTCGAGGCACGATGATCGCAGCTCCGTCGCGGACTTCGTCCCTGGCTCGGTATAATTCTTTGCATCTTGCCCTTTCTCTCTTTTTTTAAAAAACCTTTTGGATTTTTGAATTTGTTTATGCTAAGGATATTAGGCAAGCCCACATGGATCTTGTTCTAATGGCAAGATGTATTGAGAATGTAAAACTTCAAAATTGTAATTTTCTCGATGAAAGGACAATTCAAGAGGGTTTGCGAATTTATTAAGATGATGATAAGAGAAAAGAAATGCTTACCAAAGCAAGATATGGGGCTCTACGCCACAGCCAGGAAAAAAGCGTATGTAAACTAATTTTTTACATGTCTTCATCATCAATCTAAGCATTTTCCCATCAAAAAGGGGTTGTGAAATAAATTTTTTACGTGACTAGTTCTAGCTATCACTGTGATGTCAAGATTATCACCTATTGTTAGTTTATAATTGATATATGCGCTGATGAATACTTGAGGCCATGATATGAATGCCTTCTCTAAATATAAGGTGGGTTCTTTCCACCTCTCTTGATATAATGAAGAAAGTTCCTTTCACAATGTAGGTTTGTGGCATGCCTTGAATTTATGATCCCTTCGTCACAAATCACGCGTTTTACCAAATTTCTCAAGTTCCTCTCATGATAATATTTTATTAGATAAGGACTTGCATAATAGAGAGATGAGTTTAGAATGCCATAATGTACATGTATATTGTGACAGAAACTGAATATTTAATAGCGAAAATTTCATTGACTAGTTTTTTTAGGCAAAATGGTTGGGCTATAGTCCCCCTCCCCACGTGTTCCATTAAAGAAAATAACAAAATACAAGCGCTCAACTTCTCTTCCCTCACAGAAATACAAAAGGCCAACGTTAGAAACTCAAGGCTTCATTGGTGTCCTGGAGGTGGAGGAGGTGCAACGCTGAGTCAGGTCGAACTGGTTGTAGTCATCGCGGTCGTCCGCTTGATACTCACAGGTGGAGGCGTCTGGATCCTCTCCTTTGTGTCAGCGGGGATCTCCGGGATGATGGCTCTGTCCCTGGTGTCAGCTGTGGGAAGACAAGTCCACCGAGTTAAGTCAACCAAAATACAGTGGACAAGCTGCATTTAAGGACAACAAGTAGCACGAAAAATCCTCTGATTTCTTTCCTGCCATATGGCTCCGCATGTGGTTGCTGCAGTCATAACCCAAATCTCAATTTTTTTTCAATCTACCAGACGAGCCCAATTGGACAAGGCGTCGTTCAGGGTGTGAGGCCAGTCATATACACAAAATTTACTGTAAAAGAAATCCCAAACTCTAGTCAAAGCAGGACAATGTAAAAGAAGGTGATCCACCATTTTGTTCGACGCTGGGCATAGGACACACCCATCCATTTTCTACAGAGGAGATTATCCCTTGTAAGGATTGCGTTTCTGCATGCTAGCCACATGAAAGACCTAACTTTGAGGGGTGCATGGGCTTCCCAAATAGGCTTTGCCATTTTGGACCATACTCCCGTTGAGTTGAGAAGTCTGTGGGTGGACTTAACCGTGAAGGACTTCTCCTTGATATACATGCCAAGGTCATGGTTGATGTACTTTTCTCTCTCCTTTGGATTTATTCTCTCAGGTTAATCTGTTGAAGAGCAAATTTGGGTTTGATGATGCTTTTAGTTATAAGAAGGAGAAGGACCTTAGTGCTGCTCTTAGAAGGTCAGTTTCAGCTGTTCACATGCACCGAACTGTGAAATACTTCTTTGTCCATATCATTGATCAATTTTGATATTGCTTCATTCAATCATGGTACTCTTAATGTTATTTTTGATAGAATATAAAAGTACTAGTTTAAGGTGCATGTGTTGCATGTGTGTAATTATAGAAGTCTTAAAGTTCTTTTTTTTTCCCCTCCAAAGGTGTCGTTTGACACGTGTGATGGCACATGAAGCCAACTCTACCTCTACCTCTGTGTGGGAGGGATGCATGTGTATAAATTTTAATTTTGAAGGGCTTAATAAAAAAAAAGTTGATTTACATTGTAAATTTAAAGGGATTAAAAGAAACAAGTGATTGGATTCAATATAAATCTAAAGCAACATCCCTTGTCTGAAAAAAAAAAAATTTAACATTTAAAAAATGGTGGCTGCAGTGGGGCCATCGTTTTCTTTTTGTTTGATTTTTTTTTTTTTAACCTAAAGACCATAGCTTCTTCTTGAATATGGGATGTACCAGAATCTAACCCACAAATAATGTTTATTCAAATCTTTATTTGCAACATTTCATTAGTGTTTGCTGGTAAGGTTCTTTTATTTTAACTTTTCTTTTCCTAATAATGATTGTTTTGGTTTTGATAAGAATCCTCATTTCTAGTGCACTTCTTTTTAATATTAGTTTGAAATTTTTAATATTTGGATCAATTTATAAAATATTAGATTAGGATAAAAAGTTATATTTAGGATTCGTTAGGATCTGAATTATTCTTGTTGGTTACGTGGGCCCCAAATTGAAAAATAATAGAGATGGGAGCAGACCATGAGGCTATTGTTAGGGACCAGAGGCTTTGCACTAAGATAGTAGAGATTACTCTCACCACAAAGTCGAAGTATTGGGGTGCAGTGACAGAGACTTTAAAAATAATATAAATGCACAGTGTTTCCAGAAGTTCTGGATCAAAACTCATCATTATCAAACTTAAAATATATATGTTTAATCCCACTATTTGCCTTTTTGACAAAGTTAGACCACAACTCAATAGCTTATGTTTTTGGGCAAAGTGGCTTTCTGAGATGGTACTAGAGTAACCCAAATTAAAATTTCATCAGACTGTGCATTTAGAAAGCGGATTAAGAAAAATACTTCTCCAGCAAAGATCAAGTTTTGGCCCATGAAAAGGGCGCTTAATCGGAGTTCTAGTGCTATGTGTGGGACTTCAAATTTTTTATATCAGCATGCAGTACAAAATAGCATCTAGAACTGTTTCATTAAATTAATGTTTACATCTTGCTGTAGTTGATACTCTGTTTTGGACACACCTGCACCAACCTACAAGTTCTGAAGTGCCGACTACAAACTACATGTTTAGGCTTATCATGCGACTGACTTCCGCTTGTATTTCAGTTTCATGAACCCAATCAGTACGTTGGACTCGGTTTTAATGCTTAGAAAACTCGAGTGATACTTTCATGACATGGAGGGATAATAAAAAGCAATCCCTGGCGCGCGCGCGAAAAGTAGCTGTGGTCTTATGCATGGTGATTTTGGCTGTTGGATTGCATTGTTTACAGCTTAGATCTAACCTACTGTGAACTTGTGGCATACAGCTTGTCTACCAGTCAGCAGAAACTGCCACTAGCTTGTGTCAAAATCTTATCAAGAATTTCGTTTTCATGTATTTTCGTGAGGGAATGGACATCTACTTTGAGAATGCCGGGGTGCAGTGCTTGATGTGTTCTTGTTAACATGAGGGTCTATGCTCGAATTGCAATATGTGGGATGATACCTCAATACAACCTTGAGAAGCCTGAAGGCATCCACAACTTAAAGATGCTCATTTTGAAGCATGCCCAGATGGAAGGTTTCTTGATTCTTGATTATTACCACCGCTATAATGAGTTTGTGGAAAAGACTGTACCATATATAAAGGAAGGAAGAATTACATATGCGGAGGATACTGCAGAGGGACTGGAGAATGCTCCTGCAGCATTAGTCGGGCTTTTCTCAGGCCGCAATGTCGGGAAGCAGCTGGTTGTTGTTGCCCATGAGTAGCCATTCTTGAACTTGCACGAACTTCAAAAGATTTAGAATCAAATAAATGCATGTCTTGATCAAGAAATCTGTTTTTGCCTTTCAGTCAATGGATTCTGTATGCCTATTTGGGCATGGAATTGTATATGTTGACATTGGTTGATAATTGAAGTAGAAATCCATACAGTTATGGTACTCTGATGACAGAATGACTCGGTTGTTAATTCATTTCGTTCTACACAATCATAATAGAATTTCTTCTCTGCTGAATTGATACTTGAGTTGTTGACACTTGAGTTGAACTTTGATGGTAGATTTTCTATGAACTGAATATTGTTGTGGCTGCAAATTTCTTCAAGTTCTATAGTGCTGACAAGGGATGGTATATATTCTTCTGACTGGAGCTGGAATATCTAATTACAGAGGTTTAAACAAAAGAATGAAAGTAGATTCTGTTATGATGTTCAAGTGAAGGGGAGTATATTTTATTTGTGGGTTACAAGTGGATCAAGTTTGGGTTGGCTTGTACAAGATCCAGTTGAGAACCCATTTTAAAGTTGCACGATATGCATATGCAAAACCACCAAGACATTTAAGGTGTGTACCCAAATCAATATTCCATAAATTATCATATTAGAATTGGATTTTTAATCTTGAATTATCCATGTTTTCTTTGTGATGTGAACTTTGTTAAGAATAAAATAGACATTGATTAAATTTTCTTGTTCAGACTGATAGTTTTCTTCCAATGTTATTTGTCAATACTAGACATGTCTATGCATCACAAGCAATGTTCATACATAAATTCGCACATCTGCGTAGATGCATGGCATGTATCTGGTTTGGATTCTCTTGGTATTTTATTTGTATTTAATAGAAATGAACTTTAATTCGAGGGACAATACCTTACCCAATAAACTACGAGACATTACCATCTATAGATCAGTTTCAGATAATCCAATCACAGGGCTAAATTGTTTCTAGAATCCACCAAAAAACATTGGTCACAGACATTTAAGACCACTGAACATTCAAAAAGCTTTGCTTTTAGTCACCCATGAGTCCATGACTTTGAGTCTTTAATGCACTTTATTTATGTTTTTGCTTTCATTGCTGGCATTCTTCAACACATTAGTCAATTTCCTAGCCCACTTACGTAGACTAGGATTAGTAATGACTAATGAGAATGAGATTGAGAACCAAAATTGGCCGCCAAAGAGGGAAAAAAGAGATCCTGCACTGAGCTCATCATCAGTTGTAAAGTCATGGGAGTTGTCCGAGCAAGGCTATCTTAAAATCCTTGTCGCTGCACCAAAAACCTAAAAGTCCAATTTTATCATTAAAGTCGAGAGATATATTTTTGTATTCTAACAGTTACTACGTGGATCCAAGCTATTTCCACGCCTCCTGTGCTGTGTCACTTTTCCATTTTCTATGTTCTTCATAAGATATCATATATGGTTTTCAGCTCAGGCGATACAAGATTGGGGATAGGTTGCTACAGGTTCTTGTCAAAATACACACTTATATATGACCATCACTCTCAGTTCTTCCAACTCTTGAAACTTCTGCAACTTCTCTCATACCCGCACACAGAGAGAAATGGCAAGTGAGAATGGAGTGGGAGAGGTGAAGCCCAACAAGAAGGTGATACTCAAGAACTATGCGAATGGTTCACCAAAAGAGAGTGACATGGAGATTGTCACCACTGAAACTGTTCGATTAGAAGTCCCAGAGGGATCAAACACAGTTATCTTGAAGAACCTCTACCTCTCCTGTGACCCTTACATTCGTATAAAGATGTCGAAGCATGACGAGCCCAAATTCCACCCTGAATTTGACCTTGGCTCGGTATATATATATTCTTACCTCAAAATCTTGTATGACTTAATGTTTTATTTTGTTGTTCCTGATATAGAAATTTGAATGTTTGGTGTATATGTTAGCTAATTTTCGGGACGGTTAAGTTTTTCTTTTGTTGTTTGCAACAGGTCATGAGTGGGCTTGGTGTCGGTAAAGTTTTAGATTCTGGGCATCCAGATTTCAAGGTTGGTGATTTTGTGTGGGGGTCTACAGGTTGGGAGCAGTATAGCCTCATAACATCCCCTGACAAACTTTTCAAAATCAAATACACTGATGTACCACTTTCTTACTATACCGGACTCCTGGGTGAGTTATGTATGATTCACGTTGTGATTACATGTTTTCTCTTCCTTGCTGATTTTTCTGTGGTATCTTGATATTTTTAGAATATTACAGAACAGCTGCTCATTTTATTGTATCTTTAGCATATACTGATAAGACTTTCCATCAAGTCTTCTATCATGTCTTCTTGAATCATTTTTCTGAGAGAAGAAGTTTCTGTGTTCAGTTTTTTCTTGGGTACACTTTTTCTTGAACAACCTTACCTGTTTATTCTTTTTTGGTAAATGTGACTTTGAAGAAAATGGTTTTCTTTTGATATTGGATTTGCCTATGTAAATATGCACCTTTGAGGACAACAATTAGTTCCCTCCATGCACAGGCCTCATGACTTTGTTATAAATTTTGGATCCTTCATCTTGGTCATCATGCATTAAAGAGCTTGCTTAGCAATAACTTGAAGGAATGTTTTCTTGAGCTCCTTGGATTTTGCAAATTAGATTTGTTTTCTTAGAAAGTCTAATATTCTCTCAATAGGTGACCAATTCAAGTGAAGTATTACTTGCACTGATATTAGACGTATGCCACTTTTGCTCTGTACCAGCATAAAACATTTAGACCTTTTCCTTAACAACAATCCATTAATGGTAATGATTTAGTAATTTGTAGATTGGTACTGTCCTGATGTCTGAATTGTGAATTTTTTGTATATTACACCTCTAGTTGTGTATCATTTGTCATTTGTGTCTGTTCATATTGTAAATATGCCCAGACTTTTGTCCATGTAGAGAAGGGCAGAAAACTTGGAGATTTTGTTTTTCTTTTGAGGCGAACTCAGAGATATATGTTTGACTTCTTAATTCATGTTTGCAAGTGTGAATGGGTCCCTTGTCTGTATAAGAAAAAGAAATTACTTGAGGACAATTTATCAGCAACCATGAAAGTCTGATCTTCTTATATCACAAGACTAACGGTCATATATCAACTCTGTTGCACTTGCTTGATAACTGAGTCCACATATTGCTGCACATCAAAACCTTTCTAATTAAATTCGACATGCTAGGATGAATTATATCATAACTTCATGCTTATACTATAAAAGTCCATGCCACTACATCAAAAACTCTAAAATTAAGGTGAAGGTAGAGGTATTGATATTTAACACGTCCCCGCAAGTTGAGCGCTCTTTTTAATGGGCCGAAATCTGATCTTTCTTGCGCTAGCAGTAATTTTATTTTTAAATCCACTTTAAATGCGCGCCCGATAGGAATTGAATCTGAGTTGCTCTGATACCATACTAAAGTTAATGCAACTACACCAAAACTCCAAAGATAAAGATAGGGTTGAGATATTTATATTTTAACATAAACATTTGGGAGTTCTTTTTCATTTTCTGTTCAATGAGCTTGCACCTTTTAGCCATTAACAATGATCTTTATTGATGTATCAATCTGAACCTAGCTCAATATTTTATATTAACAAAAAGTAGTCAAAGTTTTGATCAGCATAGTTTCCCTAGTAGTCACTTTGCTTTGCTTTGCCATAGCTTCTTAACATTTCCAGTTTGTTTGCAGGCATGCCAGGATTAACAGCTTATGCTGGGTTTCATGAGGTCTGCTCTCCTAAAAAGGGGAGTATGTTTTTGTATCATCTGCCTTAGGTGCTGTAGGCCAGCTTGTTGGGCAGTTTGCGAAACTAATGGGTTGTTATGTGGTTGGATCTGCTGGATCTGATGAAAAGGTACGTTTGTAAGTTTTTATTTTTTTAGAACACAGAAAATGGGTTTTATTTTAAGAAAAATGATGTAAAAATAGGTAGTATGCATGCATTCTCACTTATGCACAAAGATGGTGAAATTGTTTTTGAGAGAAAAAGAGATATGAGAGTTCTCTCCTTTAAATTATATTTATAGATACATGAAATTTAATCCTACTCCTACTCTTATACTACTCCTAATATAACATATACAATTTCTTATACAAACCACCTAACATTCCCCCTCAAGCTAGAGTATATATATAATACATTCTCAGCTTGTCACAAATAAAATCAAATTGTGTCTTTCTTTGAGGCTTCGTAAGTACACCTGCTAACCGTATGAAAGAAAAGCTTGAGTAATTCTCTTTTATCTTCTGATGTATTAAATGGCAATTCATTTCAATGTATTTTGCGAGCCCGTGAAATACTGATTCTTTAGCTATGTAAATAACAACTTGATTGTCATAGCATAACTTCATAGGATATTCTGGAGCAAAATCAAGCTCAATCAAAAAATATCTGACCCAAACCAATTCACAAGTTATATTCACCATCGTAGAATCTCTAACTCCGCACTAGATTATGACACCACACTTGCTTCTTGCTTTTTCTTCACACAAGATTTTCTCTAAAGAAAATGTAAAATCCTGTGGTAGATCGCTTATCAACTAGTGATCATGCCTAATGAGCATCTAAGAAACTAGTAACTTTGTTGTGTCCACAATCTAATATAGAAGTCATCTTTCAGGAGCCTTCTTTAAATACCTGAGAATCTGGTGCATCCAAATGAGTGGTCCTACGTGTTGAGAGAAACTGACTCACATCAAATGCAATATCAGATCTATTTACGGTTAGATAGTTTAGCTTACCCACTAGCCTTCATTACTTGTCAGGAACATCTAAGAACCACCTGATCTGGTAGCAGCTTGACTTTAGCTTTCATGAGTGTATCAGTAGCTTTGCACCCCAACATACATGTCTCAGAGAGTATATGAAGCGCATACTTCCTCTGTGAAAGTGTAATTCCCTGCCTGGATCTAGCTACTTCAATACCTAAGAAGCACCATAAAGATCCAAAGTCTTTTGTTTGAAAATACTTTTGCAAGTAGCACTTCAGATCTGTAATCTCCTGCGCATCATCACCAATGATAATGATATCATCCACATACACTATAAGGAGTAACATCTTCTCTTGATACTATCACCAAAACATAGAGTGATCTTCCTGAGAACGAGAAAGATAAAAGCCTGAACAATCGAGGCAAATTGTCCAAATTAAGCTCTCAGTGGTTACTTTAATCCATATAAAGACTTCTTCAGTATGCACACCTTTTCTGACTCCACTTGAGCAACAAAACTAGGTGGTTGTTTCATGTAAACCTCCTTACCAAGAACACGATAAAGAAGTATTTTTAACATCCAACTGATAGAGAGGCCAGTGATGAGTGACAGCCAAAAAGGTAAGAATCCGTACAAATGTCACCTTTGCAACTGGCGAGAAGGTATCTTGATAATCCATGTCATATACCTGAGAATAACTTTTGGCAACCAGACGAGCCTTCAAACGAGCCAATAATCCATTGGTATTTAGCTTCATAGTGTACACCGACATCCAACTGCCTTTTCACATGGTGGAAAAATAACAAGATCCCAGGTTTCATTCTGTTCTAGAGCTAGCATTTCTTTCACGGCACCCTTCCAACTTGGGATAGACATGGCTTCTAATGCAGACTTGAGAACAGAATATGAGTGCAAAGAAAAAAATAAATACATGACAGGAAGGATATAAGTATGAATAAAATACAAAGTGAGAGATAGAATGAGATGTGCAAGTGTGTTTACCCTTATGAAGAGCAATAGAAAGATCATCATTAAAAATATTTTCAAAATCAGAAGTTTCACTATAGATGTATTCTCACTGGTTTGTGTTTCAGAAATTAGAATAGCAGAACATATTAGCACCAGTGTAGTAGAAATACATCTTGTGAAGGTTCTAGTTGATTCTTCGAACCATTGAGTGGGTTTTGATTCTCTATGTACAGGTGACAATGTACCCAGATTTATACCAATCGACGATGGAGTATGCACAACTGGTAGATCTTGAGCAAGAAAAAATATATTTTCATTCTCGGACTCTAAGGAAAAATACTCACTGTCAAACCTGAATTTAGACTCAAAAACTGTGACATCAGCTGAAATAAGAAAATGATCTAGTGAAAGACGAGAACACTGATATCCTTTTTATGTTTGAGAATACTTAAGAAAAATATATTTGAGAACAGGAGAATCTAGTTTAGTTTTATGAGGATGATTGTTTTGAACAAAACACTTACACTGAAAAATCTTTAGTGGCATGGAAAAAATAATTTTGAGGACATAAAATTGAATACAACATTTGATTTTGTAAAATAAAAGAAGAAATTCAATTAATTAAATAACATGCTGTAAGAACTGCATCACTCCAAAAATATTTAAGCATTTCCCTATGAATAAACAATATGCGAGCAGTTTCAAGCAAATGACAGTTTTTACATTCAGTGATACAATTCCGTTGAGGAGTGTATCACATGAGGATTGATGAAAAATATCATGCTTATTCATAAAATTTGTGAAAAATAAACTAAAATACTCTTTAACATTATCAGATTTTAAAACTTTCACAAAAGTGTTAAATTGAGTTTTAATCTCAAAACAAAAATTTTGAAATATAGAAAAGATTTCAGAATGAGATTTCATGAGAAAGCCAAGTAATACGTGAGTAATCATCCACAAAAGTAATAAAATACTAAAAATCAAATTTGTACTTTATTGATCATGGATCCCATACATCCGAATGAACTAAATCAAATGGGTGATTAACCCTTTTATTGACTCGATTAGTATAAAATATTTGATAATATTTTTCTAATTGACAAGACTCACACTCTGAAGGTTCAGTTTGACTAGACTTAGAAATCAAAATTTTTAAAACCGATAAAGAGAGATGACATAACCGATAATGATGCCACTGATTTGGATATCAGGTCTAGGTAATACAATCCGTCTTTCTCATGCCCGGTGCCAATCATCTTCTTCGTTCTAAGTTTCTGAAATTCACATACCAAATAATTTAACGCTCCAGTAATCTTACTAGCTGATAGTAAACTGAAAGAAAAGTTTAGAATATAAAGTATAGATGATAAAGATAAAGATAAAGCAGATATAGCATTAGCAAGCCCTATATCTTGAACAGGAAAAGTAGAACCATCGGCCAATGTAGCAGAGGAAAAAGAACACATAGAATCAAGAGAGGACAAAATACTTTTGTTCCCAGTCATGTGATCAGAATCTCCTGAATCTATAATTCAAGTAAGAAAACTAAATGAAATAAGAAATGCAATGGGGTTACCTCTATGAGCTAAAGTGATTGTGAAAGAAGGTGGAGTGGATGATATCTGTAACTACTGGAACAACTAATACAATTGCTCCTTCATCTGCTCCTCACCAACGGATGCCATCAGATTGCTTCTCTTGAGATGTGGCTACATGAGCAGATCGAAACGACTACTTCTGCTTCTTTTGTAGTAGTGGGTAGTTATACTTGGTGTAACCTGACTCTTTACAATAATAACAATAGATCACTTCTCCTGCTCGTCCTTCTAAACGACTACCACCATGTCCTCTTTCACGGCCTCTACCTCCATAATCACTCCCCGGGTTTCTATCTCCTGTTGCTTTGCCTTAGACTGTAAGAGTAGAACGATTTTGGGTCTCCATGATGGCTAGATTTTGTGACTCTGGAGGAACAACTTCACATAAAAATGGTGGGTAACACATTCAGTCGAGCCTTTGAAAACTTTGGATGCAATGCTCCTAAGAAAACAAGGATCGTCATCTTGTTCCACCTCTTCTGCATCTTCTTCACATCAGTTGTGATAGGAAAAATCTCTTTGACCTCTTCGAAAAGTTTGTTGAAGTCAGCATAAAATTGGACTAATGTTCGACTTTCATGTTTACTCCTGAATGACCATATGCTTGACTCGAGTTACTGCCTCTTGAATACAATCTATCTAAAGTAAATCTACATCTCTTTTACAGTCTTGCAATATAGAACCATATCTCAAACATGAAGCTCTATGTTATTTAAAATCTTCCTAGAAGTAGTGCATCGTCTTGCTTTCAGGTCCGTGTCTTTGGATCGGGGGAATCGTCAGTCAGGTGTTTATTCTTAGCTCTCTCAGTAACATATATCGCAAAACTCATTTTAACTGTAAAAAGTTGTCACCATTCAATTTTCTATCATTGATCTTCCAAGATACAGGCTCAAAAACTATTGGCTTTATCTCGTCATTCATCACTCATAACTCACAAAAACAAACAAAAGAATAACCAAAAATTACAAAAACGCTCAAACCAAAGCCCCAAAAATCACAAAGATGCTCAAATCAGAAACCTAAAGCAAACTCTAACTCAAAACTTTCAATACAAACATAGGTTTTAACCACCCATCCCCAAGAAAAACCACAAAGAAGAGTTTTTTTTTTTTTTAAGAGTCTGTTGTGTTTGACCCCTTTTTTTTAAAGAAAATTCTGTTAACTAACAGAATATAGAGAGAGGGAAAGAACCAGAAGGTGGAGATCATAGTGATTGCAGAGTGAACCAAGTACGTTGTGCAAGAGCTGATCGGTATGGGTTCGTGACGAAATTGATTTGGGTCGAAGTCGAAGCAGGTTGGGTTGGGTTTAGGTCAAAGTCGAAGGCAGGTTGAGATGGCTATGGGTAGGATCAGGTTGGGTTGAGGTCGAAGTCGAAGGCGAAGAGAGTCGTGGTTGAGTTGGTTGCTGAAGGCGAATTCGAGAAGATGGTTTCGAAGTCGATGCGGTTTGCTGAAAGCGATGGTTTTGAAGTTGATGCAGGTTTTGTTGCTGAAGACAACTTGGAGGCGGAGCGGATGATGGCGAGGTTGGGTTGAGAGGGTGATTGGCTTCGAGGCGAGTTCGTGGCAGAGCGGACGATGGCAGGGTTGAGTTGATTGGCTTCGAGGAAACTTTGAGGCTTGTTGATGATGATGCTGTCGATGCCAGGAGAAGAAGCACAGATGTTTGCGCTCACTAATTTGTTTAACATACCCAACAGATTTTTGCACCCATAATATTGATAAACCCCCCCTCAAAATTTCTGAAATACCCTTTTAAAGTAAATACTTTAACTTTTTTTTTCATTGAACCCAAACTACCCCCATCACCTTCACTACTTTCTCTCTCTCCCCCTCTCTCACAAAATTCGAATCCCTCGTCAACCATTATCGAACCCCATCATCCAGCAGCTCTCATTCTCCTCTCGTCGCCCCTCTCGATTGTCGTCCTCCGTTAGGTTAGAGATATTGAGTATGTAGGGTTAGATTATTTTAATCTATAACTTATGATTTTTCTATGATTGGTATCTGTTGGTTTTGGGTGATTTTAATGCAATTAAAGATGATACAGAGCAGTGTGGAATAAGGTAATATCGATGCTGCTACCACGAATTAATTGGATCCTTATAGAGGATTGGATAATTATAGTTGGAATTCTTTGTTTCCCGAATAACTTCATCTATGTGCTTGAGTGCATCGGGTCGAATCAGTCTCCTCCTATTCGCCTCTCTTTACATTTTGATAGAAAAATTCAATTTGAGAAATACTTCTCTAACAACTCTCAGTTTATGCAATATTCATCCTCAGTCTGAAACTTAACAAGAAACTATTTGAATTTTAGGATTTAGGAGAGATGTACCTTTTTAAGATTTTTTTAATCAACAGTTGGGTTTCTTAATCATTAAAAATGATTATGCTATAGTGGGTATCTTAATCATTGGGTGGGTGTATTAATTCATATGGAGGTTTAAATTTATAATTTTAAGTAAATTTAAAGGTATTTTAGTTTTTTATTTAGGGTTATAATGGTCTATTAAATTTTTACAAATTTTATTGGGTGTGTTAATCAAATTGGTGGGTGCAAATTTCCGTGCCTCAAGAGAAGAAGAAGAGGGGGTGGATTGGTGTTGAAGAAGATGTAGGGGATAGTCGTGAAAGAAGATTAGAGATTAGTTGGATGGCTCTGATGCCATGAAATTGTTTTTGAGAGAAAAAAAAGAGAGAGTTCTCTCCTCTCAATTATATTTATAGATACATGAAATTTAAATCCTACTCCTACTCTTGTACTACTGCTAATATAACTCATATACAATTCCTTGTACAAACCATGGAAAGAAGCTAATTGGACATAAACAACTGCAAAAGAGCTCAAAAACATCAAAATGAATAAAATGGCTCCTCTATGTGCCTGTCCCCAAAAGTTCCAGCCCTCCCCTTAGTAATCACATGAGGAAAGAGGAGGTGTCGATTATCGTCTTTGATGGGTATGTGGAGAGAATGGGTCAAGTTTTATTGGAGTAATCCCAACCAAGGTCGAAGATGGGAGAGTCTCTACTGGACTGAAGCCCATTTCGATATCTTAAGAAGCCTTAGTTGTTGACCCGATGACATCTTGATGAACCAATTATTAAGGGGGTTTACCAAGCCTTGTGGGCAATTGTCAAGGACGAACTACAGACTTGGTTGCTCACCATGACAATAACCGTGCAGACTGGTCAGGGAGGTGCTCATGACAAGCATGAAATGCAACTTAGGGATGCAAGGAGTATAAAAGGGGAGAGGTCATGAGCCGAGACGCATCAGAAAGCTGTGCACACCCATGTTACATGTAACACGAACGCCCCGACACAGGCACCATACGACACGACATACCGGCACACAACAAATTCTAAAAGTTACATTGAAAATAGAACTATCGTGTTTGATATGTATGATCGACACCTTTGTCCGACACGACCCATAGGTGTTTTGTGTTTCTTAGGTGCACGTAGACTCTCCTTTCCTATCTCATTCTTTTCAGTTTTACCAAGCAGTGCCTTAATTAATCTCGCTAAGATTTGTATTAATTTGGAAAGGTGCCGGGAAGAAATATTAATAATCTTTGTAAAGTGAGGGATTAAGAAGTGAGTAGAAATGATGATGACTTCAAGTCCGAACGATAGGTTAGCTCTGATTGGGAGATTCCTTTTGCCTATTGAGGATTTTGCTTAGTTTTTCATGAATATTTTATTCTCATGGGTTGCACTTGTCCTAAAAAGCAATTTTCCTTTCTACACACTCATATGTATGTGCTCTTAGATCTAGGATTTATTGTGTGAGAAAAAGGTACTTCCTTTGTAAGATTTAAGGTGTGTCTGCAATTAGGATTTCATTGTTTCCACTATAGATTTATACCTCACAATTTTCATAGTGAATCTGACACATGATGTAAGGGGGGAAGCTAGGACTTGTGGTGAGATTAGAAAAAACTAGTCTAGGGTTTGTGAAAATTAGAAAAAAGATAAGATTTAGAGCACCACACCCATGTTAAAGATTCAGGCCTGACACCTTGGAGAGTCATTCTCTCACCTCACGCCACTCACATAAGATCCAAAAGAACCCCTCATTAAGATTTCAATCTCTCAATAACTTAATCATCTATTGATCGCAAGAAAAAGAATTACAAGAGCATAAATAGAAAAGAGGTGGCATACACTACTCGTACCTCAAATAAATAAAAAATTAATAAAAGAAAATATTACTCCCATTCCTAATCAAATATCTTTCAAACTCTTAAATCAATCTTCATCAATTCTCCCCTGGTTGGAGAAAACTGATCCTCGAGTTTTAAAGAAGATGTAGATGATTGTCCTTCAGTTCTCTATGATAGACATTATTTCAGATTAGGATGATGACTGAATTCAGAAATCAATAATCGGAGACTCACACCCAGAAAAATCTCTCACCCACTTCATGCATCACACATAAAAATTTTAAAAACTGAAAACTAAGTCTGTTGCCAATGGGTTTGAATTTCAAACGACTCAGATTGGAATGCAGCTTTTGGGTCCGAGTTGAGATAGCTTAGCGCGGCAGTTCGTAGAGATCGGGTCTATAGAGAACTCGAGTTGGGTTTGTTGATTGCAGATCCAAATCAAATCCGGTTTGGTAGTGCACTGGTGAAGTTGGCGACGAGATTGGTGAATGCAGGCAAAATCGGCGACGAGATTGGTGGCTGTCATTGACGAGATTGATGGATGGAGAGGTCGAGGTCGAAGGTGAATCTAAGATCGAAGAAGAGGAAGAAGATTTTTTTTTTGGGTCGGTTACTATTCACGTGAACAATATTGTTCATGATGAACAATATTTTTTTTTGAAAATCAAAGATATCGAGAGGATGTCAAATCTAGGGTTTTTTTAATTTTGTGGAGGATATCAGGATTTTAGCTTTGGTACCAATTTGATACAAGAGAAAAGGGAAAAGTTAGGGCTTGTACTAGGATTGGAGAAAACTAATCTAGAGTTTGAGAAAACTAGGAGAATCTCTCCCATTTAATGCATCTCACATCAAAATAGAAATGAACCCCATTAGGATTTTAATCTCTCAAATAACTCAATCATCCATTGATCTCAAGCAAAAGAACTATATGAGTATAAATAGAAAAGAGGACATGTCCACTACTCTGCCTCAAATAAAAACAAATAAAAAGACTAAAAAAAAAAAAAAGACTACTCCTATTCCTAACCAAATGTCTTCCAGTCTTGGCTCGATCCTCATCAAAATCTCTCCTCCTTCGCCTATGGACGTGCACAAAAGGTTGAATCATGTAAATCTATGTCCCTTTCCTTTCCTCAATTTTTCTTATTTGATGCTTGGTCGGAGTGTGTGATCTTGGATTTTGTTGTAATAGTACTAGTATGTGAGAAAGAGAATGAATTTCATTCGGGAGCACTATTAATGTACTTTCTTCCAATATGATCATACAGGGAATTTCATGTTTTTGACAATTATAGGCAAGAGAAACATGGTTTAATTAATGTGGTTAGGAATGTACTTTTGTGTCATTAATCTAATTTGTGATAGTGATGAGCTAATATGTCCCATAACCTAGAATAATAGGTGTGATCCTTCTTATGAATGATATTTTTTTTTCCCCCTTTT
>JAVJIF010031041.1:0-62417 GCA_038442645.1 Agave tequilana | reverse complement strand
GGGAGATTATGTTGTGTATATATGGATATTACTAAGATAAGAATCCTATGATATAATCATACTAAATCTTAACTTTTAGATCTGGAATCACTTCTTAACAGGCAATTTCTATGTAGAGTAGTCGACTTGGTCCCTGGGATAGTCGACTAAAAGTGCGATAATTAGGCAGATACACTGGCTGGATAGCAGGATTAGTCGACTACATATAGACTGAAGTCGACTATCCCAGATACAGAGAGCAAACAGAAAGTTAACAATCTGTTTTTGACAGTTTTAGTCGACTATAGTCGACTTACTAGTCGCTAATATTTTGGATTAGTCGACTACACCAGGAGGGTAGTCGACTATAGGTGGCATCCAGAGAGTAACACAACTTTTTGACCAAGAATTAGTCGACTATAGGAACTTTAAGTCGACTAGTACTTGAGTTAGTCGACTATACCAAGAAGGGTAGTCGACTACATAAATTCCTGGCTGTTAGTAAAGAAGTAGGTAATGTGTGAAGCAAAGTTGTCGACTATAGCTTCAAATTAGTCGACTTACAGTTAGCCTTAGTCGACTATAGGGTGCCTAGTCAACTAGTAAGGCCTTATTACTGTGTTTGGTTTTGGTTCCTGGATATTATAAGATCCTATAAAAATAGTATAACGACACACATGTCAACCGGATAATTTAGCCAGTATACCTACTTGATAGGCATATTTAACTATTGTTTTACTCACTGAGCCGTCAAGCTCACTCTATTCTAACTCCACCCACAGGTTTTGGACAAGGGCAAGGGACCCGCTTAAGGGCAATTGTGCGGGACAAGCGCCACCAGAATCATCACTTTATTAACTACTTTTGTTATGTATATAATTTTGTATAACATGCTACTCTTAGTTGAGTGTTACTCTTGACTTGTAATTCTTATAGGACCCTAGTGTTGGACTCTTACTTTATGTATATATATATATTTGACATGATAAATGTAGACTGTGTTCTTATGGATCATTGAACTATATGGTGTTAATATGATAAGTCTCGAATAGATCATACATGTTATCTTTAGTGGAAATTCTGATGTATAGTGAAGAGTTCTGATGATTATATTGGAAGTATTATACCTTGATGGTTCGCACGCTTGGATTGTACGAGATAATTATGATAAAATGGAAAAATTTTAACTGGGACCGTTACAGTTGGTATCAGAGCAAGGTTTAGAAGTAGAAAGAGTAAGAGATGATGAAATGTTAGTTACACGTGCAGACATGTGATCATAATTAAGTAGTTGCATTAGGTGTCAAGGGATGCATTAATTATCTATTGAATCTGAGTTATTCTAAGGACATGACTTTATGAGTAGACTAAGGATAAGTATAGTTACCAGTGTGTCTATTTATGTTGCTTCTTGATGATAGCCGCATGATTGAGACTATTTCATGGACTTGAGATTGATACGACCTTTTGTTTACATGTAGATGGGGGACTCCGATGTATTCTGGCCAGTTCTAATTCCGATAGCTCGAGTGAGAGCTGGGTGGCGGATTCCATGGATTGGGGGTACGAGTCGGACGAAACTGATCCACGGAAACGATTATGCCCCTAAATTGGGTAGATTATGAGGAGGTTGAGTCACAGGCATCTAATGAGCCTGAACCAACCAATGTTGACACAGAAAGCTTTGTGGGAGATTCACTTGATATAGCAGTGACAGAGCACTCTAGCTAGCGATTAAAGAAGAAACCCGAAGGGGATTTACATATGGAGGCGTCTTTTGGAACGAAACGTGGGAAGAGGATATGGACCTTTATGATGACTTAGACGACTGGTGCTGCGCCGGGGACGAATCACCAGAAGAAGACCCCGAGGAAGATAGGATGATAGCAGCAGCACTAGCGGAGATTCTAGTGGGGATACTCTACCCTACGAAGGGTGAACCTTAGAGCCGGCACTTTTGATGTATATACTGTATAGGCCTAGTATGTTAGGTGATGGATATCCTTAGGGTTGTTGTATGTACCCTGGCATATATCTTATGAATGCACATGGGTTAGTCTGGATGTCCAGGAAGAAAGACATGTCAGTATAATACCTTTTGTATCCATGATGGATGTATATATATATATATATATATATATATATATATATATATATATATATATATATATATATATATATATATATTATATATATATATAAAACAAGTTGCTTGTTTTCAAAAGTGATGTTATTAACATGATTGTCTGAGACTAAAGTTTTACCCAATGTATTCCTATATTGTGTAGTATGTTGATTAGACGCTCTTTTTTTATAGGGAGAACAAATGGATTTGAACCAACTACCCCCTGATGAGTCCCTGTCGCTCGATACGCACACTATAGTGAGATGGGGAGTGCACCCCCCGTGAACAATGATGGAGACTCTGAAGTTCAAATGAGAGGGAATGAGGGAACTCCAGGGGTAATGCCGAGTGGCTCGCACAACTAATGACCAGAGCGAGCGTAACAACTCCCCACCGAGCACTGGAGCAGTTTCAGAAGATGAAACCGCCCGTATTTGAAGGAGAGGCGAACCCCTTACAAGCCGAAGCATGGCTTCTTCAAATAGAAAAGATCCTAGAAGTTATGAGCTGCACTGATGAACAAAAGGTGTCCTTCTCTTCTTTTATGTTCCAAAAGGAAGCGGAACATTGGTGGAGGGCAGTGAAGCATAGTATGAAGAATACAAGGGAATCAATCACCTGGGAATTCTTGGTGAACAAATTCACTGAGAAATACATTCCGGAGACATCCAGAGATAAAATGGCGACAGAATTCTTGAAACTACGTCAAGGTTCTATGAATGTATCCCAGTATGATCAGAAATTCACTCAGCTATCCAGGTATGCTGATGCCTTGGTAAGGAGTGAAGCAGAAAAGACAAAGAGGTTCGTAAAGGGCCTAAGATCGGATATTTGTGGCCGACTAATTCCATTACAACTGAGGAATTATCTCCAGGCAGTAGAAAGAGCTTTGGAGGTAGAAATGGACATACAAGAAGGTCAGGGAGACTGGGTGGAAGGAACTCCCAATTCTAACGCCCCCGTTATCAAGGACCTCCAATGATGACGGCATCAGGATCCACCAGTAGCAAAGGGCCTGGGTTTAATACCACTTTTCATAGAGGAGGAGGGCCAGAGGCGGGAGAACATGGCTGAGAAACAGAGACACCCCTCGAAGACACAAGCTACCTCTCTGCGTCCCATCCCAGAATCTCGGAGGCTCCCTGGTGTCAGAAGTGCAGAGTAAACCATTTGAAAACTGCCTCTTTGACAGGTCTTGTTTTAATTGTGAGAGGTGGGACATCTAAGGAAGAATTGTCCGACACTGCGTGGAAGCTAAGGGCCGAGTAGAGGAAGTGGAAGGCCGACCATGAGGACGAATCCTCCCAGAGGATAAGCCAGTAATGCCCCACGTCCTGCTGCAACCCAGTCATCGGTTCAGCAACCTCAGGTGCAAGGCAGAACCTTCGCATTAACCCACCGGGAAGCAATGGCCTCGAATGCAGTGGTGGAAGGTATGATCTCCGTATCAGGACATATTGCTCATGCATTATTTGATCCTGGAGCTACTCATTCATTCGTATCTAGTGCTTTTGCTCATAAACTAAATCAAGTCTCAAAACCCCTAGGATTTCAATTGGCTGTGTCCACGCCTATAGGGGAAAATCTGATAGCTAGCACTAGATATGCGAATTGTGAGGTAATAATTGGAGAAATGAAGACATCCATTGATCTGATTAAGCTAGGTGAAATGGAGTTCGATGCCATACTAGGAATGGACTGGTTATCTGCCTGTAGTGCTCATGTGGATTGTAATAAGAAGAGGATTATCTTTAAAATGGAAGGGACTCCGGAATTTATTTTTGAAGGAGAAAAAGTTAGTGGTGATATACCTCACATATCAGCCATCAAGGCCACCAAGTTAATGAAGCAAGGGTGTCAATGATTCCTGGCTTCGGTATTGGATACCACCAGGACTGATACAAATATTAAGACTATTCCATTGTGAATGAGTTCCCTGATGTGTTCCCGGAAGACTTGCCAGGCCTGCCCCCAGATCGGGAAGTAGAATTTACAATAGATGTAATACCCGGTACTGCCCCAATTTCTAAGGCACCGTACCGTATGGCCCCTGCAGAAATGAAAGAACTTAAAACTCAATTGCAGGACTTATTAGACAAAGGGTTCATTCGGCCAAGTGTATCTCCCTGGGGAGCACCTGTACTATTTGTAAAGAAGAAGGATGGGAGTATGAGACTATGTGTTGACTACCGGGAATTGAATAAGGCAACTATCAAGAATAAGTACCCTCTTCTTCGAATTGATGACTTATTTGATCAACTTCAAGGGTCTTGTGTATTTTCTAAGATAGACCTTAGATCAGGATATCACCAGTTGAAGATCAAACCTGAAGATGTACCCAAATCAGCTTTCCGGACAAGATATGGACACTTTGAATTTCTAGTCATGCCTTTTGGACTCACTAACGCCCCGGCAGCATTTATGGACTAAATGAATCGGATTTTTCAACCATATCTAGACCAGTTTGTAGTGGTATTCATTGATGATATTTTGGTCTATTCAAAGAATATAGAAGATCACAAGAAACATCTTAATATTGTCCTTCAAATCTTGAGAGAGAAACAACTCTATGCAAAATTGAAGAAATGTGAATTTTGGCTAGAACAAGTAGGGTTTCTTGGCCATATCATATCTAAGGAAGGAATATCAGTAGACCCGGTAAAAATTAAAGCAATCCGAGACTGGCCTAGACCCACTAATGTTACTGAAGTTCGAAGTTTCTTGGGATTAGCTGGGTACTACAGAAGATTTGTAGAAGGATTTTCTCTGATTGTAGCACCAATGACTCAATTAACTAGAAAGAATAAGAAGTTTGCCTGGGGAGAAGATCAAGATAGGAGCTTCCTGGAGATTAAAGCTAGACTGACATCTGCTCCTGTCTTAACTGTACCTTCGGGGACTGAAGGATTTGTCATCTTTAGTGATGCATCAAAACTGGGGTTGGGATGTGTGTTAATGCAACATGGAAAAGTCATTGCCTATGCATCCCGACAATTGAAGACCCATGAAAGAAATTACCCCACTCATGACTTGGAATTAGCCGCTGTGATCTTTGCTTTAAAGATCTGGCGACATTATTTGTATGGAGTGTCTTGTGAAGTTTTTACTGATCATAAGAGCTTAAAATACATCTTCACGCAAAAGGAACTGAACATGAGGCAGAGGAGGTGGTTAGAACTAATGAAGGATTATGATATCACTATTCAATACCACCCTGGGAAGGCCAATGTGGTGGCTGATGCTTTGAGCCGAAAATCAGGAGGGGCCCTGGCCGCCTTGATGACTCGTCAAGAAAGAGTCCTAAGAGATCTAGAAGAAATGCAAATAGAAGTGCGAGTCATTGATCCTTCTAATTCTGAGTGTAAATTGAATCAAGTAAGTATTCAATTTAATTTATACGACAAGATCAAAGAGGCCCAACAAGGAGATACTCAAATAAAGAAAATTATGAAGAAAGTGCAAGAAGGAGAACTCAAGGAGTTTCAAATAGAAGGTGATGTACTGCGGCTTGGACGCAGATTATGTGTGCCAGATGTAGCAGAGATCAAAAAAGAAATAATGAAGGAGGCTCATAGTACACCTTACACAGCTCATCCCGGAAGCACAAAAATGTACCAAGATCTGCGACATAACTTCTGGTGGGAAGGAATGAAGGTAGACATTTCAAATTTTTCCACAAATGTTTAGTCTGTCAACAAGTAAAGGCGGAACATAAGAAGCCCCCAGGTTTGTTAGTGCCTTTATCTATTCCCGAATGGAAGTGGAGTCAAATTGCTATGGACTTCGTCACTGGACTTCCTCGGACGTCCCAAAAACTGGATACAGTCTGGGTAGTGGTAGACAGACTCACCAAATCTGCCCATTTTCTGCCTATCCGGATCAATTATTCAATGGAAAGACTGGCTCAGGTATATGTCCGAGAGATAATTAGATTACATGGAGTACCTGAATCCATTGTATCAGATCGGGACCCAAGATTTCAATCCAGATTTTGGAAGAGTTTGTCCAAAGCTATGGGCACTAAATTGCAACTCAGTACAGCAGCCCACCCCAAACAGATGGACAGTCAGAAAGGACCATTCAAATATTGGAAGATATGTTGAGAACCTGTGTGCTAGATTTTGGGGGAAGTTGGGACAGCTATTTACCCTTAGTGGAGTTTGCTTATAATAATAGTTATCAGTCCACTATTGGTATGCCTCCATTTGAAGCATTATATGGGAGGAGGTGTAGATCACCAATCTGTTGGGAGGAAGTTGGGGATAGAAGACTGTTCGGCCCTGATGTAATTCAAGAGACTACTGAGAAGATCAAGCTAATCAAGGAAAGGATGAAAGCAGCCCAGAGCAGACAGAAAGCTTATGCAGACAATCGTCGCAGACCACTGGAGTTTGAAGTAGGAGATCATGTTTTTCTGAAGGTATCTCCAATGAAGGGAGTGAGACGCACCGGCAGTAAGAACAAATTAGCCCCTAGATATGTGGGTCCGTTTGAGATACTGGATAAAATTGGACCGGTTGCTTACCGCTTGGCCCTACCCCTGCCTTAGAACGGATGCACAATGTATTTCATGTATCTCAGCTGAGGAAGTATGTGCCCGATCCTAATCACGTCATCTCCCATGAACCCCTGCATATACTAGAAGATATGTCTTACGCGGAAGAACCAGTACAAATTCTTGATCGCAAGGAGAAGCAATTGAGAAGCAAAAATATTTCCTTGGTCAAGGTCTTATGGAGAAATCAAAACATAGAAGAAGCCACTTGGGAGCTGGAAGAGGAGATGAGAAAGGCCCATCCACATTTGTTTCAAGGTACGTTAAGTTTCGAGGACGAAACTTCCATAAGGAGGGTAGAATGTAACACTTGTCTTAAATAAAGCCTTTCCTTTCCTAAATAATCATAAAGGGAAATGGTATTAGTATGCATGCATGATATCTTAGTAAGCCATGCTTAGTATATGTGTATGTATGAGTAAGTATATACATAAGTATTTATACACTATGTATATAGGTATAAGAATGCCCATATGGTCAACCCACCACCATGCTCCCATGCTTGTACCTCATGGAGAGGGGAGAGGCATGGAGTAGATTAAACTTGATGGGATGTTTAAGGGACACATGGCACATTATTATGGAGGGTTAGAGGCTATAAATAGAGGGGATGAAGAGGACTAAACACTTTTGGATAAAACACTCTCTCTCTCTTCACAACCTCTCTCCCTCTCCCTCCTTTTTCCAGCAGCAGCAGCAGCAGCAAACAACAGCAGCAACAGCAAGCAAAAGCAGCAGCAACACAAGCAACAGCAGCAGCAACATCAAACAAAGGGCAGCAGCAACAAAAATCAGATTATACCACTTTAGGGGTGAGTAGAACATGTTAATCTTAATAATATGATGAGTAGAATGAAGTAGGAAATGAATAAAGCGTAAGAGATACACAAGTATTTGACCTTATGTATATTTCGGGGCATAGATTGTGATATCTAGAAATGCTAGTTACTTCACAAAGACTCGTATGTTTTAAGTTCCGCAATTACTTGCTACTTTTGTTTACGAATTCATGATATTCTTACATGTCTTGCATATGAATATTATATGATGGTATGATGTATTGGAGGAAGGGACCGGGTTGAACCGGAGGCGTAGAAGGGGAGATTTTATATATATGTAATGGAGGAAGGGACCGGGTTGAACCGGAGGCGTAGAAGGGGAGATTTTATATTTATGTAACGGAGGAAGGGACCGGGTTGAACCGGAGGCGTAGAAGGGGAGATTATGTTGTGTATATATGAATATTACTAAGATAAGAATCCTATGATATAATCATACATAAATCTTTAACTTTTAGATCTGGAATCACTTCTTAACAGGCAATTTCTATGTAGAGTAGTCACTTGGTCCCTGGGATAGTCGACTAAAAGTGTGATAATTAGGCAGATACACTGCTGGGTAGCAGGATTAGTCGACTACATATAGACTGAAGTCGACTAATCCCAGATACAGAGAGCAAACAGAAAGTTAACAATCTGTTTTTGACAGTTTTAGTCGACTATAGTCGACTTACTAGTCGACTAATATTTTGGATTAGTCGACTACACCAGGAGGGTAGTCGACTATAGGTGGCATCCAGAGAGTAACACAACTTTTTGACCCAGAATTAATCGACTATAGGGAACTTCAAGTCGACTAGTACTTGAGTTAGTCGACTATACCAAGAAGGGTAGTCGACTACATAAATTCCTGGCTGTTAGTAAAGAAGCAGGTACGTGTGAAGCAAAGTTAGTCGACTATAGCTTCAAATTAGTCGACTTACAGTTAGCCTTAGTCGACTATAGGGTGGCCTAGTCGACTAGTAAGGCCTTGTTACTGTGTTTGGTTTTGGTTCCTGGATAATTATAAGATCCTATAAAAATAGTATAACGACACACATGTCAACCGGATAATTTAGCCATGTATACCTACTTGATAGGCATATTTAACTATTGTTTTACTCACTGAGCCGTCAAGCTCACTCTATTCTAACTCCACCCACAGGTTTGGACAAGGGCAAGGGACCCGCTTAAGGGCAATTGTGCGGGACAAGCGCCACCAGAACCACTGTATTAGAAACTACTTTTGTTATGTATATAATTTTGTATAAACATGCGTACTCTTAGTTGAGTGTTACTCTTGACTTGTAATTCTTATAGGACCTAGTGTTGGACTCTTACTTGTATATATATATATATATTTTGACATGATAAATGTAGACTGTGTTCTTATGGATCATTGAACTATATGTGTTAATATGCTAAGTCTCGAATAGATCATACATGTTATCTTTAGTGGAAATTCTGATGTATAGTGAAGAGTTCTGATGATTATATTGGAAGTATTATACCTTGATGGGTCCCACGCTTGGATTGTACGAGATAATTATGATAAAATGAAAAATTTTAACTGGGACCGTTACAAGAAGAGTTGAACCAATTTGTAAGAAATGATGTTTGGGATCTTGTACAACGTCCTACTGATCATCCAGTTATCGGCACCAGATGAGTCTTTAAGAACAAACTCGATGAATCAGGTGAAGTCATTAAGAACAAAGCAAGGTTAGTAGCACAAGGATACAATCAAGAAGAAGGTATTGATTTTGATGAAACTTATGCACCAGTAGCTAGACTTGAATCTATTCGTATATTACTTGCTTTCTCATGTTTTATGAATTTCAAACTATATCAAATGGATGTTAAAAGTGCCTTTTTAAATGGAATTATTAAGGAAACTGTTTATGTTGAACAACCTCCAGGTTTTGAACATGAAAAATTTCCAAATCATGTTTTTAAACTTAAGAAAGCTTTATATGGTTTAAAGCAAGCACCCCGTGCTTGGTATGATAGATTAAAAAGTTTTCTTTTAAATTCTGATTTTAAAATGGAAAGAGCAGATACAACTCTTTTTATTAAACATGTTAATAAAGATATCTTAATCATTCAGATATATGTTGATGATATCTTATTTGGTTCTACTAACGATAACCTTTGTCAAGAATTTTCTAAGACCATGCAGAGTGAATTTGAGATGAGCCATATGGGCGAACTTACTTACTTTCTCGGTCTGCAAATAAAGCAAATGAAGGATGGAATCTTCATCTCCCAATGCAAATATGCTAAGAAACTTCTAAAGCAATTTGGCATGGAAAATTCTGGTCATAATAATACTCCCATGAGTACGACTACCTTTATGGACAAAGATGAAAATGGTAAGAATGTCGATCAGAAACTCTATCGAGGTATGATTGGTTCTTTACTTTATATTACTTCAAGTAGACCTGATATTATGTTTAGCGTATGCTTATGTGCTAGATATCAGTCAAATACTAAGGAATCACATATTAAGCAGTGAAAAGGATTTTTCGATACTTAAATAACACAATCAATTATGGTTTATTTTATCCAAAATCATGCACATTTGATTTATTATCGTATAGTGATGCTGATTTTGCTGGATGTAAATCTGATCGGAAGAGTACTAGTGGTACTTGTCACTTTTTGGGACATTCACTAGTATCATGGTTCAGTAAAAAGCAAAATTCTGTGTCATTATCAACAACCGAGGCAGAATATATTGCTGCTAGTGTTGCATGTGCACAAATTATATGGATGAAACAAACCTTACTTGATTATGGCATGACTATCACAAACTCACCTATTATGTGTGATAATACAAGTGCTATTAATTTATCTAAAAATCCTGTTCATCATTCACGTACCAAACATATTGATATTAGACATCATTTTTTACGTGATCATGCTTTAAAAGGTGACATTTCTTTATCTTTTATATCAACTGATATTTAAATTGCTGATATATTCACAAAACCTCTGAAAGAAGATACTTTTATAAAATTTAGAAGAGATTTGGGTATTTGCAATTTTTCCGATTTTTAAACATTTTTTAAGATTTTTTCAAAGGCAATTTTTACATAATTTAGTCGACTTACTATTTTTATTAGTCGACTTATAGAAGACTTAGTCGACCTGCATTTACACCCAGTCGACTCCTGTAACCAACAGAGACTTAACTTTCTGATTTTTCAAAAATTAGTCGACTATAGTAAATATCTAGTCGACTAGTCCATTTATTAGTCGACTAATATTACCCTGTAAGTCGACTAAAACTGTGAAACTTTGTTTTCTGATTTCGGATTTCCACTTCAAAACCCAACCCGATCTTTTAAGTCAAGGATCCGTTTACTCTCTCTTTTAATCCTAACCATTGATATATTTCCAGGATTGATCCTCACCCTTGATTCATTTCCTTACCTTACCAAAACCCTAGGTTTCCCATTTCCTTCTCATTTCCAGCCGAGCCCTAGTCGACCAGCAGCAGCAAAGGAGACAACTTTCTGCAGCCGCCTTCAACTGTGATTTCCTTCAAATTCCTCCACTTTACTTCCATATCTTGGTATAATCTTTCTAATTTCAGTCCTTTCCTTACTTATCTACTGTTATCTTGCATCAATTTTAGTTTCACCATGTCAAAATTCAAGAAAAACTAAGTTTACACCCTATTGTTGAAGCCTACCAAGTTGAAGCCTATCAAGTTGCAAGATTTTGATGATGGACAAACATTTTTACCTCATGATGATTGCTCTACCTCAGTTGAAGCCTATTGAAGATTATGAGTGCTTTGGATGTTTTTGTGTTACTTTAGAACATATGTGAAAAGCCTTGGTCACTTACACAAAAAATCCTTTCCAAGTCGACTTGACCACTTGATATAGTCGACTACCCATACTTAGTCGACTTGCCAAAAACCCTAGTCGACTAGACCATTCCAAACCAAATTTCCTAACTCTCTGTTTGGACCCTGTAATGACAATTAGTCGACTTGACTTTCATACCTAGTCGACTAACAGATACTCTAGTCGACTAACCCATTTTCCAAGTCAACTAATATCAGATACAAAATTTTTCCAACTCTCTGTTTCTGTCTGAAATGAAAATTAGTCGACTACACATTTTCCCAAGTCGACTAACACAGTTTATAGTCGACCAATCATTATTTTTAGTCGACTATATTCAGTTATCCAGAAACCTATTTTTCCAACAGACATATACCTAGTCGACTAATTGCTAAACCTAGTCGACTAATAGTTGAAGTTTTACCTAGTCTAGTCGACTAACTCAGTATCCTAGTCGACTATAGGCAGTTTCTGACTGTTGGACAGTTTCTCTTATCTGATCCATTTGGCAACGTTTTCCAACGTTTAAATTATCTGAATTGGTCCTATAACTACCCTAACCCTAGTCCTCAGCTATAAATAGGGAAGTTATTCCAAAGGCCAAACAACAATTCTTTTCCATCAGTTTTTCCAAAGAAAAATTCCAGAATTCCTGAAAACTGATTTCCAACTTCTGTTCTTCACCAAAAGCCATTCCATTAGTGAAGTGCTCTGAAGTTCATCTTTCCTATACTGTTCCTTGTCCACTACACATTCAGTATCAAGGCTATAGGAAAATCATTGTATTCATTCAAAGAAGATTTTGTACAAGGCGTCTTCTTGGGAGTAGAAGAAAGTTGTACAAGGCGTGTTCTCTTTGGTGTAAAGAGGAGTTGTGCACATTTGGCAAAGGGCGTTTGTCAAGTGGTGTACAAGGCATTGGTTGTGGGTGTACACAAGTAAAGAAAGGAAAATCTCAAGCATTTTACTTGGGGACTGGATGTAGGTCACAAGGACCGAACCAGGATAACTCTCGGGTGTTTGCGTTTGTATTTTCTGTGTTTATCTTGTGATTATTTTAATTTCTGCAAGTAGTTTGTTTAAATTTTTTATAAACACTATTCACCCCCCCTCTAGTGTTTGTGTTGCTTTGATTATAGATCCTACACCTATCATATGAGTCAAAAATGTCATCTGGTAAGAAAGTCCTACACAGACGAGTGATCAAAACGAGGTGCGAGTACTTTACACCGCGTGTGCGGGAGGAGTTGGAGATGATACTATGAAAAATGATCTTGTTGATACAGATAGTATGCTGCCTAGTCATCAGGTCGTGTATAATCTGCAGCACTGGCCTGTTAAAGGAGGTTGTGTGGTCCAGTCCTAAAATATTGCGTTTAATCTAGCGACCAACGCAATGTATATTTCTAAAGGTAGTACTGGCTTTGAGCCCCTATCCTGTTCCGTACAACGAGCCCCCATGACAGTCATGTAATCGATCAAAGGTAGGGGTTCGCTATGGTGTGGGTCGCAAGGGACATGTGTGAGTTCTTCCAGTAGAAGAAGCGTGACAATAATATCCTCAGTGGGCATGTGCACTAAGATTTGATATGTGTCAAAGTTTACTGAGGTGTGATCTATGAAATTGTAGAAAAGCTTGACTAGCTCAGGACAGTAATAAGCCTCTTGATCTGAATTATCATATATCAATGCATACGAATCTCACGCATGAATACGATCTAAAAATATATGCCCATAACCATTCACATCGTTAAGTATTCTAGCAAAATCTTTTTCAGCGAAAATAGACGGTGCCATGATAAATAATAGGAAGCAATGAAAAGGGGTACGCAAACCTCCCCGGACTACGTGGGGGAAAAACTCAAACGAAATTGCAGAGAGCAATCTGTGGTGGCAGCAGATGAATAGATTATAGATCTGGAGCTTTCAGACGGCCACAACAGCAAGGAATTTTGGCGGCGGCCCGGCTTCTTCAGTAAGGCCGCGGGCGTGCGGCAGGTGCCTTGGAAACGCGGCAAGGAAGTGGAGAGAGGGGTGCAGAAAAGTTTGGAGGGCGACGCTGGATGTTGGTGTTTCAGATCTGAGAGTGGAGGTAGGGTTTGGAGGAGAACACGGGAGGAGAGATATTTATAGGACGTTGAGAAGGACAAAATCCCCAAATTGCCTAAAGGGAAACTAGGAATTTACAACCCTAGGTTATTTGAAAAGAAAAGAGAGTGGGGGAAAGATGAAAACCCTAGGTGATATTTAGCACCTAAGTCCCACTTATTTATTCTTATTGTTATTTTTTTATTTATTTTTAAAGAAAATCCCAAATGATTTACAGGAGACATTGGGGAATGGTGTGAAATTACGTGGTCACATATAGACTGGGTCACAAATACCCAGTTCAATAACATTGTGTGACTCAGACTCCGTGGTGAAAAATGTCTTCAAGCGTTGACCATTCACTTTGAAAGTGTTACCATCTTTGGGATCAAAAATTTCAATGGCACCATGAGAAGAGACGTTCTGGACGATGTAGGAGCTTGACCACCTGGTTTTCAGTTTACCAAGAAAAAGGTGGAGTCTCGTGTTGTATAACAGAACTTTTTGACCCAAGACAAAATTTTTCCTATGAATTGACTTATCATGGAAAATCTTAGCTCTGTGTTTAGATATCCGAGCGTTATCATATGCATCATTTCGTAGTTCGTCTAACTCGGATATCTGCAACTTTCTCAAATCACCGGCTTTGTCTAAGTCCAAATTCAGTTGTTTTAGTGCCCACATAGCACGGTGCTCTAACTCCACAGGCAGATGGCAGGGTTTTTCAAATACAACTCGATATGGAAACATACCGAGGACAGTTTTGTAGGCGGTCCGATATGCCCAAAGGGTATCAATCAGTTTGATGGACCAATCCTTATGATTTTGTCCAACAGTTTTCTCCAATATCAGTTTAATTTGTCTGTTAGTGACCTCCACTTGCCCGTTCGTCTGAGGATGATAAGCCGTGGATAATTTATGAGAGATGGAGTACTTCACATTAAAGCTTCAAAAGCCCGGTTGCAGAAATGACTCCCGTTGTCACTAATTATCGCACGTGGGGCTCCGAAGCGAGAAATGATGTTTTTCCGTAAGAACTTGATGACAACTTGGTTATCATTTGTCCTAGTAGGAATAGCTTCAGCCCATTTAGAAACGTAGTCTACGGCAACCAAAATGTATTGGTTGCCATAGGACAGAGGAAAGGGTCACATGAAATCGATGCCCCACAAATCAAAAATTTCTACCTCAAGGATCGGTGTAAGGGGCATCATGTCTTTATGTGTGATCCGACCCATCATTTGACATCTGGCATAGAGCTTGCAGAAAGTATAAGCGTCCTTAAAGAGAGTGGGCCAATAGAACCCACTCTGAAGGACTTTCTCAGCAGTCTTACGTGGACCAAAGTGTCCACCACAAGCAAGTTTGTGACAAAATGTCAATACGCTGTGATGTTCGTCCTCAGAAAGACATTGAGGACACCTTCTAATTATCTGATCATGACAATATTTGAATAAATACGGTTCATCCCAAAAGAAAAATCGTACTTATTTCATGAAGCGATATTTGTCCTGACCGGACCAATTTGAAGGTGTTCGCCCGGTTACAAGGTAATTTGCTATATTAGCATGATTGAGTTACAACCTGCACACAAAATACAGTATTTCAGAACTTTAAAATAAAGAGTACAAGTGCTCAATTCTACCGCAATAGCAAGTGGCTATGCGGGTCGTGATCCACAAGGAGGGTTAGCGAAAGAAGCGTTCACGGTTTGTATTGAAATCTTTGTGAAGAAAAATGAAGGTTCTTCTTTGTTTTAAGAAATGAAAATGAAAAAGAGTTAGGTTAAGTTAGAAAGAAAGCGATAGATGGAGAAGATGGAAAAAATGCAGAATGATTATTTACAAAGAAATGGAAAAGGAGTTATGAAAGAAGTGGGTGATGGTGATTTAAACTAAAGAAAAAGAAAAGAAAGAATATTAAAGAAATACTTACCTAATTTGGTTGATGACTTACCTGGAACCCTTACATGTTCTACCTTACTTCGGAGGCGTTCAACGCATAAGCCATAGGATCGAGCTCAGTCCTCATTCGCATTATATCATCAAGACGAACAAGAATGAAGTGACACGGAGTCTTGAGGAGGAGAACATCATCATGAATTATCATTGGCACTCACATAAACATTGTTATACTTATGCTTCTAGATTCACTTGCATGCTCATCAAAACCAAAAGAGGTAAAGTAGAAAGAAGAAAAAGAAAACAAAAGTAAAGAGACGAACATAAAAAAAAAATAATTACCTTATATTGCGTGCAGAAACGATAGAAGAAAGGAGGAGGGTATATCAGTGTCATTCTCAACATAGGCCTCTCTCTTACTTACATGAATCTCAATCTAACCTAAGTTACATACAAATTAAAATTACATAAAAAGAAAACAAAAACCTAAACTAAAAAAATGGAAAAATGGACTAAATCCTATCTCTGCTTGGTCGTCCCCTGGAGGCTCTAAAATTTCAAGTATTTATAGGCAAAAACCCACCTACAGGATCATATGAAGATAGGGGGAGCAAACACTCCCCCTAACTCTCCAACAGAGCCGCGGAAACGCGGCTTTGGCCGCGTTTCCGCGGCCAAGGTGTGGCCAAGTGGTTACACCCTGTTGGTGGAGCTCCCCGGTTCCGCGTTCTGGCTTTATCTTTAGTTAGATTTCTCGTTTAAGTCCGAGATTTTGACGAAATGGCCTTTGATCTTGGCTTTAACTGATCGATTCAGGGAGGATTCTTCTCAATCGGTTTTCAACCTCTCTAATATGCCAAGATTTTGCCCTGATTCCTTAATTTCGAATTTATTCTGAATTAAGTCAGAACTTGGTGGGCTTTTGGGCTCATTTCTCTTCAGTCTCCTTTAGGAATGGGCCTGCAATAAATTAAACATTTAATTAGGAACATGCATGGTTTATTCTAAAATAAGTAGGAGAATATGATAATAAATGTGCAATATTAGTGACCAATCACACCCCCTTTACCTATCTTTTGCTCGTCCTCGAGCAAAACAACAAAACTATACTAAGGATTATTAGACCACTTTCGCAGGTCACGTGATTGCACTGAGCATGTGCAACAAGCCGTTAAACCTCTAGGTTTCCCTTAGAGGACGAGTTTTGTCTCGTGAGGGTTTTTAGTGGATTACACCCACAAAATCCATAAAGAAAGAGAAACAAAGAGTTAGTATTTTCGAAAAGTATTTTGAAAGAGAAAAATATTTGAAATATAATTGTAAGATTTAAGTAATCTATAAGTTATAGGAAAACTGAATTTTTCATTCCTAAACTTAGTCTCTATTCAAAAATTTGTTATCAATCAAAGTAAGGAGTCAAATTGTACTGCTCATTTAGTCTATTACTTTACCCTAAGTCATATGCACCATGTGATCGTGAAAATTTTGACTAAGGGTTCATTAACTCTAACTCTTATGCCTTATTTATTTATAAATATTTTTTATGGTATTATTCCTTATTTCTATTAGGCTTTCTAATCTGCCCATGTAACGAGCCTTTAATTGATGACTCCCAAACCAAACGGTCTTAGGGCACCAGGTGAGAAAACACCCCAAGGACTTAAGGACTCGAGCAAACAAGGCCACAAAACTAAGAATTTTATTATTTGAACCCCTTTTAGGCGTGAATACTTATGCTTTATTAGGCACAAATACCCAGCTTAATCAGAGGATTTTCGTATATATATATATATTTTCTCAAACTTATCTAACCATCTTTCGCATAAATACTAAGGCTTGCTTAGGCCAAAGCACCTAGCTAATCAATAATTAGATTTGTTCATCTTTCATAGATATTTTATATATATATATATAAAAGGCATAAGAATCTTTGTTTTTGAACCCTAAGTGTGTAAGTGTGAATATTTCATTAAGGTAAAAATCAAGACTAAATTACTTTGACAAATTATCTTCCTAACCCTAACAATCAAACAAATAATCTTATTTTGACCAAGTATAAGAAATCCTAATTTTTATTTTTCGATTCCTTAAAATTGACTTAATTTCTTACAAAAAATATGTCAAAATATTGTTTCTATTTTCAAAAAGTTTTTAAAAGTAGAGAAAATGTTAATTTTTAATTTTTTATAAAAAGAAAAAACCTAATTATGTTAGACCCTCCCCCACACCTATCTCATGCATTGTCCTCAATGTATGAATTAATGCATAGATGCATGAAAAAGAAGAAAGGGAAGGAAAACGTTACCTTAAGGTAGTGGTTCCTATGGTGGTCTGATTGGTCCATGAAATGCGGCCCAATCGACTTTTCGTGGAGTTCGGAGGAATCCACCAGAAATCTCTCTAATATAACCCATTAAAATGATGTATACATGAATGATTTTTATTAAATATTTGACCCCATCTAATTTTCAAATTTCATAATTAATTTCAGAGTCAAATTTGTCAACCGCTTTGTCCCAGAATGGAGTATGAAAAGATAGAATGATTGACTTGGACTCAGGAAGTACATGAACTAATACCGACTCAGGAAGGTGACTTAAGTCAAGTAAAGGTTCAGGAGTCGAGATTGGTTCAAGAAGCGGGTCCAAGTCAAGAAGTTGAAACTCAAGTCCACATTTATTTTCTAACAATGAAATGTGACTTAATATTGGTGATTCAAGTTCAAGAATGATATGCGTGGGAATCAAAACTGACTCTAAAATATTACTCAAGTCGGGTAACAAAATAGGAGTCAATATTGATTCGGAAATTTGAACTGGATCACAAATTTGAGAATCTAGGTCACATTTCTCATTGAGTTCAATTTCGTAAAAATGAGAACTTGCCAATTTGTCAATAGGACTTTCAAAAGTATAAAATTGGTTAAGTTCAATATGATCAACAAAAATGGGTGATTCAATTTCATGATGAATTGGCACAGGATCCAATGTTGACTTGGAAAAAAGATTGAAATCAGGTGAAGACACCGGAGTCATTATTGAATCATGAAGTAGAATTGAATCACTAAGTAGAGGTTCAGGATCATATTCATTCTCAAGTTCTATTTCAGGAAAGGAATAACTTGCCAAATTGTTAATATCATTTTCAAAATTTGGAGTTTGGGCAAGTTCAAATGACTGTGCTAAAATGGAACCTTGATTTTCAAAACAACATGACTCTTCGACTCTAACAGAATGGTTAAGTGACATCAGAACTGGTCAAACGGTGGGAACGTAGAGATTAGACCATCATATCTTTGTCACGATTACGAGCGTTTTGAGCCTGAATCGTGGCTTCAAGCATCTTTTCATAGTTGATTGGTTCATCATTTTGTTGAAAAGATGAAGTGTTGTCTTAGAATTTGTGGCGAAATTGTGAGTCCATCAGATTTTGTGATTGTTGTTTGGACTCACGCATACTCATTTCTAAAATTGATGGTTTTCTATTTTGGACTGGTGGAACTGAGTATGAATCTTGAAAATATTGTGGACTAGGTGGATAAGGAGGACAAGTTGGTTGAAAAATGGACTCGGGGGAGGTGAATCCCCACTGACTCTGTGAAGAGTTGAAATTATTATGGAATTTATGGTTATAAGATTGGGGGCATGGGTTATATTGATTCGGATAAGACCAATCCGACACACTAGGTTGGTTAAAGTTATGATATGCCGGGTTGGTAATATCCAAAAAAGAAGTCGGTGTGTAATATGGATTACTATTAAAATTGGAAAAATTATTATTATAAGCCATATCACACAATAAAATACAAACAAAGAAAAACAATCAAATAAGCACACAAAGAAAAAAAAGTCTTAAACTAAGTTAGGGTAGACCTATGACCTAGACGACTCCTAACTGGTTAGACTGTCCATGGGAGGTATAATGTAGACTTTGACCACAAGCTAATCAGCTAGGTCAGGGCAAGATTGGTGGGAGGTTTTCCGTCAAAGACGTTCTTTAATTAAATAACCACCAACCTTCGGGCTTTCGGCCCTTAATCCCTTTCCTAAACACTGATTTGACAGGAGTCAAATTCTAACACCTTTCCCCTTAGGATAATCTCCTAATTGAGTCCGAGTTGTCCCTAGGGCCAACGTCTACTCATTTTTAGTTAGGCTCGGGTTAGTGAGTGCTTGGAATCTGATTTTTGGGCCAAGAAAGGGTGATTAAATCCCCACCTTATCTTGTTATAGGGTGGTGCCCTTAAAATCAGTTTATGCAAGTGTATAAGATATGCAAACAAGATTCACTCAAAGCGATATAAATCAACCAAGAGATGAGTCATATTCTAAATGCAATGTGAACATATCTTGCTCTAGCACTATTCAACAGTAAAGTAAATGAATTAAAAAACACATGCCTAAAATGCAAACGTCTAATCAATTTTTCAAACTTTTCAACAAGTATTTTACTGTTGGTTTATTAGCAGGCTCATGGTGATGTCATACAAGAAATAAAGTTTGCATAAACTCTAATTTTGCAAAGCAAGCAGCCCTGCAAAAAGCCAGTCAGTAGTGAACTCTTTCTTGCCACGAAAACGCGGCTAGAGCCGAGCAAACGCGGCAATTCAGAGGGTACTTGGTCTCTGTTTTCTGGAACAGAGGCCCAAGACCACTTATATGTTACTGCAATCTTTTTTTCCTGCTTTCCTGCCCTATAACCTGCAACAGAGAAGAAAAATTCGTTTTAGTTCTAAAAAATTCAATAAAAACCGTTACCCTCCTCGGCAACGTCGCCAAAATTTGATTGAGTTACAACCTGCACACAAAATACAATATTTTAGAACTTTAAAATAAAGAGTGCAAGTGCTCAATTCTACAGCAATAGCAAGTGCCTATGCTGGTCGTGATCCACAAGGAGAGTTAGCGATAGAAGCGTTCAAGGTTTGTATTGAAATCTTTGTGAAGAAAAACGAAGGTTCTTCTTTGTTTTAAGAAATGAAAATGAAAAAGAGTTAGGTTAAGTTATAAAGAAAGCGATCGATGGAGAAGATGGAAAAAACTGGAGAATGATTATTTACAAAGAAATGGAAAAGGAGTTATGAAAGAAGTGGGTGATGGTGATTTAAACTAAAGAAAAAGAAAAGAAAGAAGATTAAAGAAATACTTACTTAGTTTGGTTGATGACTTACCTGAAACCCTTGCATGTTCTACCTTGCTTCAGAGGCGTTCAACGCATAAGTCATAGGATCGAGCTCAGTCCCCATTCGCATTATATCATCAAGACGAACAAGAATGAAGTAATACAGAGTCTTGAGGAAAAGAACATCATCATGAATTATCGTTGGCACTCACATAAACATTATTATACTTATTCTTCTGGATTCACTTGCATGCTCATCAAAACCAAAAGAGGTAAAGTAGAAAGAAGAAAAAGAAAACAAAAGTAAAGAGACGAACATAAAAAAAATAATTACCTTTTATTGCGTGCAGAAACGATGGAAGAAAGGAGGAGGGTACATCGGTGTCACTCTCAACATAGGCCTCTCTCTGTTACTTACATGAATCTCAATCTAACCTAAGCTTACATACAAATTAAAATTACATAAAAAGAAAACAAAAACTTAAACTAAAAAAATGAAAAAAATGGACTAAATCCTATCTCTGCTTGGTCGTCCCCTGGAGGCTCTGAAATTCCAAGTATTTATAGGCAAAAACCCACCTACAGGATCATATGAAGATAGGGGGAGCAAACACTCCCCCTAACTCTCCAACAGAGCCGCGAAAAAGCGGCTTTGGCCGCATTTCCGTGGCTAGGGTGTGGCCAGGTGGCCACACCCTGTTGGTGGAGCTCCCCGGTTCCGCGTTCTGGCTTTATCTTTAGTTAGATTTCTCGTTTAAGTCCGGGATTTTGACGAAATGGCCTTTGATTCTTGGCTTTAACCGATCGATTCAGGGAGGATTCTTCTCAACCGATTTTCAACCTATCTGATATGCCAAGATTTTACCCCGATTCCTTAATTTTGAATTTATTCTGAATTAAGTCAGAATTTGGTAGGCTTTTGGGCTCATTTCTCTTCACTCTCCTTTAGGAATGGGCCTGCAATAAATTAAACATTTAATTAGGAACATGCAGGGTTTATTCTAAAATAAGTAGGAGAATATGATAATAAATATGCAATATTAGTGACCAATCACAGCATATCAGGGCTCTTTACAGATCGTAAAGATGTGTTCGTCAGGAAAGTCTTCATTGATAGGTAAAGTCTCAATTGGTGCATTAGGAATTCTCGAAAGGTGATCTGCCATCACATTTTCAACGCTCTTTTTATCTTTAATTTCCAAATCAAACTCTTGCAAAAAAGTATCCATCGAATCAGTCGGGCCTTTGCATCCTTCTTTTGCATTAAGTATCTAAGGGTGTAGTGATCAGTGAAAATCGTTGTCTTGAATCCTAGTAGGTATTGGCGAAATTTTCCAACGCAAACACAACTACTAAAATTCCTTTTCAGTTGTCGTGTAATTTAGTTGGGCCTCGTTCAGCGTCCTACTAGCATAGTAAATCACGTGTTGCCTGTTATCAATATGTTGTCTGAGAACAGTGCCTATGGCATAATCGGAGGCATCACACATGATTTCAAAGGGCTTGGTCCAATCAAGCGCTGAGATTATTGGCGCTGAAACAAGTCTGTGTTTAAGCTCCTCCCAAGCTTGTAGACATTCTTTATCAAAATTGAAGGGTATATCTTTTCCTAGGAGATTCGTCAAAGGTCTAGCAATTTTGTTAAACCCCTGAATAAATCTTCTATAGAAGCCAGCGTGCCCTAAAAATGATCTAATGTCTTTTAAGCATTTCGGCTTAGGGAGCTTATTATAACATTCACTTTTGATCTATCAACCTCGATTCCTTTGTGTGAAACTTCATGCCCTAGAACAAATCCTTGCTTGACCATAAAGTGACACTTCTCCCAATTGAGTGTCAAGTTTTTCTCCATACATCATTGTAAAACTAACTTAAGATGGTGCAAGTATTGTTCAAAAGAATCACCATAAATGGAAAAATCATCCATAAAAATCTTCAAAAATTTCTCCACCATGTCAAAAAAAAGACTAAGCGTGCAATGTTAAAACGTTATAGGAGCGTTGCATAGGCCGAAGGGCATTCTTCGGTATGCAAATGTTCCAAAGGGACAGGTGAAGGTAGTCTTGTCTTGATCCTCGGAAGTGATAGGGATTTGATTGTATCCTGAATATCCATCCAGGAAGCAGTAATACTCATGTCCAGCGAGTCTCTCGAGCATTTGATCGATGAACGGAAGGGGAAAGTGGTCATTACACGTGGTAACGTTTAATTTTCGGTAATCAATACAGACTCGAATCTTCGTTGGAAGACGAGTTTGTACTAATTCTTTCTTATCGTTTTCTACCACGGTAACCCCAGCTTTCTTGGGCACAACGTGGACTGGACTAACCCACTGGCTATCGGATATGGGATAGATGATCCCATTGTCTAGTAGCATTAGAATTTCAGCTCTAACAGCCTTTTGCATGATCGGGTTGAGTCTACATTATGGGTCGCGTTTGGGTTTTGCATCTTTCGTCAAATGAATCCGGTGTTGCACAATGGATGGACTGATTCCCTTAATATCAGCCATGGTCCAACCAATGGCTTCTCGGTTTTCCCTTAACACTACAAGAAGATCTTCTTCCTGTTGTTCCGTCAGATGGGATGCAATTATCACAGGAAATGCTTCCTTTTCACCCAAGTACTGATACTTGAGATGACTAGGAAGAACCTTAAGCTCAGAAGAGGGGACTTGATCTGTCAATGGTTGTTCCTTGTGTAAGGGAAGGATAGGGGCCGCATCTGTTGCCCACTCCACTGTGGATTCAATTATTTGATCAAGGTTGAACCCATCAGATTCCAACTCAAATTCTCTTTCAGATTCGTATTCAATCTCCATTTCATGTTCACTTGCTAATCCTTCGATCAAGTTCACTTCAAAGGACTCATTTGTCAAATCTCGAGGTTATTTTCCCAGGTGAAAAACATTTACCTCTTTTGTCATATCCCCAAAGGTTAGACGCATTGATCCATTCCTACAGTTGATGATTGCGTTTGCAGTGGCTAGGAAAGGTCGTCCTAGAATTACAGGTGTCTGAGCTTTGGGATTATGTACGGGTTGCGTTTCTAGAACAATGAAATCCACGAGGTAAATGAATTCCCTGACCCGATGAGAATATCTGTAATCTCCCCCTTTGGAATTTTTACAGATCGATCAGCCAGTTGTATAGTAACCCTGGTCGGACGGAGGTTGCCTAACCCGAGTTGCTGATACACTGAGAAAGGAAGAAGATTGATATGGCTCCTAGATCCAGTAAAGCCCTATTGATCGTGGTCTGTCCTATAATACAAGAAATAGTTAGACTCCCTGGGTCTTTATATTTCACGGGAATTGGCCCAGTTAGCAACTCACTTATATTAGAAGCAATGAAGACCAAGAATTTGGCATAGGAGGGAACTTGTTGTATGGCATCAAGAAGGGGTACATTGATCTGGACCTAATTGAACATTTCTCTAAATTTCTCCATTTGAGCATTTGTCTTTTGGTTTGCTAGCCTATTAGGAAATGGTATAATAGACTTGTATGGTTGCTCATCTGCTTTGTCTTTATTCGATTTGGAGGTTAAAGGTTGGGAACTTGAAGATGGATCATCTGTATTGATGGTACTGGAACAGGAGATGTTGACACTGACTTATTTGGAACAGGATGACTAGAAATCTGATTGTTTATCTGCTTTCCAGATCTCAAAATATGAACAGTGTTACACTGACTGAGACCTATGTCTTCGGCTTCATGAATAGGGAAGGGGTTCTTAGGATTGGGTACTGGTTGGCTTGGTATTATGTAATGCATAAGAGGAGATGTGAAGCTTGATTGTTATTCAATTTTGCATATTTTACTACATCCATACCATGCATATTATAAATAAAAATGTGATTTTTAATCTTCTTCTCTCTATTTTTTGCAGGTCCACATTTTAATGGAGAAGAGGCCCAAATTCCCTTTAATTATCAAGAATTAAAGGAGTTTAATTAAAGCCCAAAAGAGAGCCCAAGGGTTGAGCCCAGGATCTGGAGAATTCCACGCGTCCAGTCAGACTTCTAGAAGCTCCAGCCTGGATAACAACCTCCGCAAAATCCGCAACAGAAATCTCTGGCGCAACGGCCGAGATTCTGCCGCGGAAACGCGGCTCTGGCCGCGTTTCCGCGGCAGAAACGTGGCCGTTGAGCCAGCGATTTCTGCCACCTGTCCGGGTTCTAGAGCCTTCTTCTCTGGCCTATAAATAGACCACCAGGGACTTTGCAAAAAGGAGAGGAGAGATTAGAGGATAGAGCTTTGTATTTTGTAGGTTTTTTCTCTAGGATTTTAGTGCTCTAGGTCTTCTTCTTCCTCCCTAGAAATTCTGCAAGAGAGAGATTGTAAGAGAGAGAAAGCTTGTGTAAACCAAGGTGTGACAACTTGTGAAGCAAGGATTAATCCATTCTCTTTTCTCTACTTGAGCATTTTCTAGTATTTAACTTGCTTTCTTTAATTCAAGCTTTACTTTCATTGCACTTCTATTTCATGCATTGCTTTTCTTTTCTTGTAATGACTAGTAGCTAACTTCTTCTAACATGACTAGCTAACCACTAACTTTGCTAACTACTAACTCTTGGGTGATTGCTAATTTTTCATCTTGCAAGTTGTTGAGTCTTTTTCATCCCCGATGGGTTACTTTCATGCTTGGCAAGTTCTTGTTGTAATTCCATATGATTCATGTGTGCCTCATTTAGAGCCTTGTCTTTAGAACAAGTGCCTTGATGGAACATGGAGATGGATCACCAAACATATGCTATTTGTTGTACAACTTCTTTACTTCCATTAATGAATGTTGTATCTTCTTCCTTAGCATCCCTTGAGTGTCGCTCCTTGATGTCCACCATTGAAAGTCTATCTTGAAGGCCGATGACATCTATGAGGCTTCAAGACAAGTCCAAGAAGATCACCCGTCAATCAAGTGGGAAAGTAACTAGACCAACACGCAAGACAAACATATGCCGATGAATCAACATGAGGCACGCATCACCATCACGGAGTCTAGTAAGTTTAGCAAATTAGTAAGGTTAGCTAGTCATGGTTTTCTCCATCTTTAAATCTTTTATAAAGTTTTCTTTCTTTTAGTTTTCTTTCCAAAGCAAATCTTATTTTCAATTTCTTTTCATTTTATTTCCATCATGCACAAATCCACCAAGTCTTTTACTTCTTTTTCCAATTCATTTGCATTCTTTTAAGACAGAGAAGAACCTTCGTTTTCTTTCTTCACAACGAACCGTAACGCTTCCATCGCAAGCTCTCCCTGAGAATCGACTCGTATAGCCTATGCTACTACGGAGATTTGGAAAGGATACATAAATCATATTGAATACATTGTGGAGTGATCAAAGCACCTAAGGTTGACTCTAAACCTTCTCTCTTCTATTGAATATTTTGTGCCATTCCACACACTATATCTTTTCCTAATCAAATTTTTGGCGCCGTTGCCGGGGAGAGCAACGGTTTTTGATTTCAAGTGAAGAACTAAACGCATTTTCTTCTCTGTTGCAGGTTACAGGTGAAGAAACAGGAAAATTTGCATTGCAGTGACATATAAGTGGCTCTGGGCCTCTGCTCCTAAAAGCAGAGACCAGTTGCCCTCTGAATTGCCGCGATTCCACGGCCAAAACCGCGGATCCGCGGCGAGGAGGAGTGAACTCCTAACAGTTTTTCTGCAGGGTTTCTAGCTCTGCAAAATACAGCTGCTGCAGTACTTAAATTCTTGTATGCTTCACCATACTCCTGCTAATAAAATCAACAGTAAAACATTTGTTGCAAAGTTAAAAATTGATTAGACATTTGCATTTCTAGGCACGTGTCTTTTCAATTCATTTACTTTACTGTTGAAGAGTGCTGGAGCAAGGTACGTGCGCATTGCATCTAGACTAGGATGCACTTCTTGGTTGATTTATATCGCTTTGAGTGAACCTTGTTTGTTTATATCGTACACTTGCACAAAATCGATTTTAAGGGCATAACCCATAAATAAGATAAGGTGGTGGATTTCATCACCCTTTCCTTAGCCCAAAAACCACTATCCCAGCACTCACTAACCCAAGCCTAACTTAAAAAAAAAAGTAGACGTTGGCCCTAGGGACATCTCGGACTCACTTAGGAGATTATCCTAAGGGGGAAAAGTGTTGGAAATTGACTCTTGCAAAATCAGTGTCTAGGAAAGGGATTGAGGGCTGAAAGCCCGAAGGTTGGTGGTTATTTAATTAAGGAACGTCTTCGACGGAAAACCTCCCATCAACCTTGCCCTGACCTGGCTGATTAGCTTGTGGTCAAAGTCTACACTAAACCTCCCGTGGACGGTCTAATCAGTTAGGAGTCGTCTAGGTCATAGGTCTACCCTAACTTAGGTTAGAATTTTTTCTTTTTTGTTTGTTTATTTGTTTGTTTTTCTTTCTTTTTGTTTTCATTGTGTGATATGGCTTATAATAACAATTTTTCAACTTCAATAATAATCCATATTACACACCGACTTTATTTTTGGATATTACCAACCCGGCATATCATAACTTTTTCCAACCTAGTGTGCCGGATTGGTCTTATCCGAATCAATATGACCCAGACCCCCCATCTAATAACTATAACTTCCATAATGATTTCAACTCTTCACCGAGTCAGTGGGGATTCACTTACCCCGAGCATAATTTCCAACCACCTTATCCTCCTTCTCCACCCAGTCCACAATATTTTCAAGACACATATTCAATTCCACCAGTCCAAAATAGAACACCATCAATTTTGAAAATGAGTATGCGTGAGTCCAAACAAAAGTCACCAAATCCAATGGACTCACAATTTCACCAACAGTTCCAAAACAATACTTCATCTTTGCAACAAAATGATGAACCTATAAATTATGTAAAGATGCTTGAAGCCATGACTCAGGCTCAAAATGCTCATAATCGTGACATAGATATAATGGTCGAAAGTCTCCGTTCTTATCGTTCGACCATTTCTAATGTCACTAACCATTCTGTCAGAGCCAAAGAGTCATGTTGTTTTGAAAATCAAGATTCTATTTCAGCACGCTCATCTGAACTTGTCTAAACTTCAAATCCCATTGACATTTTGGCAAGTTTTCCTTTTCCTGAAATAGAACTTGAAAATGAATATGATCTTGAACCCCAACTTAGTGATTCAATTCTTCTTCCTGATTCAATAATGACTCCGGTATCTTTACCTGACTTCAATCTTTTCCCGGAGTCAACATTGGATCCTGCCCCAATTCATAATGAAGTTGAATCACCCATCTTTGAGGATCATATTGAACTTGACCAATTATACACTTCTGAAGATACTATTGACAAATTGGCTAGTTTAAATGTTGACCTGAGTTTTGAAGAATTGTATGGAGAGGAGCTGGAATTCCTTAATATTGAAAGTAAAGAGATATGTGACCTAGATTCTCACATCTGTGATCCAGTTCAACTTTCTGAATCAATATTGACTCCTGTTTTGCTTCCTGCGCGGAGGAACCGCCCCTCTGGGTCTCAGCGACGGCCGCTTTTGAAGACGAAGCGATTTGCTTGGCCTTGGGTGCCATTGGTGATCAAGAGTCTGATGATGGAGAAATGAAAAGAGATGAACAGAGAAGGATCCTTTTCTCAAAAACCCTAACAGATGCGCTCGAGACGAAAGAGGTGTCTCTCTGACTGTTGCCATTTATAGGCGCAAAGATTCGCAAAGATACGCGCGCGTGGCTCGATTGGTTCGGCATCGAGTCATCGCTTGACGCGTGGACAGCTCATTTAATGTACTGAGAAGTTCGCGCGCCAAAAAGGGATGTCCCGTCGGTTCCCCAGGCCAAGTGGCAGTGCACTCATGACATGGCACGGATTCGCACCCAACAGCCGCGCCTCTTTGATGGACGTGCCCCGTCAGCACCGCCATAAATGCGTCCAAAAAGTCGCATCTCTCTAAGATTTTGCGTCCTTCCAATCTGGCCTAGCATCGCGTCTGCCTGATGAAATATCAGTCGCGTTTCCATTTCCAAAAGACGCACCCCATGAAAGTCGCGTCTTTAAAGCAGTACCATCTCTGCTTTTCAAAAAGAACTGGCGTTCAGTCTTTGCTTCTGCAAATCAGTTCAACAGTACACTGGCACAAGCAGACGACCGTCCACTCCTGGCTTAAAGCGCACCCACGACAGACTTAAAGCAATCGGGGGGGTTTAGACTGTGTATCTAGACACTCAACACGATCAACTCTGGTGGCTTCAAAGAGTTCCACAGTACACTCACGAAGACCATACTCCAGATAAGATCAAACCCGGAGCATTAACAGTCCAGTCATAAAGGTGAACTCAGCTAGAGTCCAAAGTATTTCGAAATCCGTCCCAGTTAACTGCGGAATGTCGAAAACTTTGGAGGGGGTTCTATAGGCTGTCTAAAAATCACTGAAAGACAAGCCATTAAAAAAGCAGAGTTTCGAGTTCTAGACGCCCGCGTCTCAACCTCAAGGCGCGTGGGCTCAATACCCGCGTCTCAACCTTGAGGCGCGAGGGTCCAAAGCCCGCGTCTCAAACTCAAGGCGCGTGGGCTCAACACCCGCGTCTCAAACTCAAGGCGCGTGGGTCCAAAACCCGCGTCTCAAACTCAAGGCGCGTAGGCTCAACACCCGCGTCTCAACCTCAAGGCACGTGGGCTCGACACCCGCGTCTCAACCTTAAGGCGCGAGGGTCCAATGCCCGCGTCTCAACATCAAGACGCGAGGGCCCAAAGCCCGCGTCTCAGTATCAAGGCGCGTGGGTTGAAACCCGTGCCTCGGTTATAACCGCCCTGGTTATGGGGCCAGTCACCGCCCATATAGCGGGGAAGTTAGCCCCTCGTTGTGGAGCATTTTTAGGGGGCACGTTCACCCCTGAAGCCTCTATAAATAGCCCAGTCGCTATGGAGGACAGGCACACAGCGACAACAGAGGCATATCAGATCACAACGAGAAGAGAGAGACAAGAGACTACACACAGGCGGATAGGCAGAAACAAGAGAGAGCTCAACTCTTCAGCAAGCTTGCTGCGTACAAGTTGCTCTTTGCCTACCTTCTCTTTGAGAGTTTTGGTAGACAGAGCTGTGTTACTCCTTCTACCAGCCAAAAGAAGATCCCGAAGTCTTGACGGTCACCCGGTCAACGAAGAACAAGATTCACTCTCCACCGCCACTTGAAGAACCCAGCCTTAAACAAAGGGAGGATTCAAGACTCAACATCCTCCCTCCCTTGTAACTGGAAAAACAGTTTTGTTGTAATCTTTCATCTGATTCAAGGAAATTTTACAGCGAATCTCCTTCTTCTTTTTTCCGGCGCGTACACTGACGCTGCTATACGGTCAACCACCAACGGTCAGATTTTTGACCGTTAGGAAGGTTCGATCGACCGCCTTCAGGGCAATGGCCTAGCGGTCAACCGCCTGTCGACCGGGACCATTTTCAGAGAGCAGAGATCTCTGGCAGTCGACCGTGCGGTCGACCGACCCAAGCTGTGGCGTTTGTGCATATCGATCGACTGCCCGATCGACCGACTTCTGACTCGGTCGACCGTGCGATCGACTGGCAGAAGGCTGGTCAGCCATTTTTGGGGATTTAAAAACTTGTCTTTTATTTTCAATAAAATCCATAAATCCTCATAAATTCTACAAAAATAAGTTTATTGATATACTTTGATATACAAACATGTTTGATTAAAACTGAAAGCGTATTACAAATATTTTGAACTATTTTTGTAATATAGAAATTTTGGCTTTAAAGAAAAACTGTATTTTCCAAAAATAATCTTCAAATTGAAAATTAATTTTTCGAAAACTTCTCCAAATAAAAAACAAGATATTTTTAAAAAATTTGAAGCTTTGTCTGTGGATATGATCCACTACACATATATGATAAAATATCTATGTTTTTGGCAATAAGCTCTAAAATAGATTTTGATAAAATACATGTATACTTTGAATCTCAAAAACCAAAATGGTATTTTCTTAAATAAAAATTATTTTATGAAAACACATATAAATCTTGTGTGTGTGTATATGTACCTGAGCAATCCACCAACTAATCTATCCTTTACATTTTATCTAAAAATAAAATCTTGACACTTACAAACTGACACAAGTCTTCTGAGAATCTTCACTTGAAAATCTTCTTCTCCTTCTTGACTTGGTCCAAACTTTGATCCAATGAGGTAGACTCCTCTTGAGTACTTGATGCGATCTTGATGCGTGAGCTCTTGAGTCAACAGATGCTAGCTCCAAAACTTGACTTGAAATTCTTTGATGAAGCTAAATACCTACTAAGATCTTGATCACATATATGAGCCTAATTAAACACAAGATTATTAGTACTATAACTACATGAGTTAATCATCATCAAAACTAAAGCGATGGGCCTTTGGACCAATAATCTCCCCCTTTTTAATGATGACAAAACTCATGGAGTTATATATATATGGATTAAAGTTAAGCTTCATAGAAGCTCCCCCTTAACTCATGCATAGCAATAAACAATTAGATATTCAATGAAGTACATAAACTAAACAAGCATATATGCATAAACAAGAAAATTCTTCTCCCCCTTTTTGTATAAAACAAGAAAATGAATGCATATAATAAACAAATAGATATTCAATGAAGTGCGTAAACTAAACAAACATAGATGCATAAACAAGGAAATTCTTCTCCCCCCTTTTTGTATAAAACAAGGAAATGAATGCATATATAAACTCAAATACCTTTCCCCTTTTTTTAAATCATTAAACAAAACATATATGCATAAACTCTCAAAAAAATTCTCCCCTTTTTTCTATAAAATAAGGGAATGAAACAAACATGCATATATAAACTCATCAAATACTTCTCCCCCTTTTTGTCAAATCATCAATGAAGGGGTGCAAATAAATCAAACAATAAAGATATATATGATATACATTCACGAAGAGAGAGACGTAAAGTTAGCTCCCTTACATACATGCATTACATGAAGAAGGGATGACAAATCCCAAACTGACATAAGGCAAAATATGTAATGCATAAGTGGAGATGCGAAGCTCCCCCTACACACGTGCACCACATAAAGAAGAGATGTCAAGCTCCTCAATACAAGATACACTCAGCATGAATCTATATATAGAAGAGATGTTAAGCTCCCGTTGCTTATAAGCAATACATATCAAGAAATTTTGAATTCTCTTTAAAACAAATTTTGAATTTTCTTAAAATGAAATTTTTGGTTCCACTTGTAAATAAACAAAATTTTAAGATACCAAAAAGTAGATTTTTGATACCAAAGGAAATCAACAAACTTTTAAAATACCAATTGAAATAAACAATTTAATTTTTGATACCAATTGAAATAAATAACATTTTTGATGCCGATTGAAATTGAAACATTGTAAATTTTGATACCAATTAAAAGGTAAAACATGAAGTATATTTTGATATACTAATTGAAATTATTAGCAATACCTCATGAAAATAATGCATAAGCTCATTTTAGATATCAATTAACATTTAAAACTGAGTCAAGTTTATCTTAAACATAATTTGTGTTTTAAACAAATAATGATATTTTAAATCAAACACAATCAAAAACTTATATATGTATGGAAAGAAAATACCAATAAAATTGATATTATTGAAATTATGAAGCATACATATATAGAAACAAATATGAGCATACAAAAAAATAGAATTTCATGAAGTTTATGTGTATAATTCATATCTATCCACCGTTTTCATGCACAGGTTAAAAAAATTTTCAACTAGGCATACAAGACATGATCGCCCATCCATCCGCCCTTTAAGGGTAGAAGTTTTCAAAAATAAGATTTGAAAATAGTTGTAAATTGAAAATATTACTAAATGAAGAATAAATAACTAGTTAAAGTAATTTTTAAAAAACTTGTTAAAGATCCTTCAAAACAAGAAAACAAATCATATGTATCTCATGAAAACATACCATACACATAAGAGTTGACACTCGAAGCCTATAAAGCTCAAAAATTCTCATAAAAATAATGTCATGAGCAAACAAATGAGGTGCAAGTGTACAAGCAACATGTGAATAGCATATTCATGAAATAATCAATAAAGCTTAAAATAAACATGAAATGCTCTTTAAGCAACAAATATAAAAATCATATAAATGTATATCTCATTTAAAAACAAACTTCAAGGTATATGTATGTTTTATCAAAACTAACAATATACATACATGTCCTAAACAGAAATGAGTCCATAATATAATTTACATGAAGACAAGTGACTCAAAGGGTATATATTTATATTTATTAGTTTTGTACAAACACAGCATATACATGAAACAAAACATGCTCAAAAATAAGAAAACATGTATAAATGAAAGGATCATTAAGATTAGGTTATACATTGATAGGTAGTAAAAGTGCATATTTATCACTATATTTACTATCACATTTTCATATTTATTCCTATAATTATGCACAATTACTAATGTTTTATTATTTAATGTGTGCAGGCCTTGAGTAATTAATTAAATAAAGAATAAAGCCTTAAAAGAGACCAAAAGCCCATGTTCAAGCCCAATGTAAAGTTGCAATTATCAAATGTTAAAGTTGCAATTACCAATTACAAAAGTTATAAATACTAAAAGAAGAGGGAAGGATAGACTTCTATTCAACCCTAAATGCTTGCAGGATGAGGATAAAAGCCAAAGAAGGAGAGTGCAAAGATAACAAAATCGCTTTAAAAGATTTGGAAGATTTGGATTTAGGGTAACTTGCTTCCCAAGTTATCCCAAATTTTCAAAATAAAGAGTCGGTATGCCAGATCTAAATGGATATATCCAGATGGACAGACCAGAGGAGGCCATGCGCCAAAGCGCGTGGCCAGGATCCAAGATATGACCGCGAAAACGCGGTCAGAGCCGCATTTTCGCGGCAATATGGATGAGTCTAGGCAACTGTTTTCGCAGGAGAATTCTATCTGGACTCTACTTCCTTCTGCACCTATAAATACCCCTGCAGAGCAACCGAGAAGGGCGTCCAGCGTAGTACAGAGCCAAATCTAGGGTTTCTCTTTGGCTAACTTGTAGATTAGGTTTTTATTTTTCTTTTTTATAATTTTTATTTTTTTATGTAACTGAGAGGAGAGGATGCTTTCATGGAGGAAGGAGATCATGCTTGTACTGAGGTGACATCGGTGTAAGTCAAACTTTTTCTCCATTGTTAATAGAATCAACTCAAGGTTTGTTTTTGTTCTTCTATTCTTGTTTTATTTTTGTTCTTCTATTCTTGTTTTATTTTTTTCTCTGATGTATTGCAAACCAAGAGAATCTGATCGCTTCAAGACTACTTAGCCGTTGAAGTGCCCTTGATGGCCTATGGTGATGAACAAGCCTTCTCTTGCTAGTATAGTTTGTCTTTTCTTTTCGTAGTGTAGATCGAGAAGGGGAAAGATCCTATACGCCATGCTTGATTGCCTTCAAAGACAAGGTAAGTTGTTGCAACGATTCAAAGGTAAACAGGCCGAAGAGGTAAGTTTTTAGTTTTTTTTGTCTTTCTTTTATTTCTAGTGTAAATCACAATATTCTTAATCTTTTTCACACTTCCTCAACTTCATTGTAAATATCGCTTCTATTTCTCCATCTTCTTAATCTACCACTTTCTTCCTAACATGACTTTAAGTAATATTTTTTATTTTCCTTTTAAAAATAACTAAAAGAAGAATTTTTTTAGAGAACTTGCTAATCAAGATTCCATCGCTAGTCCCTCCCTGAGGATCACGATCCGCATAGCCATTGCTACAGCGGATAGAATTGAGTACCTTGCACTATTATTTTAAAATTCTGAAATTCTGTATTTTGTGTGCAGGAAAATCTCAATCAAAATCGCCGTTGCTGGGGAGGGACGGTAAGTATTCTCTAAAAAAAAAACTAATTATTGATTTATTTTTTTTGGTTTGCAGGTTCGGAGAACAGGAAAACTAACAGCAGCAAAGGACATATAGCAACTCTGTGCCTCTGCTCTCGAAGGCAGAGCAGCAGAGCCTACTACAGAGCCGCGTTTGCGAGGCAATAGCCGCGTTTGCGCGGCAATAGCCGCGTTTTCACGGCCTGAGTAGTTAACTACTCACTCTGGTTTCTATAAGTTGCTGCAAATTGCAAATTCAGTTTACTGCTCTATTAACTTTTCTCTGTGATCACCCTGCACACTGCTAATTAATTAACAGTAACCTATTTGTTGAAATAAATAAAAAAAATTAGACTCTTGCATATAGGCACGTGTCTATTTAATTTTTTTAATTTCTGTTAAAGAGTAATGGAGACAAGGTACGTTCGCATTGCATATAGACTAGAAAGCACCCTTGGCTGATTTTCTGCTTTGAGTGAATATTTGTCTATTGCTTTACACGTGCACTAAATTGACTTAAGGGCTTGTCCTATAAATAAGATAAGGTGGGGATTTCATCACCCTTCCTTGGCCCACAAACAATCTCCTCACTCACTAACCCAAGCCTAACTAAAAATGAGTAGACGTTGGCCCTAGGGACATCTCGGACTCAATTAGGAGATTATCCTAAGGGGGAACGGTGTTGGAATTTGACTCCTGCCAAATCAGTGTCTAGGAAGGGGATTAAGGGCCGAAAGCCGAAGATTGGTGGTTATTTAATTAAGGAACGTCTTTGACGGAAAACCTCCCACCAATCTTGCCCTGACCTGGCTGATTAACTTGTGGTCAAAGTCTACATTATACCTCCCGTGGACAGTCTAACCAGTTAGGAGTCGTCTAGGTCATAGGTCTACCCTAACATAGGTTAGAATTTTTTCTTTTTTGCTTATTTGTTTTTTTTTGTTTGTGTTTTTATTGTGTGATATGGCATATGACAATAATTTTTTCAATTTTAATCCATATTACACACCAACCTCTTTTTCGGATATTACCAACCCGGCACATCTTAACCTTAACCAACCTAGTGTGCCGAAGTGGTCTTATTCGAATGAATATAACCCATGCCCCCCATCTTATGACCATAATTTCCATAACAATTTCAACTCTTCACAGAGTCCATGGGGTTTCTGATAGGTAGTGAAAAGTGCATATTTTTCAATATATTTACCATCACATTTTCATATTTATTCATATAATTCTACACATTTACTAATATTTTATTATTTATTGTATGCAGGCCTTGAGAAATAAAAATAAAGAATAAAGCCTCAAAAGAAGCCCAAAAGCCCATGTTTAAAGCCCAATGTAAAAGTTGCAATTATCAATTGCCAAAATTGCAATTACTAAGGGCAATAGTTGCAAATACCAAAAGAAGAGGGAAGGATAGACTTCTATTCAACCCTAAATACTTGCAGGATGATGATAAAAGCCAGAGAAAGAGAGTGCAAAGATAATAAATTCGTGTTAAAAGATTTGGATTTAGGGTAACTTGCTTCCCAAGTTATCCCAAAAATCCAAAATAAAGAGTCGAGATCCAACTTCCAGAAGAATCAACCCCGATGGACGGACCAGAGGAAGCCACGCGCGAAAGCGCGTGGCCAACCGCCACTACTTGGCGGCGAAAACGCGGCCCAAGCCGCGTTTTCGCGGCATTCCTGTCTTATCCTGCTACCAGTTTTCGTGGAGGAGTCGTTCTGGGACTCTACTTCCTTCTGCACCTATAAATACCCCTGCAGAGCAACAGGGAAAAGCGTCCAGCGCAGTACAGGGCCAAAAGTTAGGGTTTTTAGGCTTTCTTCTAGTTTGTAGTTAGGTTTTTCTTTTGTAATTTTTATTTTTAAGAGAGAGAGGCCTATGTTGAGCGTGACACCGATGTACCCTCCTCTTTTCTGCCATTAATTAAGAGCAATAAAGGTAATTATTTTCTTTTGTTCATTGCTTTACTTTCCTTTTCGTTTTCTTCTCTTTTTCTATTTTTATCTCTGTTGATTGTTGATGAGCATGCAAGTGATTTCCGAAGCACAAGTATAACGAGTCTTAGCGAGTGCCAACGATACTTCATGGAGATGTTCTCCTCCTCAAGGTCCATATCACTTCATTCTTGCCTAGCTTGATGATATAATGTGAATAGGGGACTGAGCTAGATCCTATGGTTTATGCGTTGAACGCCTCCGAAGAAAGGAAGAACATGTAAGGTTTTCACGTATTTCATCAACCAAACTAAGGTAAGTGTTTCTTTTATTTTCTCTCCTTTCTTTTATTTCTGTAGATTAAGTCACCAACACCTCATCTTCCAACTCTTTCTTTCCCAATTCATTGTAAATACCGCTTCTATTTCTCCACCTTCTTAACTTACCGCTTTCTTTCTAACCTAACTTTTCCTTTTAATAACTAAAAGAAAAAATTTTCAGAGAACTTACTTAAACGCTTCCATCGCTAGTCCCTCCCTGAGGATCACGACCCGCATAGCCACTAGCTATAGCTGTAAGAATTGCGCACCTTGCACATCTCTAATTCTTAAATCTGATATTCTTTATTTTATGTGCAGGTAAAACTCAATCAAAATTTTGGCGCCGTTACTGGGGAGGGCGGTAAGTTTTTCTCTAAAAAAAAATATTAACAAATTCTTTTATTCTTTCTGTTTGCAGGCTTGGAGAACAGGAAACAGCAACAAGGACATATAGCAACTCTGTGCCTCTGCCCTCGAAGGCAGAGCAGCAGAGCCTACTACCTTGCCGCGAAAACGCGGCAATAGCCGCGGATCCGCGGCAGTAGTAGAGAACTACTTACTGAATTTTCTGCAGGATGCTGCAATCTGAAATTTTATTTGTCAGCTCTGTTATATTTGTTCTGTGATAAACCTGCATACTGCTAATTAATCAACAGTAAAATACTTGTTGAAAAAGATAAAAAATTGATTAGACGTTTGCATTTTAGGCACGTGTCTGTTCAATTCCTTTATTTTACTATTGAAGAGTGCTGGAGCAAGGTACGTTCGCATTTCATGTAGAATAGGACTCATCTCTTGGTTGATTTTCATTGCTTTGAGTGAATCTTATTTACATATCTTGTACACTTGTACAAACTTATCTTAAGGGCACTAACCCATAACAAGATAAGGTGGGGATTTAATCACCCTTCCTTGGCTCACAAACAATCTCCTCACTCACTAACCCAAGCCTAACTAAAAATTAGTAGACGTTGGCCCTAGGGACATCTCGGACTCAATTAGGAGATTATCCTAAGGGGGAATAGTGTTGGAATTTGACTCCTGCCAAATCAGTGTCTAGGAAGGGGATTGAGGGCCGAAAGCCTGAAGATTGGTGGTTATTTAATTAAGGAACGTCTTTGACGGAAAACCTCCCACCAATCTTGCCCTGACCTGGCTGATTAACTTGTGGTCAAAGTCTACACCCTACCTCCCATGGACAGTCTAACCAGTTAGGAGTCGTCTAGGTCATAGGTCTACCCTAACATATGTTAGAATTTTTTCTTTTTGTTTTTTTATTTGTTTCTTTTTTTCTTTTGTTTGTGTTTATGTGATATGGCATATAATAATAATTTTTCCAATTTTAATCCATATTACACACCAACCTCTTTTTCGGATATTACCAACCCGGCATATCATAACTTTGACCAATCTAGTGTGCCGGAATGGTCTTATCCGAATGAATATAACCCATACCCCCCATCTTATGATCATAATTTTCATACCACTTTCGACTCTTCACAGAGTTCATGGGGTTTCGCTTCCCCCGAGTCTAATTTTCAACCAACTTCTCCTCCGTATCCACCTTGTCCACAATATTCCCAAGATTCATACTCAGATCCACCCATTCAGAATAGAAAACCATCTATCTTGGAAATGATGTGTATGCATGAGTCCAAGCAACAATTACCATCAATCTTTGACATGATGATGCGTGAGTCTACCGACTCACAACTTCATCACGATTATCCCAACAACACTTCCTCTTTTCAAGTCCAATCACAAAATGATGCACCAATTGACTATAAAAAGATGCTTAAAGCCATGATTCAGGCTAGATTAGCTCGTGATCATGAAATAGATATGATGGTTCAATCTTTACGTTCTCACCGTTCGGCCGACTCTGCTTTCGCTGACCACTCTCTTAGAGCCGAAGAGTCACGTTGCGTTGGACAACAAGATTCTAATTCAGGACCATCAGTTGAACTTGCCGAAACTCCAATTTTTGATAGTTTGGCAAGTTATTCCTTTCCTGAAATAGAACTTGAGAATGAATATGATCCTGATCTCCCACTTGGTGATTCAATTCTACTTCCTGATTCAATAATGACTCCGGTGTCTTCACCTGATTTCAATTTTCCCGAGTCAATATTGGATCTTGTGCCTATTCATCATGAAATTGAATCACCCATTTTTGATGATCATATTGAACTTGACCAATTTTATAATTTTGAAAGTCCTATGGATAAATTGGCAAGTTCTCATTTTTATGATATTGAGCTCAATGAGATATGTGACCTAGATTCTCAAATCTATGATCAAGTTCAAATTCCCGAATCATTATTGACTCCTGTTTTGTTACCCAATTTAGGTAATCTTTTAGAGTCAGTTTTGATTCCCACACCTATCATTCCTGAACTTGAATCACCAATATTGAGTCACATTCCATTGTGGGAAGATGATTGTGGACTTGAGTTTCAACTTATTGATTTGGACCCACTTCTTGAACCTAGCCCGACTCCTGAACCCTTACTTGATTTAAGTTTCTTTCCTGAGTCGGTATTCGTTCCCGTACTTACGATGTCCAAGTCAATTATTCCATCTTTTCACACTCCATTTTGGGACAAGGCGGGTGTTACAATTGACTGAAAATAATTATGAAATTTGGAAATTTGATGGGGTGGAATTGTTAAAAAATGATCATATATACATTTTAGTGGGTTATACAAGAGAAAATTTTGGTGGGTTCCTCCGTGAAATACCATATTATCTTGATTGGGTAGCAACGCTTGGCCCAATTAGACCACCACCGGAACCACCACCTTGAGGTAACATCTGCCTTCCCTTTCTTCTTTTTCATGCATATATGCATTCATTCATACATTGAGGACAATGCATGAGATAAGTTTGGGGGTAGGCTTTACTAACATACTAACATAGGTAGAAACTAACAAAAATTTGCTAACTAATAAAAAAAATTATAAAAAGGACAATATTTTGACTTATCTTTTGAAAGAAATCTAAGTTAGTCTTAAGAATTAGGAAAATCATGATTAGGATTTCTAAAAACTTGGTCAAAATAAATAAATTGTTTAATTTTTAGGTATAGGAGGAGAAATTGAATAAGTAACTAGTCTTGATTTTTACCTTAATGAAATATGCATATCTAATGCATATCTAGGATTCTAAGACAAAGACCCTTGTGCCTCATATGTTCAAAAAAAAAATCACTAATTAAGCTGGATATATGTGCCTCAAGAAGCATAAGTATTCACGCCTAAAGGTGAGTTTATAAATAAGCGTCCTTAGTTTTGTGGCCTAGTTCACTCGAATTTGAGTCCGTGGGGTGTTTTCTCACCTGGTGCCCTAAAGCCGACCGGTTTGGGAGCCACCGACTTTAAGTTCGCTACGTGGGTGGATTAAAAAGCCTAAACTAAGAAAAATTACTTTTATATGTACTAACACATCTAATAGTAAATTAGTTAGGTATGAGGGCCTCAAGAAGCCTTCATGCTTACACGAAAGAAAATTAGATGAGTTATACATATTAAAAAAAAAAAATATATATATATAATAATAATAATAAAGAGGCATGAGAGTCCAAGTTAAGGAATTCCTAGTAAAAATTCATAAAGATGCATATGATTTTTGGTAACGAAAAAGACTATACAAAAAATTCAATTTTGATCCTTATTTAAAAAGGATAACAATTTACTTTATAAAGACTAAGTCTAAGAATGAATAAAAATGATAATCCTAAAACTTATAGACTACTTAGTCTTTTCAAAAGTATTTCAAATATTTTCCTTTTCATGGATTTTGTGGGTGTAATCCGCTGAACACCCTTACGAGACAACACTCGTCCTCTGGGGTAACCTAGGGGTTTAACGGCTTGTTGCACATGCTAAGTGCAATCGTGATTCCTACGAAAGTGAGTTAGTTAGTTTTTTTTTTTTTTTGATTTTTACTCGAGGACGAGCAAAAAGATAAGTGTGGGGGTGCGATAGGTAGTGAAAAGTGCATATTTTTCAATATATTTACCATCACATTTTCATATTTATTCATATAATTCTGCACATTTACTAATATTTTATTATTTATTATGTGCAGGCCCTGAGAAATAAAAATAAAGGAATAAAGCCTCAAAAGAAGCCCAAAAGCCCATGTTTAAAGCCCAATGTAAAAGTTGCAATTATCAATTGCCAAAATTGCAATTACTAAGGGCAATAGTTGCAAATACCAAAAGAAGAGAGAAGGATAGACTTCTATTCAACCCTAAATACTTGCAGAATGATGATAAAAGCCAAAGAAAGAGAGTGCAAAGATAATAAATTCGTGTTAAAAGATTTGGATTTAGGGTAACTTGCTTCCCAAGTTATCCCGAAAATCCAAAATAAAGAGTCGAAATCCAACTTCCAAAAGAATCAACCCCGATGGACGGACCAGAGGAGGCCACGCGCGAAAGCGCGTGGCCAACCGCCACTACTTGGCCACGGAAACGCGGCCCAAGCCGAGTTTCCGTGGCATTCCTGTCTTATACCGCTACCAGTTTTCGTGGAGGAGTCGTTCTGGGACTCTACTTCCTTCTGCACCTATAAATACCCCTGCAGAGCAACAGGGAAAAGCGTCCAGCGCAGTACAGGGCCAAAAGTTAGGATTTTTAGGCTTTCTTCTAGTTTGTAGTTAGATTTTTCTTTTGTAATTTTTATTTTTAAGAGAGAGAGAGGCCTATGTTGAGCGTGACACCGATGTACCCTCCTCTTTTCTGCCATTGATTAAAGCAATAAAGGTAATATTTTTCTTTTGTTCATTGCTTTACTTTCCTTTTCGTTTTCTTCTCTTTTTCTATTTTTATCTCTGTTGGTTGTTGATGAGCATGCAAGTAATTTCCGAAGCACAAGTATAACGAGTCTTAGCGAGTGCCAACGATACTTCATGGAGATGTTCTCCTCCTCAAGATCCGTATCACTTCATTCTTGCCCAGCTTGACGATATAATGCGAATAGGGGACTGAGCTAGATCCTATGGTTTATGCGTTGTACGCCTCTGAAGTAAGGAAGAACATGTAAGGTTTTCACGTATTTCATCAACCAAACTAAGGTAAGTGTTTCTTTTATTTTCTCTCCTTTCTTTTATTTCTGTAGATTAAGTCACCAACACCTCATCTACCAACTCTTTCTTTCCCAATTCATTGTAAATACCGCTTCTATTTCTCCATCTTCTTAACTTACCGCTTTCTTTCTAACCTAACTTTTCCTTTTAATAACTAAAAGAAGAAATTTTCAGAGAACTTACTTAAACGTTTCCATCGCTAGTCCCTCCCTGAGGATCACGACCCGCATAGCCACTTGCTATAGCGGTAAGAATTGAGCACCTTGCACATCTCTAATTCTTAAATCTGATATTCTTTATTTTATGTTCAGGTAAAACTCAATCAGTTTCGCTTCCCCCAAGTCTATTTTCAACCGACTTGTCCTCCTTCTCCACCTTGTCCACAATATTTCCAAGATTCATACTCAGTTCCACCAGTTCATAATAGAAAACCATCTATCTTGGAAATGATGAGTATGCATGAGTCCAAGCAACAATCACCATCTATCTTGGACATGATGATGCGTGAGTTCAAGCAACAATCACAGAATCTGACTGACTCACAATTTCATCACGATTGTCCCAACAACACTTCATCTTTTCAAGTCCAATCACAACAAAATGATGCACCAATCGACTATGAAAAGATGCTTGAAGCCATGCCTCAGGCTAGAATAACTCGTGATCATGAAATAGATATGATGGTTCAGACTTTACGTTCTTACCGTTCGGCCATTTCTGATGTCGCTAACCATTCTCTTAGAGCCGAAGAGTCACGTTGCTTTGGAAAATAAGATTCTATTTCAGTACAATCATTTGAACTTGCACAAACACCAAATTTTAAAAATGACATTGACAGTTTGGCAAGTTATCCCTTTCCTGAAATTGAATTTGAAAATGAATATGATCATGAACCTCAACTTAGTGATTCAATTTTACTTCCTGATTCAATAATGACTCCGGTGCCTCCACCTGATTTCAATCTTTTCCCCGAGTCAACATTGGATCCTGTGCCAATTCATCATGAAATTGAATCACCCATTTTTGATAATCATATTGATTTGACCAATTTTATAAGTTTGAAAGTCACATGGATAAATTGGCAAGTTCTCATTTTTATGACATTGAACTCAATGAGAAATGTGACCTAGATTCTCAAATCTGTGATCAAGTTCAAATTCCTGAATCAATATTGACTCCTGTTTTGTTATCCGACTTAGGTAATCTTTTAGAGTCAGTTTTGATTCCCACACCTATCATTCCTGAACTTGAATCACCAATATTGAGTCACATTCTATTGTGGGAAAATGATTGTGGACTTGAGTTTCAACTTCTTGATTTGGACCCATTTCTTGAACCATGCTCGACTCCTGAACCTTTACTTGATTTAAGTTTCTTTACTGAGTCGGTATTCGTTCCCGTACTTCTGACGTCCAAGTCAATCATTCCATCTTTTCACACTCCATTTTGGGATAAGGCGGTTGACACAATTGACTCTGAAAATAATTATGAAATTTGGAAATTTGATGGGGTGGAATTTTTAAAAAATGATCATACATACATTTTAGTGGGTTATACAAGAGAGATTTCTGGTGGGTTCCTCCGTACTCCACAAAAATTCAATTGGGCCGCATTTCGTGGACCAATTAGACCACCATCGGAACCACCACCTTGAGGTAACATCTTCCTTCCCTTTCTTCTTTTTCATGCATACATGCATACATTCATACATTGAGGACAATGCATGAGATAAGTGAGAGAGAGGGTTTACTAACATACTAACATAGGTAGATACTAACACCAAAAAAAAATGAAAAAGGGACAATATTTTGACTTATCTTTTGAAAGAAATCTAAGTTAGTCTTAAGAATTAAGAAAATCATGATTAGGATTTCTAAAAACTTGATCAAAATAAATAAATTGTTGAATTTATAGGTATAGGAGGAGAAATTGAATAAGTAATTAGTCTTGATTTTTACCTTAATGAAATGTGTATACCTAATGCATATCTAGGATTCTAAGACAAAGACTCGTGTGCCTTATATAAAAAAAAGAAAAAAGAAGAAGTTCACTAATTAAGCTGGATACAAGTGCCTCAAGAAGCATAAGTATTCACACATAAAGGTGATTTTATAAAATAAAGTCCTTGGTTTTGTGGCCTAATTCACTCGAATTTGAGTCCGCGGGGTGTTTTCTCACCCGGTGCCCTAAAACCAACCAGTTCGGGAGTCACCGACTTTAAGTTCGCTACATGGGTCGATTAGAAAGCCTAAGAAAACTAAGAAATATAATATATGTATTAACACATCTAATAGTCAATTAGTTAGATATGAGGGCCTCAAGAAGCTTTGATACTTATACGAAAGGAAATTAGATGAGTTATACATATTAAAAAATATATATGTTATATATGTATTAACACATCTAATAGCCAATTAGTTAGGTATGAGGGCCTCAAGAAGCCTTGATACTTACACGAAAGAAAATTAGATGAGTTATACATATTAAAAAAAAATCATAATAATAAAGAGGCATGAGGGTCCAAGTTAAGGAATTCCTAGTAAAAATTCACAAGGATGCATATGACTTTTGGTAACGAAAAAGACTATACAAAAATTCAATTTTAATTCTTACCTAAAATGGATATCAATTTACTATATAAAGACTAAGTTTAAGAATGAATAAAAATGATAATCCTAAAACTTATAGATTACTTAGTTTCTTCAAATATATTTCAAATATTTCCTTCCTTTTTCAAAATAAAATTCAGTAATCCCTAACTTTTTATGGATTTTGTGGGTGTAATCCGCTGAAAACCCTCACGAGACAACACTCGTCCTCTAGGATAACCTAGAGGTTTAACGGCTTGTTGCACATGCTAAGTGCAATCGTGATTCCTACAAAGTGAGTTAGCTAGATTAGTTTTTCTTTTTCTTTTTGATTTTTACTCGAGGACGAGCAAAAAGATAAGTGTGGGGGTGTGATAGGTAGTAAAAAGTGCATATTTATCACTATATTTACTATCACATTTTCATATGTATTCCTATAATTATGCATAATTACTAATGTTTTATTATTTAATGTGTGCAGGCCTTGAGTAATTAATTAAATAAAGAATAAAGCCTTAAAAGAAGCCCAAAAGCCCATGTTCAAGCCAATGCAAAAGTTGCAATTATCAAATGTCAAAGTTGCAATTACCAATTGCAAAAGTTACAAATACTAAAAGAAGAGGGAAGGATAGAATTCTATTCAACCCTAAATGCTTGCAGGATGAGGATAAAAGCCAAAGAAGGAGAGTGCAAAGATAACAAAATCGCTTTAAAAGATTTGAAAGATTTGGATTTAGGGTAACTTGCTTCCTAAGTTATCCCGAATTTTCAAAATAAAGAGTCGGTACGCCAGATCTAAATGGATATACCCAGATGGACGGACCAGAGGAGGCCATGCGCCAAAGCGCGTGGCCAGGATCCAAGATATGGCCGCGAAAACGCGGCCAGAGCCGCGTTTCCGCGGCAATATAGATGAGTCTGGGCAACTGTTTTCGCAGGAGAATTCTATCTGGACTCTACTTCCTTCTGCACCAATAAATACCCCTGCAAAGCAACCGAGAAGGGCGTCCAGCATAGTACAGAGCCAAATCTAGGGTTTCTCTTAGGCTAACTTGTAGATTAGGTTTTTATTTTTCTTTTTTGTAATTTTTATTTTTTTATGTAACTGAGAGGAGAGGATGCTTTCATGGAGGAAGGAGATCATGCTTGTACTGAGGTGATATCGGTGTAAGTCAAACTTTTCCTCTATTGTTAATGGAATCAACTCAAGGTTTGTTTTTGTTCTTCTATTCTTAATTTATTTTTGTTCTTCTATTCTTGTTTTATTTTTGTTCTTCTATTCTTGTTTTATTTTTCTCTGATATCTTGCAAACCAAGAGAATCTGATCGCTTCGAGACTGCTTAGCCGTTGAAGTGCCCTTGATGGCCTATGGTGATGAATAAGCCTTCTCTTGCTAGTATAGTTTGTCTTTTCTTTTCGTAGTGTAGATTGAGAAGGGGGAAGATCCTATACGCCATGCTTGATTGCCTCCAAAGACAAGGTAAGTCGTTGCAACGGTTCAAAGGTAAACAGGCCGAAGAGGTAAGTTTTTAGTTTTTTTTGTCTTTCTTTTATTTCTAGTGTAAATCACAATATTCTTAATCTTTTTCACACTTCCTCAACTTCATTGTAAATATCGCTTCTATTTCTCCATCTTCTTAATCTACCACTTTCTTCCTATCCTGACTTTAACTAATATTTTTTATTTTCCTTTTAAAAATAACTAAAAGAAGAATTTTTTAGAGAACTTGCTAAACAAGCTTCCATCGCTAGTCCCTCCCTGAGGATCATGACCCGCATAGCCATTGCTACAGCGGATAGAATTGAGTACCTTGCACTATTATTTTAAAATTCTGAAATTCTGTATTTTTGTGTGCAGGAAAATCTCAATCATACATATACATGTAATGAGTACAAATGAGCAATGAAGTAAAAACATATAAGAATCAAATATTGCTCAATATTTGTACAAGTATATACATAAGTTTTAATAAAAAATTCATCTAAACAAGTATTCACCACAATAAGCACTAAACCAAAACATGCTAAAAATATTCATTTCAAAGCATGTAAACTAAATAAGAGTTTAGAGATAGTTACCAAACCATAAAAACCAATCTCTAAGTCTCAAAAAAACATGGTGGTCTTCCCACCAAACTTCCTTGATAGCGGTGCATCCAATGCAGTGTCCATCAAGCCCATGCATCCACCACTAAGGCACCAACCCTCTCACATCATGTGAGAGCCCACACCTATATCAAATACAAGTGGTGGGGATTTTGGTACCTATTTTCTTTTGGATCCACGGGGGTTAGCATTATTTGAAACCAAAACATTATTATTAGTAAAATTTAAAGAATTTATTTTATCATTACAAAATTTTGCTAAATGGCCTTTGCGGCCGCAATGTGTATACTTGTACACTCTAGTATGCACATGTGAGTGAGTGTGATCATGACGTGCAAAGTGTGCATATGCATGTTGTGGGTGATGTGCATGAACATGTGGAGCTTGTTTCTTTTGAAACAAGGTTTTCAATTTAGAATGATTAAATGCACAATTGCTCAAAGTTGAGCTCAAACAATTAATTTTATTTTTTAAAAATTTAATCTCATTTTTATCAATGGTTGTAGCATGAAAAGCATGGTCAACAATTTTTTTCTTTTTAAGAACATTTTTCTTTTCAAAGAGTTGTTTTCTTTCAAAGCAATCTCTTTTTGTTTTTCCACCAAACTAATTTCATTGTTCAAAGAATTATTTTCTTCACAAAGATCATTTAATTTTGAAGATAAGGAAATATTCTCCTTCTTCAAGAAATCATTTTCTTTTAAAACATATGAAAGTTTATTTTGAAATGAATCTTTTTCTACTAAAATGGAATCATATTTCTTTTTCAATCTTTTATTATCCTTCTTAAGCAAATCATATTTTTCAAGAAGTTGTTGACAAAATGAAGCAAGATCATCATAGGACATGTAAATATCTTCTTCTAGCTCGGATTCTAAATTTACCTCAAGGGGGTTATCCCCTTTGACCATGTAGCATATATTGGAAGCATCATTTCCATTATCCGAGTCGCTCTCCATATAGTATTGCTTTTGTTCGCCGAGGGAGATAATAATGTTCCATACTACGAAAGCCGAATCAAGATTAGAAAACCCTAGACATAAATTCATCATTTAGGGTTGATCTTAATGCATGGATGGCTTTTGCATTAGCCTCTAGATGTTTGCCATTTAAACAATATGAATCTTTTACAGTGGTAAAATAAATATGAACACCTAGGGCTTTGAGGTATATGGACAACTTAACTTTTCAAGTTTGGATGTTAAGAATGTCAAAGATGGGAGGTGACATGAAATCCATATGTGTGTACAAATATTGTGATTAGCTGAAAAATAAAGATCTTTAACTCTAGATTGTTAGACCCAAATCAAGAGCACCAAGCTCTGATATCAATTGAAATCACCTAGAGGGCGGGATGATTAGGTGATTAGCTAATCAAATGATGAATTAATGCGGAATTAAAACTATTTATGCAAACTAAAACTTCTTAAGCTAAACACACAGTATAACACAAGAGTGTAGCCGAATTCCCGGTAAAGGGCTCTGGACTATCTCCTAAAGATTCCTCTAGATAAGAGTTGAGGTGTCGCTATGGCTCTCTTGGTTGAATACAAGTGTCAACAAACAATCGCAAGCATATAACAATTAAGGACAAGTATATCAAGCAAGTATAGGATATGAACAGTAAGTGCATGCAAGATATAAAGACAAGTGAGAGATAGAGAGTGAGCAATCACAAACACAGGAGATTTGTTTTGAGGTTCGAGCACCCTTGCTCTACGTCCCCGCTTCAATGCAATGAAGGATTTTCACTAAAATCGATCCCACCGGATCACTCGGTGCTGCAACACCTACAAGCGAGTTCACACTAAAACTCCTTTGGACTCTCTAGTCCCTCTCTTGTTCCCGCAAGAACAACACACGCAAGTACACTAGCTTGCCGAGGCTGCCCTCTATACTGAGCTCCCACTAAAACTCAAAACAACGCGAACCCGCAAATTCATCTCCTCAAATACAATATGAAACACTTTGGTAATCTAAACACTTTGATCACCTACAAACACTCTCACAACAACTCTCCTATAGGATTGATATAGCAATGGATAGCTCAAGTGTGTGTGAGAAAACATGATAGAATGGTGGAGGAAAAACTTAAGAATTCTCTTTTACAAAACACTCTTGAAAACTCTCCTTTTTATTTGAAAGTATTTAGCTCTAAAATAAGTAGAGATAAACACTTAGAAGTGTAGCAAAAACTAGCATGAAAATCCACTTAAAAATCTTATAGAAAATAGCCCAAGGGAACCCCAATTTATAGACCTCCAAAAACTAGCCGTTGAGGTCCAAATCAGCAGCTGACGCTGCTATCGATCGACTTCCAACGGTCAGATATCCGACCGTTGGGAAGGTCAGTCGACCGGCCGGTCGACCGCCTTTAGGGCAATGGCCTAGCGGTCGACCGCTCGGTCGACCTGGACCATTTCCATAGAGCAGAGACCCTCTGACGGTAGACCGTGCGGTCGATTGACCCAAGTTGTGCACGTCTGTGTACATCGGTCGACCGACTTCTGACTCGGTCGACCGGCAGAAGGCTGGTCAGCCATTTTTGGGGATTTAAAAACTTGTCTTTTAATTTTCAATAAAATCCCATAAATCCTCATAAATTCTACAAAAATAAGTTCATTGATATACTTTGATATACAAACATCCTTTATTAAAAATCAAAATATATTACAAACATTTTGAACTATTTTTGCAATATAGAAATTTTGGCTTTAAACAAAAGCCGTATTTTCCAAAAATAATCTCCAAATTGAAAACTGATTTTTTCAACACTTTTGAAGCTTTGTGTGTATGGATATGAAGCATGCATATATTATCAAGGTAAAGATCAAGACTAAATTACTTTCACAAATTTTCTTCCTAACCTTAGAAATCAAACAAATAATCTTATTTTAACTAAGTATAAGAAATCTTAATTATCATTCTCCTATTCCCTAAAATTGACTTAATTTCTTACAAAAAATATGTCAAAATATTGTTTCTATTTTAAAAAGTTTGTAAAAGTAAAGAAATGTTAATAATAATTTTTTTAATATAAAAAGAAAACCTAAGTTATGTTAGAACCCTCCCCAACACCTATCTCATGCATTGTCTTCACTGTATGAATTAATGCATAGATACATAAAAAGGAAGAAAGGGAAGGAAAATATTACCTTAAGGTGGTGGCTTCGATGGTGATCTGATTGGTCCACGAAATGTGACCCAATCTAATTTGCGTGGAGTTCGTTGGAACCCGCTTGAAACCTCTCGAATATAACCCATTAAAATGATGTACATATGAATGATTTTTATTAAGAATTTTACCCCATCTAATTTTCAAAATTTTAAACTAATTTCAGAGTCATTATTATCAACACTTCTGTCCCAAAATGGAATATGAAAAGGGAATGATTGATCTAGAATCAGGAAGGGCACGAACTACAATCGACTCAAGAAAATGACTGAAGTCAAGTAAAAGTTCAGGATTCAAAATTTCAGGAAGTGGGTTCAAATCAAAAAGTTGAAACTCAAGTTCACATTCATTTTCCCACAATGGAATGTGACATTCTAAGATTGGTGATTCAAGTTCAAGATGACAGGTATGGGAATCAAAATTGACTCTAAAATATTGCTCAAATCAGGTAGCAAAACAGGAGTCAATACTGATTCAGAAATTTGAACTGGATCACAAATTTGAGACTCAAGGTCACATTCCTCATTGAGTTCAATTTTGTAAAATGAGAGATTGCCATTTTGTCAATAGGACTTTCAAAAGTATGAAATTTGTCAAGTTCAATATGTTGATCATAAAAGATTCGTGATTCAATTTCCCAATGGACAGGCACAGGTTCAATGTGGACTCTGGAGAAGGATTGAAATTAGGTGAAGATACCGAAGTCATTATAGAATCAAGAAGTAGAACTGAATTACCAAGTTGACGTACATGATCATATTCATTCTCAAGTGCAATTTCAAGAAAGGAATAACTTGTCAAAATGTCAATGTGTTTTCAAAATATGGAGTTTGGGCAAGTTCAAATAGGTGTGCTGAAATAGAATCTTGTTTCTTAAAACAACATGATTCTTCGGCTCTAACAGAATGGTTAGCAACATCAGGAATGGTCAAAGGTTGAGAATGGAGAGTTTTGACCATTATATCTGTCACGATTGTGAGTGATTTGAGCCTGAGTCATGGCTTCAAGTAGCTTTTCATAGTCGATTGGTTCATCGCTTTATTGCGATTGGACTTGAAAAGATAAAGTTTTTTTTAAAATTTGTGGTGAAATTGTGAGTTAATCAGATTTTGTGATTGTTTCTCGGACTCACTCATACTCATTTCCAAGATTGATAGTTTTCAATTATGAACCGGTGGAACTGAGTATGAATCTTGAAACTATTGTGGAATTAGGGAGGCTTAAAAATTTCATTCGGCCTCTTGCATAGCTTCTATACTTTTTCTAGCTCAGATTTTTCTTCAATGGGTTGGTCTAGAAAAGGAGTATAGGAAGCAAAATCAGAGAATGAATATTGTGAAAATTGTAGACAAGGTGGAAAAAGAGGACAAGTTGGTTGAATATTGGACTCAGGGGAAGTGAATCCCCATTAACTCTGTGAAGAGTTAGAATTATTTTAAAATTATAGTCATAAGATTGGGGGCATAGGTTGTATTGATTCGGATAAGTCCAACCAGGTGTATTTGGTTGGTTCATATTGTAAAAATTATGGTTGAAATTATCCGAGTCAAATGGGGTGAAATATGGATTATCATTAAATTGAAAATTGTGTTGTTATAAGCATATCACACAAGAAATATCAAACAAGAACAAAAAAAAAACAAAAGCAAACAAATAAAAAGAAAAAAATCTAACCTAAGTTAGGATAGACCTTATACCTAGATAACTCCTAACTGGTTAGACTGCCCACGGGAGTATATTGCTAAATCTGACCACAAGTTAATCGGTCAAGTAGGGATAAGATCAGTGGGAGGTATATGTACCTTAGCAACGGGCTTAATTATGTCAAACCACCAACCTTCAGGATTTTGCCCCTCAATCCCCAACCTTAGACACCGATTTTACAAGAGTCAAATTCAGATCAACTTCCCCCTTAGGTCAGTGTCCTATATGGGTCAGAGATGTCCTTAGGGCTAACGTCTACTTAGTTTTAGTTAGGCTGATTAGTGAGTGAGGAGATGGTTTGTGGGCTAAGGGAGGGTAATGACTTTCCCATCATATCTTGTTTATAGGACTAGCCCTTAAGAATGATTGTGCAAAGTGTGCAGGATATAGAAAAGTAATATTCAACAAGCAAAATAATCACTCAAGAATGTTTCCTAAACTATATGCTATGTATACGTATCTTTTGCTCCAGCACTCTTCAACAATAATATAAAATGTAAACGAATTAGACACGTGCCTAAATGCAAACTCTAAACTGTTTTTAACATTTAACAAACATCATATTATTGTTGAGGTTAGAAAGTATGTACAGTGAGATAAACAAGGAAGTAAATAGCCACAGAATTTCAGCTTTACAATTCAGCCAACCTGCAGAAATACAGATTAATAATTCACTCAGTTTGCCACTGTAATGTAGCAAAGCTGAGGGCTTCTGGGCTCTGCTTTCTTGAGCAGAGTCCAGGGCCACTTATATGTCCATTACAGCAAAAAATTTTCTTGTTGTTAAACTTGTACACCAAGAACAAAGAAGAAAGTTAACCAAAAATGTAAATTTAAAAAGAGAATAACTTATCGTCCCTCCTCGGCAACGGCACCAAAATTTGATTGAGCTTTTACCTGCATACAAAAATATAGAATTTCAGAACTTAGAATAAAGAGTGCAAGTGCTCAATACTACAACTATAGCAAGTGGCAATACGGGTCGTGATTCATAAGGAAGGACTAGGGAGGAAAGTTTTTTTAGCAAGTTCTCTTTTAAGTTACATTCAATGGTTAAAGATCTTCTTTTAGTTCTTTAAAAGAAAAGAAAAAATAGGTTAAAGTGAGTTAGGAAGAAAGTAGTAGATTGATAAGGTTGAGAAAATAGAAAATGATATATACAAAGAGATTGAAAAGAGTGATAAAATGGTTGGAAGATTGTGGTGTTGGTGATCTAAACTAAAAGTAAAAAGAAAAGTTGAAAGAAATACTGACATTCCCTTGTTGATGACTTACCTGGAACCCATGCATGTTTTACGTTACTTCGGAGGCGATTAACACATATGCCATAAGATCGAGCTCAGTCCCCATTCGTACTGCATCATCAAGACGAACAAGAATGAAATGATAAGGAATCTTGAGGAGGAGAACATCATCGTGAAATATCGTTGGCACTCACACAAACATGGCTATACTAATGCTTCTAGTTTCACCTGGATATTCATCAAAACCAAAAGAGAAAAAGTAGAAATAGAAGAACATATAAATAAGAAAAACATAAAGGTGTTACATTTGATTACTTCTAGAAATGATGAAAGAAAGGAGAGAGTATATCGGTGTCACTCTCAATATAAGCCTCTCTCTTACTTATGTGAATCTCAGTCTAACCTTTGCTTATAAAGAAATAAAAATTACATAAAAAGAAAATAAAAATCTACACTAAAATGAATGAAAAACTAGCTTAAAATCTATCTCTACTTGATCGTTCCCTGTACGCTCTGAAAAACCTAGTATTTATAGTTAAAACCCAATGGGAAAGGTCATACGAAGATAGGGGGAGCAAATGCTCCCCTATAACTAACCTAACTAAGCCGCGAAAACACGACTTTGGTCGCGTTTTCGTGGCCATGGTGTAGCCAGGTGGCCAAACCTGGTTGGTGGTACTCTCTAGTTTACTGGTATGCCTTTATTTCCTACTAGTTTTCTCGTTTTAGATCCTAGATTTGTTGAAACGGCATTTGATCTTTGGCTTTAACCAATTAATTTGCAGAGATTTGTTTTTAACTGATTTTCAACTGATCTGATTTGCCCTAATCTGCCCTGATTTTCTAATTTCAAATTAATTCTAAATTAAATCAGAATTTTGATGGGTTTTTGGGTTCATTTCTCTTCCTTTCCTTTAGCAATGGGAATGCATATAAATTAGACAATAAGTAGGATTAAAATTATAGTTTATTATATAATAAGTATGAGAATGTAACAATGTATGTGCAATATATATGATCGGTCACTTCCCTCCTTCATTATATTACCTGAGGCTAATGAAACAATTTTGTTTAGTTAGTTTTTTTTTGTTTACTCAGGATGAGCAAAAGATAAGTGTGGGGGTATGATTAGTCTTTAATATTGCATAATTTTTACCATATCTTTACATTTATTCTATAAAAAATATTGCTAATAATGGTTTGCTTGTGTGAGCTTAGGTCCATGGCGTGGAATGAAGAAGCAGATCTAAAATCACTATTTAATGGATGATTAAAGGTGTACAAGATAGCCATTGATCTTAGAGAGTGATTCTGTCAAAATCGGGGGCCCAAATCTAGAAACCAGGACGTACAGCCAACAGGGGTACAAACGGGGGCGCGCAAGCTTGCCGCCCTAAAATTGCCGCGAAAACGCGACAGTTGTCGCATTTCTGTGGTAATGTCGCGGGGCCTCGTGTCAAGATTTGACATGCGGCTCCGTACAGCTTCCCTCGTGCCCAGTTTCGCCTATAAATACCCTGGGATCTCCAGAACACGAGGAGTTTTGAATAGTTTTTAGGATAGTTTTTTGGTTTTCTTTTCCATATGATAATTTTAGGATAGTTTAGATTAGTTATTCTTCTTTTTCCTCTTTGTATTTTTCATTTCTTTTAGATTTTGTAATAAGAAATAAATGAACCATTCTGAAAGTATTTTGAAAAGTTTAAGAATTTGTCAGCCTAATGTCCTTACCACGGAATAGAGAAGTGGCTGCAGTGCCAAATTCTCTATGACGGATTAGATTATCAGACTAAGACGCTTCTTGAGGCTATGTGTCAAGAAGAATTTTTGAAGAAAGATAAGGATCAGGGTTAGACTTATACGAAGCCTTAGCCAAGAAAACTATTCAGTGGGAGTCTTGCCCTGAAAAGACTTATCCTACAACATTCAATTGAGTCCTCTATAGCTGTTGAGGTAAAAATCACACAACTGATGAGAAGATGAGAACTTCTCGAGGCTAGGGAACCCAACTCAGTGAATCAGGTCAATCCAACATAAGTGATCAGTTCGGCTTGCACTGATTGCCATGATTTAACCCACTTATTTGAGGAGTGTCCAGTTTATGAAGCTCAACAGATGTTCCTGAAAATATGAACGCAACCTATACCAAACCTAATTACAATCCTTACTCCAAGACGTATAACCCGGGATGGAGGAACCATCCAAATTTTTCTTGGAGTCAGTCTGGTCCTAAGCAGCCAAGGCAACAACTTTCGCACTAGTATACTGCTCAAACACATCAACCCAATTTTCATCGGAGTCAACCAAATTTTCAACCAACTTTCCAACACAACTTTCAGCCCACTTACCAACATCAGCAACAAAATCATCCAGGTAAGAAAATGTCAAATTTGAAAAGAATGATAGAAGCCTTGTCCAAAACTCAAGCCTCAATGATGAACAACCATAACCAAGCAATTAATAGGTTAGAGGTTCAAATAGGTCAATTGGCTAACTCACTAAATGAAAAACAAAAAGGAATACTGCCTAGTCAGCTATTGCCTAATCCCAAGAACCTGTTCCCAATTAATGAAGCTGAGGATATAATTCTGAAACAATGCAACATTGTTCATATCTTTAGATCTGAAAAAAAGTTGACAATAAGCTTTCTAATCACCCAGTTTCCAACAATCCAGTGTTAAATTCTCCTGTGACTTTACCACAAGCTCCAAATGATCCATCTTCATCTTCAAGTTCACAACCATCCACTTTCAAGTCCAATGATAAAAATAAAATAGATGAGCAAACTTGCAAGCCTATTGTGTCATTTCCTAATAAGCTAGTGATTGAGAATTTAAGAATTTGTAAATAAAAAGAATGAAGTATAGATTTCTTAGTCTCAATGCTATCCGCTGTAGCAAGGGCTTAAGCGGGTCATGATCCTCAGGGAAGGATGCGATGCAAGCTTTTCGACCGATTCCTCTGTATCTTCAAAATAAGAAAAAGAGATTAGATTTGAGATAAATATATGATATAAAAGATGTGGTTTTACTGATCTTCTACCACAACCCTATTGCAAGTTAAGGAGATTGATCTTCATATTGAGATGTATGTAATTTATCTTAGGTTATTAAGAATAATTCAAGCAAGAAAAAAAACAATACAAGATTCTAACAAAGTTACATTATTTAAAAACTAAACTATGGTTCATCCTAACATCTAGGTACAGCTTAAGAGAAGATTAATCTTAAATTTAGGTTGTCCTAGTTCTTAAGTTTGAAGTCATGAAGAGTCTTTTAAATATGCAACCTAGATTAAGAAGTCTAGTTATCTGTTTAATCTTCAAGAAAAATTACTCATTAAACCTAGGGTTTCAAGAAGCGGTCATCAATCTGATCAATGCTTAACTGCTCTAGGGTTGCTTTAAGAATTTCAGCAAACCACTAGAGAAAATTAGTTCATCATTTTTTTATCTTTTCAATTTTTTTATTTTTTTATTTTGTTTAATAAGAAAGATTGCAAAAGGTAAAGAAAAAGAACACGAGAGATAGATCACAGAGAATAAAAATAACTCAAAAGATAATGAAAGAAATGGCAAAAAGGTAACCTTTATTGCAGAATAATCCTCCAATTACAAAGCTCCTTCTTCTCCACAACGTGCATGAAACAAGAATTACAACTTGTAGAAATTTTAAAGAAAAATGGCTAAAAGAAAACCCTAAACGTCTCTGGATGCCCTCTCTGCTGCGCCTGCAGGGATATTTATAGTGCAGAAGGTGATAGAGTCCCGGATAAGATCGTACACAAAAGCTGGTAGTCAGGCTCATCCAAAATGCCGCGGAAATGCGGCTTGGGCCGCGTTTCCGCGACCGTACAGTGGAATCAGGCCACGCGCTTTGGCGCGTGGCTTCTCCTGGTACGTCCATCTGGTCGTTTGCTTCTGAAAGTTGTATCCCGGCTCTTCATTCTGGATTTTCGAGATAACTTAGTAATCAAGTTACCCTAATCCAGATTTCTTCAAAAAACTAATCTCATCCTTGTACATGTATTTATTCTCATCCACCAAGTATTTAGGATTGGATAGAATTCTATCCTTTCCCTCTTTGTAGTGTTTGCAATATTTACATCTTGTATTTGCACTTTGACTTCTTGTAATTGCATTTTTGCACCTGGGCTTGGACTTGGGCTTGGATATGGGCTTTTGGGCTTCTTTAAGCTTTAATTCTTTATTTAATTCAACACTCAAGGCCTGCACACATTAAATAAAAAAATATTAATAAATGTGCATCATTATATGAATAAATGTGAAAATGTGATAGTAAATATGATGATAAGAATGCATTTTTCACTACCAATCACACCCCCACACTTATCTTTTTGCTCGTCCTCGAGTAAAAATCAAAAAGAAAAAGAAAATCTAATCTAACTAACTCACTTTCGTAGGAATCACGGTTGCACTTAGCATGTGCAACAAGCCGTTAAACCCCTAGGTTACCCTAGAGGACGAGTGTTGTCTCGTGAGGGTTTTCAGCGGATTACACCCACAAAATCCATAAAAAGGAAAATATTTGACTTATATTGGAAGAGACTAAGTAGTCTATAAGTTTTAGGATTTTCATTTTATTCATTCTTTAAACTTAGTCTTAATAAAGTCAATTGTTATTCATTTTAGGTAAGGATTAAAATTGAATTTTTGTATAGTCTTTTTTGTTACCAAAAGTCATACGCATCCTTGTGAATATAAGAATTCCTTAACTTGGACTCTCATGCCTCATGATTATTATTGATTTTTTTTTAATATATATAACTCATCTAATTTTCTTTCGTGTAAGTATAAAGGCTTCTTGAGGCCCTTATACCTAACTAATTGATTGTTAGATGTGTTAGTACATATATAATATTTCTTAGTTTAAGCTTTCTAATCCACCCATGTAGCGAACTTAAAGTCGATGACTCCCAAACCGGTCGATCTTAGGGCACCAGGTGAGAAAACACCCCACGGACTCAAATTCGAGTGAACTAGGCCACAAAACTAAGGATTTTATTTATTAACTCACCTTTAGGCGTGAATACTTATGCTTCATGAGGCACATGTATCCAGCTTAATTAGTGATTGCTATATTTTTTTTATGAGGCACAAGGGTCTTTGTCTTAGAATCCTAGATATGCATTAGGTATGCACGAATCATTAAGGTAAAAATCAAGACTAATTACTTATTCAATTTTTCCTCCTATACCTAAAATTTAAACAATTTATTTATTTTGACCAAGTCTTTAGAAATCCTAATCATGATTTTCCTAATCCTTAAAACTAACTTAGGTTTCTTTCAAAAACTAAGTCAAAATACTGTCCTTTTTATAAATATAATTTTATTTTTTTATTTTTTATTTTTTTATTTTTTATATATTTTTTATGTTAAAAATGTTAGGACAAATAAAGAGAAAATATATATTTTATATATATATATATATATATATATATATATATATATTATATTTTACATACCCTTCCCCCACACTTGTTTCATGCATTGTCCCTAATGTATGAATGAAATGCATGGATGCATAAAGTAAAGTGTAAAGAGAAGCAAAGAATAATAGTATACCATTATTTGTACAACACATGTATCACTCTCACTTAGAGCTGCTTAGGATTCATCCCTCTAGCTCGCTTCCCATCATTCCAATGGGTTCTCTTTATAAGGCACAATGGGGACACCCATATTTTTGTTTTAACTCTCTTTCTCCCCAGTTTCATCTTCTTTAGGCTTTTCCTCATTATATGTCCACATCCATTATTCAAAAATTCATCACACCTTTCAGTTGGAACTTCCTTACTATGAATGCCAAGAAATTCTAGCTCAGTTCCGTACATCTTCTCAAAACTCAAATCAACACTTTACCCAGGAAGTGAATATTTAACCAACGTCTCCTTAATCGATGTATCTAAACACAGGAGTTCTTCAAAGAGGCTTTCGAAAGTTAAGTCAATCTGAGGTTCTTGAACTATATTCTCATGCGATATTTCAATGCTTGGCTCTTTGAAGATACTCAGATCAAATCTTCATTTTTTAAAGGGAACTTTAAAAGTATAATCCCCAACATGTGTCATGATTGAACTTTTACCTGCACACAAAATATGAATATCAAATCTTAGAATTAAAGGTGTGCAAGTGTTCAATTCGAATCCGCTGTAGCAAGGCTATGCGGGTCGTGATCCTCAGGGAGGGACTAGCGATGGAAGCGTTTGTAAGTTTTACTCTAAAAATTTATCTTTTTTTTAGCAGTGGTATTTACAATGCAGTGGAAAAAGAATTTGAGATAGATGGAATAGAGATCTAAACTAAAGAAAGAAAGAAAGAAAAATTACCTCTTCAGTCTGCTTACCGTTTGAACCGTTGCGATGATTTACCTTTTCTTAGAAGGCGTACAAGCATGGCGTATAGGATCGTCCGCCTTCTTAACTACGAAATAAAAGACAACTATGAAGACCTGTTCATCTCCATAGGCCATCAAGGGTCCTTCTTCGGTTAGGTATTCTCGAAGCAGTTGGTTCTCATGGTGGACAAGACATTAGAGAAAGAAACAATGTCATAAAACAAAAATAGAAGAACAATGAAAGAACAAAATTAGAGACACAATAAAACAAGAATAGAATAAAAAGAACAAAAACAAACCTTGATTTGATTATTAAACAATGGTGGAAAAATAACACTTACACCGACTGTCACCATCAGTACAAGCAGATCCCTTCCTCCATGAATACATCATCTCCTCTCAGTTTTTACAAAAAGAAATAATAAAATTTACAAATAAATCTAAACTAAAAAGAAAAACCTAAAAACCCTAACTTTTGGCCCTTGGCTCTTCGCTGGACGCTTTCTGTGTTGCATCTGCAGGGGTATTTATAGGAGTTGGAAGAAGTAGAGTCCTGGTACAACTCTCCCAAAAAATCTTATCTCCAGACTTGTGGCACTTATCCATAGAAGTTCAAATCTGTCCTGCAACTTATTATCATGTTGATCACCGCAATTAGCTTATCTACGAACTGAATTGGAAAGTTTGATCAACATAAGAGTTGTAGGCCTTCAAGTCTTCTTTCTGGAGCATCTTGAATCATCGGATTTGCATATCTGTAGCAAAAGTTATGACCTAAATACTAAACATGTACAGTCTGAATCCGAATTTATCTTTAAACTCTTCTCCTTTTATCTTTAGGATTAGCTTTATCCCTTAATCTTTTACGACTTTATCTCCTGAATTTAAACTTGAATAGGAGATGAAGATTAATCCTTTTCTCCTTTGGATTCAATTTAATCCAACTTTGAATAGGATTAGGGATAAAATGAAGCTTCTTGTATCTTTATCTTCATCCTGCAAGTGTTTAGGGTTGGATAGAAGTCTATCATTCCCTCATCTTTGATATTTGCAACTTTAGCCCTTGTGTATTTGCACTTTTAACATTTGATATTTGCACTTTCGCACTTGGGCTTTGAATGTGGGCTTTGGGCTCTTTTTATGCTTTAATTCTTTCTTTTTATTATTTCGAGGCCTGCACACAATAAATTACAAAATATTATTAAATGTGCAGAATTAAATGAATAAATATGAAAATGTGTTGGTAAATGTTATGATAAAAATGCATTTTTCACTACCAATCATGTCATCTTATCACCAAAATCGCACTTATCCTCAAATAACTTGTCAAGAAATAGAGACTCATTTTCACTTCTTTTTCACAAATGTTCTCAATGAAGTTCACCTCAAATGTTTGGTCTTTTATCTTACGAGATTGGTTTTCCAGGTTGAAGACATTGACCTCTTTAGTCATGTTTCCAAGGTCAACCTCATGGATCCATTCCTACAATTTATGATCGCATTGGCAGTTGCAAGGAACGGACGTCCTAAGATAACGGGAGTTTGAGACCGAGGAGTGGATACAGGTTCGGTCTCCAGAACAACAAAATCTACTGGGTAATAACTCCCCAACTCGATGAGCACATCGGTATTTCTCCTTTGGGAATTTTTACAGATCGGTCAGCTAATTGGATTGTAACCTTAGTCGGACTAAGCTCGCCCAACCCAAGTTGTTGGTAGACTGAGAAGGGGAGTAAGTTGATACTTGCTCCCAAATCAAGAAGTGCATGCTTAATTACAGTTTTGACCTTTGTGCAAGAGATGGTCGGGCAACCGGGATCCTTGTATTTTACAGGGATTTGATTGGACAATAGCTCACTAATGTTAGTGGCTAGAAAAACCTTCTTTGGCACATTAGTCCTTTCTCTTCGTTGTGCACATGTCCTTAAAAAACTTAGCATAACTAGGGGCTTGTTGGATTGCATCAAGAAGAGGTATATTGATCTTGACTTGATTAAAAATCTCACGTACCTTATCCATTTGTGCACATTGCTTATCTTTAAGCCTATTTGGGTAGGGTGCGATGGGCTTGTGCTTATCTTCGGCTGACTTGTCTTTTTTGGCATCAAGTTGAGATGGAGTTGGATCAGGCAAGCTGAATGCTTGTTTAGAACTTGATGGTGTTGATACTTGGTTATCAACTTGTTTTCCCGACCGCAATGTATGAATCGCATTGCAATGACTCATATGATTCTCTGAGCCAAGTGAGCTTGACTAGAGTTCTTAGGGTTTGGAATGGTTGACTAGGTAGAGTACCCTTTTGCCTTTCTTGCTGATTCATTTGCATCTCTATCCTAGTCAAGACTTGAGCCAGCGTGTCGTTGCTTTTAACCAGAGTGTCCACCTTTCTTTCCAGATTGGAGAGCCTTGTTTCCATTTGTGAATATTGGAAAGAGGGTGGAGGATTTTGATAGGGCGGACTTTGGAAATTGTTGGAGAATTTAGGCCTATTTGATCATTATTGCTTGGGCCCATGAAAAATTGGGATGGTTTCTCCACCAGGATTGTAGGTGGGCGATATGGATTGTTGGCGGGCGGATTGTTGGTGGGCCTTGTGAAGGCCGCACTTATTGTTCGGGCACGCTTTGATGCGCGATAAAGACAGGACATTCCTCGAACACATGGTTCATATCTTGACAATAAGTACAGCCTGCCGGATGTTGGGCTGACTTGGTTCACAGAGACTGGCTCTTTAGTTTCAAGGGCCTCTACTTTTCACATAACAGCAGCTAACTTAGCATCGGTTGCTATGTTGGCCTCATGGAATGGATACCTCCTTTAGAAGAAGTAGGGTCATTAGTCCTAATTTTTCCGAGTAGGTTCCCATTGGATGGTATTTTCAGCTAATTCCCTCATACATAACCATCCTCAGTTCGTCCTTTTCAGAAATCCTCCTTGGCACAGGATTCTAACAGTTTTTAGTTTGATATTCTAATCCTCATATAGAACTTGCAAAGTCGCCATTTCTCTATCCCATGGTGAGGGCATTGGGCAAGGAGGTCCTTAAACGTCGAAATATTTCCAAAAAGGCTCATTGTTGTCTGCTTAAACTGTAGATGTTCTTCCTTATCAGTGCAGTCTTGTGAACGGATAAAATTTCTTTAGAAGGCCTTAACGAAATTATCCCAAGAAGATATAGAACCTACCTCTAGACTGTAGAGCCATTTCTTTGCTAAATCCTTCAAAGTAAAGGGAACAAACCTAAGTTTGATGTCATCTTTTCCTAACTTAGGAATATTCATCATGAGACATACTTCCTCAAATCCCTTATGAAGAAGTATGCATCCTCGGAATCAAGTCCATGAAATTTCGGAAGGGTGTTGATGTATTGTGCTTAAGCTCAAATGGGTCAACACCTGCATCGTTAAGCTTGATGCAAGAAGGAAGAGAGTCCAGATAGGATAGATCCTATCTTGGAGTGATATTGGTTGTGCCATGTGTGAGTCGGGCTTGAGCTCGGGTGGTGAACTAGTCCCTATTAGCCTGGATGTAAGTTGGTCTCTCGACCAAGTGGGCATACACA